>BTHU01000008.1:56186164-56758664 GCA_036184795.1 Tokudaia tokunoshimensis | reverse complement strand
GTCTATATAGCAAGTTCTCCAGGCTTCCCAGGGTTATATAGTAAGACCCTGTCTCAAAACAAATGATCATACTAGTTGGGCGTGGCAGTGCGTGCATTTAGTAAAGCATTCTGGGGGCTGGGGCAGCAGGAACAATCCCAGGCCGGCATGAGCTACACAGTGACACTCTGTCTAAGAACCAGGGCTAACAGGGCTGAAGGCCAAGCTCCTGGGCTGGAGTTCCATCCTCAGAGCCTGAGCAAGGCAGGCTCAATGCCTGTGTGTGCCTGTGTGCTCAATGCAGGTGTGCTTGTCACCTCAGTGAGTGGAACCCGAGGACAGGTGAGCCCCCGGGCCTCCCTGGCCCGACAGTTTGTCTGAAACGATGAGCTCGGTGAGAGATGCTGGCTCAAAAACCACACATAAAGTCGTGCATAAATAACCACACGGAACTAGCTTAATGAGTGAATGAACAAGTAAACACACATACAAAACTGCAGAATGAATGAATGAATGACTTTTATCTGCCATTCCTGTCATTATGTACAAGAAACATGCTGACACCAGTGAAGAAAACCTACTTTCAGACTAGTATTTTCCACTGTTCCTTGGCCTGAGAAATAATAAATTGTCAAGACTCTAGGCTGGGCCTTGGGGACCACTGGGGTAGAGGCTGGCAATGTGGAGGTTGCTCAAAGCGATTTGTACTCAGGAACAAGGTAGGACTGGGGATGAGCCCCATGGCAGTGCAGACGAAGGCCTGGCCACCGTGCGTGGCTCACTGGTTCACTGCAGCCCCATGGCAGGTAAGCATGGAGACCTCTCAGGAGTAAGGTCACTCAGTTCTCAGGGAGTCTTTGAACCTTCAGTACCAGTGGGAGCAAACAGGTATCTGCCCTGCTCCGCGTCCCCACTGCTTTCTGGAGCAGAGGGCCACAAGCTGAGCAAACGCCTATGAGCGGGTGCGCCAGTGTCCCCACCCTCCAAATTACTAGATAACAGTAGTAACTCTTAAATTATTTTTTAAATTTAAAATTTTTTAAATTAATTTTATTGGTTCTTTGAGGATTTCATACACTTCCCACTACCCCCAACCTCTCCCCCAAGCCCATCTTTTCTTCTCTACCCCCTCTAATTTGCTCATTTTATTTATTTATTTATGTTTTTTTGAGACAGGATTTCTCTGTATAGCAATGGTTGCCCTGAATCTCACTCTGTAGACCAGGCTGACCTTTGAACTCAGAGATCTGCCTCCCTCTGCCTCCCGAGTGCTGGGATTAAAGGCGTGTGCCACCACTGCCTACTTAAGTATTCTTGGTTCTAAGAAAGTACTATTTCCCAATAGAAGTCCTAACTGGCTTTTATATTCTTTCCACCCCAACTTCTTCAGTGTTCCTGGGTATGAGCTTATACTGGTTGTGCTGTGAATGTGTTAATTGGAGATGTGCACCCCAAAGCCGTCAGTTCTCTGTATTTGGCCAGCTGTGGCTTTCTGTATTGTACAAAAAGGAAGTTTCTTTGATGAAGATTGAGAACTATGCTTATCTGCAGATATAAGGATAAGTAAATAGAATGTAGTTAGAAATTGCTGTGGTTTAGTAAATTGGCAATAGCAGACTCTCCTCCAGGTTGGTTGACTAGGTTTACAGTACCAGGCATGTGTTTCCTCCTACTGAGCAGACCTTAAGTCCAATGGGGTGACTGTTGGCCACCCCGGGATAGGGATATAAGCACCCTACTGCCCCTCCCGGGCGACCCTGCCTTCCTCTTCATGGCTGCGACTCACAGGCATCACAGCTGAACCGCTTGCTTTCCTCCCTTGTCAGCTTGCGTAGCTCCTTCAGGTACTTTGAGAGCTAGTCCTTAGGAAGGAGACTTCCATGTATGATCCAAATGATTCCTCGAAGTCCTGTGTCCAAAATGTGTGGAGTCTTCAGGAGCAGGGTCTTACTTTCTTTTTTCTGGAGAGAAACCAAGAGCTATAGGAATAGCCTATATTACTTGGAAGATTCTTGGGCTCCTCTGACCAAAATGCCAGTATCTTTAAAAAAAAAAAAGTGGAAAGAGATTAAGAGCAACACCCAACATCTGGTTTTCACATGCACATGCTCATATCTACACAGGTACATGTACACACATACATCATACAACATACACACATACATACAATCTATTGGTGTACCATTAGATTCAAACAAAACCTAAAAGACATGTTTTCAAAGATAAGCCAAAGTACACTTGTCCAGCCTTTGTACAATCTATCAGCCTGCCTTTTTCTCACAATGTATATATCTATCTTCAGCTTCACTGGAAATGTTCAGCTTCTAAAATAAAGATTGCAATCACCTGACTTGTAATTACAACACAGTGGGAAGGAGTAGATTCACTACTTTGCCTAGCACTTGGATCATGGTAATACTTTAATTACCAAGAACATCTTAAGAGAATCTCTCTTTTCTCTTTCTCATGGGGAGAAAAATTTCTATTTCTAGAGCATTTAGCTACTGGCTATTTTCTGTAGCCCTCTAGAACAGAAGCTCCTGAGTACAAGTACTATATGTCTGTATTCCTAAGCTTAGATGAGGGTTGTGATAGCTAGTTTTAATTGTCAAGTTGAGATACTCTGCCACAGTGGTTCTCAACCTTCCTAATGCTGCTACCCATTAATACAGTTCCTCATGTAGTGGTGACCCCCCCAACCATAAAGTTATTTTTGTTGCTATTTCATAGCTGTAATTTTGCTACTGTTGTGAATCATAATGTAAATATATAAAGATGATCTTAAGATAGATGGCCCTGTGAAAGAGTCCTTTGGTCCCAAAGTGGCTGAGAAACACTATTGTAGCATCACCTGGAAAGAGAGTCTCAATGAGGAACTGTCTACATCAGATTGACCTATGGGCATGTCTGTAGGGACTGTCTTGCTTATATTAATTGAGGTGATAAGACCTCCCCACTATGGGTGGCATCATTGCCTATGCATGGGTTTGAGCTGTATAAAAGCAAAGAAAGGAAGCTGACTGAACACAAGCGTTCATTCATTCATTCACTCCTTGATCTTGACTGTAGATGTAATATGACTGGCTGCTTCAAACCCATGCCACTTCAACTTCCCAGTAATGACGGCCTATAGCCTGGAGTTGGGATCTAAAAATAAATACTTTTCCCTCTAGATTGCTTTTGTCAGGGTATTTTATCACCGCAACAGTAAAAGAAAATAAGACAAAAGTCTACACACACACACACACACACACACACACACACACACACACACTGAATGCTCAATAAGTAACTGTTAATGGTGTCTGGGTATCCTTCTGAGTACTTCAGACACTGGTGGTGGTCATTTCCAAGATGGTGCCCAGGGATCCCAGCCTTCGGCTATGTTTACTGGGAGTAGTCACTTCCTAGATTATTCCAGTGTTGACTAAAGTCACTAGTAGAATTTAGCAATTCTGATGACATATAGTACTGAGTTTAGGCTAGAAAAGACAAGGGTAGGAGCAGGGAATACCATGTGATAGGGAACTTAAGCCTGCAGCCAACAGCAGCACAGTGAGTCTGAGGCAGTTCTCCAGCCCCATCTGAGCTTCACGGACAGCATCTCTGGCCACTACATGAATACAACCTCAAAGGAGATCAGAGTCACAGCCACCAGCTAACCTCTGCAAGACAACCATGCTGCAAACAGTAGGTAAGAAAATAGGTGTTGTTTGATGCTAAGTAGGGTGTGGAGCTGTTTGTTAAACAGCGGCAGGTAGCACTGTAGGTTAGATATGAAGTAACCTTCCAAAGGCTTCTATCTTAAAGGCTTAGCCTCAGTTAGTGGAGCTTTTGCGAGATGATTTGATCATCAGGGTTCATTTGCTGATGTGCTCATACCAATGGGCAGTGTGGAGTGGGTTGGAGGAAGTGAGTCACCGGGTGGCCTTTTACAGGGTCAATCTGGCACTACCCACTTTGTGTCTTCCCTCCTCTGCTTCCCAGCCACCATGAGGGGAGCATCTCTGCTCCATGATTTCCTCTCGGCCACAACACAACCCAGACGCAGTGAAGTCAGCAGGCTGCGCACTATGACCTCTAAAGCAGTGGGCGCGCAGTTCTTTGCTTCGTGTTCATCCCCCAAAGGTGTGTCACAGTAACACGGCATGGTGTCATCGCACACACTTTCACCCACACCCATGCAGGAGGTGTGAGCCTCCTGCTTTACTGTCAACAATTCTGACCAGAACGATATTGTGTGAACAGCTCAGCTAAACCCAGAGAACACTAAAGACAAGCCCAGGGCAGGCATGTGCTAGCTCCCAGAGAACAGGCACTACATTACTCTCGCTCAGATAACCCAAGCTTTAGTCTGTCGCTCTGTTACCATTTGGGATTTCAACATCTGGTAATAATAAGACGCACAATTATTAAAAATATACCAAGGAAAACTGTTTGCATAACCTATAAATTCTCGGCTTCACAGTCATGGATTTTAAATGGAGAGATGACAACCCATGGGAAGGAAAAGTAGAGCCGAGATGAACGTCTGAAAATGGAACAGTCAAAAGCACCTGTGAGGATTTTCAGTTCAAATAAAGAAGTCCTGTTGGCAGATGTTGTTTAAAAAAAAGTCCATTCTCATGCCCTGTAATTAGAAAGGCAGGCTGTCCTGCAAAATAATTGCTTGTTGAGACTACACATGGACATGGAAATAGGAGGAATACATATCTATTGACCCACACTAAATTGAAGGAAGGACTACCTGGAAACAGGACCATGGAGTCTTCATGAGCTTCCAAACACTCAGGAAAAACAGCAGATCAGCTGTGAAAACAGAGCCTCCCTCTTATCCAGACATTCTGGAGCAGCCATGAGGAGTGAATTGTAACAAACTGGAATCTTAGAGAAAGCCAGTAGAGACCTGTAATGTTTGCCCGTTTTTGCCTGGAGGATGAGCTCCATGTGAACGCAGTGCCTGTGGAGACCAGAAGAGGGTGCTAGATCCCCTGAAGTTACAGATGGTTGTAAGCCACCATGTGGTGCTGGGAAATGAACCTGAGTTGTCTGGAAGAGTGGCCAGTAATCTTTACCTTTAAGCCATCTCTGCAGCCCTTGCACTAGCTTTCCCATACAGGCCAGGGTCACTTGCCTAGAGAAAAACGTTCCACTAACGGGCCATAGCCTAATCTGATGGAGGCAACTTTTTCAAATGAGAATCCCTCTTCCCAGATGACTCCAGGTTTGTGTCAAGTTGACAGCTAGAGCTAAGTAGAATATTAGCATAATGTTTCATCTATGCTGTACCAGGGACCAGGGCTTCACCATCTATTACTAAGTAATACTATACTGCACGGCTGTATCTCTTGTCTATTTATCGATTGAGTTATTTTACCTTGTTGGCTATTATGAACAATGCTCTCTCTCCCCATTTCCTTAAGACTTTTCCCATCATGTTTTTTTAGTCCCCTCTCCTCTTTCTCTCACATATACATTTAAATATAGGTTTTATACATGAGAGAAAACACTGTATTGGGCTGAGTTTGGCTTATTTTTCTTGTCATAATGATTTCCAGCTCCATTTTCTTTCCTTTAAATATCATGCTTTCATTTTTCATTACGGCTGAATAAAATATAATTGTGTGATGTTTTCTTTATCCGTTTGCTGATAGACATCTAGGCTGGTTCCATTTCTTGGCCATTGAGAATAGTGAAACAGTAAACATGGGTGAGTAAATACCTCTGTGCTGTACTGACTTAAAGTCCCTTGAGTCCGTGCCCAAGAGTAGTATAGCTGGGTCGTATTATAGTTGTATTTTTACTTTTGAAGCAATCTCCTCATCGACTTCCTTAGTGGCTGTACTGTATATGCTCTTACCAGAGTGAATAACAGCTCTGGCTCCTCTTTTCCTACATCCGCGCCAGCATTTATTGTCACTTGTTTTCTTGGTAATAGTCATTCTGAGGTAAGATGGAATCCCAAAGCATTTGTACTTCTTTTGAGAATAGTCTACCTCATTCATCAGCCCATTTACTGTAGTCTATTTATTATCTAATTTTTGTGGTTTATATATATTCTAGATATTAATTCCTGATCTGATGTGCAGCTGTCAGACCTTTTCTCATTCTATTTTTGCCTGCTTGTCTGTCACTGGGTTTTGTTATTGTAGCACTAGGGATTGAACCAGTGTTGTGGGTCTGTTAGCTAAGAGCTCTTCTACTGAGCTAAGCCCACGCCCCAATTCTTTTCCATTCTATGAGCTGTCCCTTCACTTGGCAATTGTTCCATTTTCTGTGCAGAGGCTTTTTAATTCCATATATCTCCATTCAATAGGATTCCCCCTGGGCTGTGGGAGCCCTTTCCAGAATGTTCTTGTCAAAGCCTGTATCTTCAGGTGTTTCTTCTATACTTCCTTCTGGAAGTTCCAACACTTCAGAACTTAAAGTCTTTGAATTGACATTTGTTCAGAGGGAGAGATAAACATCTCATTTCATTCTTCTGCGTATGGACTTCCAGTTTCCCCTGTATTCCTTGTTGAAAGTCTGTTGTTTTTCAATGTATGTTTTTGACAATTTTGTCAAAAAATTAGGTAGTTGTAGCTGTGTAGATTTATTTTTAGCTACTTAGGGTCTTTCGTGCTCCCATTTGAATTTTGGAACAGTTTTATCTGATTCTGCATAAAATGTCATTGGAATTTTAATGGGGAATGTATTGAATCTATTTGATATTTTCAGTAACAGCCATTTTCAGATAAACTTAGTTTTTGCATCTTCTACTGCCTTCTTTATTTCTCTGGTCTCTGAATGTTTTCATTGTAGAAGTTCTATTTTGACAAAACTTTTAAGGTTATTGTGAATTGGAATTTTTTTCTAAAAAAGTTATTAGTGATATATAGAAAACTACTTACTTTTATAAGTTGATTTTATGCCTTACCACTTTACAAATGGTTTTTAATCAAACTTGAGAATTCTTTGTCTTATTGGTGTTTCCAAACCTTTGAACACTAAACTGAATAGGAGTGAAGAGCAGTCCTTCATGCTTTGTTCCTTATTTTAAATGAGATGCTCTCCATTTTCTCCATGAGTGACGTTGGCTATACGTTTGTCATACACATCTTTTATTATGTTGACCGTGTTCTTTTCTATTCTACTCATAGTCTCTTCCAGGTCTTTATCATGAAGGAATGCTGACCTTTGCAAAGGACTTTCTATATCAGTTGAGATGGTCATGTGACTATTTCCTTAAATACAATCTTAAAGATGTATTTGACACCAGACATGCAGAGGCTTCCACCGACCATGTGGCCTGCCCACCTCGGACACCACTGCAATGAATAAGTCTGTGGTGGAGAGATGGGGGAGAAAGAGCATTATAAAGAGAGGCAGAATTGAGGTTTCAGGGGTGCCGAGAAACAGCCTGCACTGCCACCTGAGGCCACAATGATGTCTTGACCTGTGCTTCTGCCAAGGGCCATGTCTGAGTCTGTGGATCATGTTATAGTCAAAGGCCAAGTGGATATCCCCAGTCTGGGCTGTCACCTAAGGCCATGTGAACTCAGGCAGGAGAGCTGGACCCGCCCCTTGCCTGGGCAAAGCAGGAGAACTGACCCTAACAGCATGGGTGCAGGGGGGCTGGACCCGCCCCTTGCCTGGGCAAAGCAGGAGAACTGGCCCTAACAGCATGGGTGCAGGGGGGCTGAACCCGCCCCTTGCCTGGGCAAAGCAGGAGAACTGGCCCTAACAGCATGGGTGCAGGGGGGCTGGCAGGCTGACCCACTCAGTTGCCACCCAGCCCCAGACAGAAAGCTTTGATCTGACCCATTATCTACCCCAGCTATGAACAGCTAGAGTGCGGGAAGGGGCCAGGCCTACAGAACCAAAGCTGCAGGATGTCCATGACAAAGAGCAACAACAGGACATCAGAGAGAAGTCCCAGTGAGGATTCAGTATTGATGGTGTAGCAAAAACCAGAGGCCTCAACCCAGACCTCATTAAAATGAACATTTGCAAGTAAAGCAGTTTGGGCAAAAGGCTGATAAACCTCAGCTTCCATGGCAAGATACATTTGTTTATTTATTTATTTATTTTCTTTTTAATTTTTTTTGCTTTTTTTGGGGGGAGGTTTCTAAGTGCAGAGGATGATGTAAAATTTGCAAAGAATCAATAAAAAGCTAATAAATAAATACCCTCAGGTTATGTCATAAAATGTATTTTATTATCTTTAATTATGTATATGCATGTATATATGGGGTATGTGCATATCATTGCCTACAGAGGTCAGAGGTATCAGATTACCTTTGGAGTTGGAGTTACAGGTAGTTGTGAGATATCTGACATGGGTGCTTAGAATCAAACTCAGGGCCTTTAAAAGAGTCAACTCTCCATCCTAAGGCCATTTTTCTAGTTTTTCTGATGGTTGGTCTGCGAAGACTATTGTAGTAGGTGCTTGGCCTGCTAATGAACACATATATCACATCTTTTAGCATGGATATATAATGTCTTTCTATCTAGTTTAACAACAAAGTAACTCATGTCTTATTGGACTATTGCTCAGTTTTCCAACTATCCCATCTTTTCCTGCTGCTCAATTCTGCTTCTATTATATTCCTAACATTCAGATGAATCCTAGACTATACATTAATATGCAGTTTAGCCTTTTCTCATAGCGGCCTTTTGGAAAAACAGTACAGGAAGTATCTGAAAAAACAGGCAATGTAAGATGGGGCTGCAGATGTACTTCTCTTTGGCACACTGGCACTGAGGACCTCACCACAGCTGGTCGCTGGAACACAGATAGCTTTAGCATAACTGCTAGAAGTTATACTAGTGTTGAATTAGAGTTGTATATTTCTGGTATGTAATATACTGGACATTTTGAGAACTATGAGAGAGGAGATAGTAACTACAAAGAAAATAGTTTGAGGAGTAGTTAGGCTGCTCTATGAAAATATTACAGAGAATTAGGAATAGTCAGTCAAGATCAACATTTAAAGTGAAAAGATCTCCTTAACAGTACACAATGAAACAAATGTCAGGATTTGACCTTTCAGGTTTGTTTCACATTTAGCTCACCAGTATTAACCCTGAAGAAATCAGACTGAACGTGGAGGATAATGCTAGACTCAAACCCATTCGAGTGGTTGTTGTCTAGCAGTCACCACACCTCTCTGGTGTCTTTACTAGAGTAGATGAACATAGTGTCAAATACAGTTTAATGGTCATTGATTTGGCAAGTGAGTTTTACCCCTATGAGAAAAGTAGATTGAAAACTACCCATCCAAATATAATAAGCAATGCTATATATTTACAGTTTTGCTCCAGGGCTATGCTAACTTTTAGCATCTGTCATAACATCCTGAAGAGAGTAAGACCATCTGGACACACAGCAGAACACTGAACTACCATGTCCATGACATCATTCTAATTCAGCCAGATGGAGAAAAAGTGGACAGCACATCAGAGACATTTATCTAACACATATACTTCAGAATGTGCACGTGTGTGTGTGTGTGTGTGTGTGTGTGTGTGTGTGTGTGTGTGTTTATCCTCTTAAAGATTCAGGAACTTGCTGCATCACAAGATATTTAGGGGTCCAGAGACAGTAGCATGCTAGGCTGTCCCATTCAAATGAAGAGACAGGAGTACATCTTGTATTTCCCAATATGAAGAAGGAATCCTATGCCTGATAACCTTATGCCCTCTTTGGGTCCTGAATGCAGTCTATTCTATACCCCAAAATACCACCCAGCTCACATGCCAAGTGACACAAAGACTGCCAGCCGTGAGTAGACCTCAGTGCAAGAGGTCTAGGTTGCAATTCAAATAGCACTGCTACTTGGCCACATGCATTTCCATCCTGATTATAAAAAGATATAGTAGAGACTTTGTGACAAATTCTGCTGGACTGTCACAGCACAAACACCTATGGCATATGCAAAGCCATGATATCAGAAGTGTAAATTTATATGCCTTAAAAACATAAAACAAAAACAACATCATCAAATATCTACAGCAAAAGACTTCTGATTTGATACTGGACCTCATTATAGGATATCAAGTAACCAAACGTTTGGAGTTAGCCATTATGAACTGGACTCCATAAAGACCATCAAATTATAGTATTAGGTAGGTAGAAGCAATCAATTCTAGGGTGGGAACTGGTATATTTAGGAATAAGTGCAAGTAGAACCAGAGGGTATAGCAACTTGTAAAGTTGGTAGGCTAGTCATCATGACCACTGTTGTGCCTGCCCCAGGTAATACTTGGTTATAGGGAGACCCCCTTACAACCTGCTAATAAGAGGAGGAGAAACCACTCATGTAGCTTATGAGGCGTCTGTTCAGTATGTGGATTCAGGCTGAGAACTGAGGGCAGGTACACTACAGCCTTACTTAGGGACAGCTTTGAAAGACAATGGTGAAGAAAGATGGTTTAAGAGCTAGAGCTTCAGAAAGGTATGTTAATCAGCCATTTTATGTGGGTAGAGGAGCAGAGGCTAGAGGTCTGGAAAGCCAGGGACAAGAAGGCTTAAAACAGAGGCATGAAATGAGTGTATGGAAGAATTCATCTCGGAAGAAGAAACAAGTAATCAAGACAACAATGCCTGGGCTAGCTCACTCAGCCCGCCTTTGCCTGGGCTAGCTCACTCAGCCCGCCTTTGCCTGGGCTAGCTCACTCAGCCCGCCTTTGCCTGGGCTAGCTCACTCAGCCCGCCTTTGCCTGGGCTAGCTCACTCAGCCCGCCTTTGCCTGGGCTAGCTCACTCAGCCAGCCTTTGCCTGGGCTAGCTCACTCAGCCAGCCTTCGTCATTTTCCACCGTTCTGGCACTAACGTGTACCATGATCACATGGAGGAGAGCAGCAGGAATGTTAACAGCATGGGTCCTACCTACAAAGACTGAGGTCACTACTTGTAATGGTCAATCTTGTCAACCTGACTGGATTTAGAATCACCTAGAAGGTAGACCCCAGGGCATATCTGTGACAGTTTCCAGAGAGGTTTAATTAAGGGGTAAAGATCCCCCACAGTGAAGGCAGCACTTCTATGGGCTATCTTCCTGGCAATCTCCACTCTCTTGGTTCTGTTTGCTCCCTCTCTCTTGGCTTTCTCTCATCTTTGTCTGTCTCTCCTCTCCTGTCCTCTCCTGTCCTCTCCTCTCTTTTCTTCCTCTCACCCCCACGACCCTCGTGGCCTGGTTCTGTCTACTGGTCATGTTTGCTCCACTTTCTCTCCGTGTTCTGGACTCTTCCATATGCCTCTGACTGTACTCTCCCTCAATCTACAATAAAAACCTCCTCAACCATATGTCTGAGCACTCATGTCCTTACTTTATACACCTGGTGCTAAATGGTAGGTTATATAGGAACAAGAAGCTGGAGGATGAGAAGCCCATGAGCTGGAGAAGTTTAAAGAGTCGGATGAGAAGAGCTGAGAGGGGCCAGCAGACACTTGGGCATGCTAATGGGCACCACAGTTAGCCACTTGTGCTGACTTTCTTTTGGACCTGATCATTCCTATTGAGCTACAGCTATCATCTAGAAACTCTGGACACTTCTGTGCAGGGCCCAATGGTCAGGAAGGAAAGCTGCCATCTTGACCAATAGTGATCTAAGAGGCAGTGAGTGAAGCTCAATAACCCTGGCTTGAGAAGGGCCTGGTGGTCGGGGATTCCGGTCCTCAGTACTTGAGGCACCCGTTGAGTTCAAGCTCAGTGGAGATCCTAGCAGTGAGAGGAGACAATGAGCACCCAGACCTGCAGACTGTCCCACTAACCTGTCTCCACCAGGAATCCCGGAGGAGCTGTGCCTACATGAGTCAGACAGCAAGGACAGGCTGAAGGCAATTCTCCTCCTTCTTTCCCCTCCTCCTTCCTTTATTCTCTGTACAACTATTTCTACAAATAGCAAGCAGCCATATATAAGCTAGTTAACAGAAACTGTCTTCTGCCTCCAAAACATCTATAACCCAGTGGGAAAGAAGAGCATTCGAACACCTATAGGGGACACTTTCATAACATCAACCTTTCATATGAACATTTCATAAGTACATTTGTCTGGTACCTGAGATACATGTAAATATAGAAACATATCTAACTGTACCCTCCGTCCAGAAGTTCTTAAGGACACTCTTCTGTCTTCAGAAGGAGTCTGGAGATTTGCTACAGATTTTCACTGGCTCTGTTCTGCCCAGAACCGTCATGCTCTATGGGCACTGTGCCTCTACAGGGCACGGCTGATGCTGAATCACTGGAGCCTAGGATGTGCCAGAGACATCTCATGGGGAGGGGTGGGGGAGGAAGATTCTCTCCTCTTTGGTGCCTTGCCTTGTCATGGACGCAGGAAGAAGGTAGTTCATATCTCATTTTAAAAATGTTTTTTAATAAAAATATTCCTTTTGCTTTTTAATTAAAGTACTCTTCTCTTTTTTTTCAATAGGACTTAGATTTGAGTCTGGGGGGGTGTTGGGTTGGAAGAATAAAGTGATAAGTAGAATACTAGCTGTCCCTCTCATGAACACGGGTGGGTGTAGGTGGGCACAGTCCCAGTCCTCCACAAGGGTGGTCTTGTATAAGACGGGTTCTCCCTCGGTTCACAAAACTAAGAAAGTGAAGATAAAGAATCATTGTAGGGGACCAGAGAAGATCATTGTGAAGAAATACTACTACTGTGGGCTAGCTCTTAAAGGTGAAATTCACTCCTGTGAGGTAGGACTTGAGTGTTGAGGGACATCCTGAGCAGTCCAGAAGGCAGGTAAATGGGTCCATCCAAAGAGTAAGAGAGATTTTTAACAGTCACAGGCATTGATACCAGGGGGTGGAAGTGGGTCTGACTAAAGGTAGGGAAGAGTAGGGAGAAGATCTGGGTGGACATCAATCCTGGCCCTCGTCTGCTGGTGTGGCCCACCTCCATCCCTTCCGCCGCCTTCTGTGTAGTTTGTACTGGTATCTTCCCATCATATCTTTCTCCCTCCCCGTTTCCTTCTAGAATCCAACCAAATATCGCCAACTCAATAGATCCTTCCCAGGTAGTAGAAGAAATTAAGTTATTTATGTTATTTATTAATAGCTTTTTGTTTTGAGTCCCGTAAGATCCCCTGGGCGGGCACCTAATTGGTGCACGTTTAAAATTCTCCTCACCTGCGACTGTGTTTGAGTTGGCACATTACACGTGCAGAGCTGAGGCTGCACGTAAAAGAAGGAATGGAGTGAGGGGGTGTCCTTCACGGGTGGAAAGAAAGCTGCGTACAGCAGACCGGTTAGTCCAGACGTTACCATTGAAGGTCCGAGACAGTGGGAGCCGAGCCCCAAGCAACCGGCTGGCGAGCCGCGCACAGCGAACGTCTCAGCGCACACCCTTACCTTTGCCCTACTCCCAAGTCCCGCCTCTAACTTTCCGCTTTTCTCATTGGCTGCGTGGCCGCCCAATGGAAAGGGTGAGCCCCGCAGTCTCGGCCTAAGCTGTCAGCTCTCGTGCTCGCGTCTCGCGAGCGTTCGTATCCCTGGCGGAGGCGGCGGCGGAGGCTCCCGCGCGCTCCGGGTCTCTGAGGCCGAGGGTACACAGCTGGGCTGACTAGAACAGAGACAATGTTTCGAGCAGCGGTGCCTGGGCAGCTCCGGCGGGCGGTGAGTCCCGACAGGGAGGGCCGAGCAGGTGACGTCCGAGTCGCAGCCTGCTGACCGTGCCAGGCGAAGGTCACGGGCTCCCACCATCCGTGTAGACCAGTCGGTGCGCTGCCCGAGACTCGGGTCAAAGTTCTGGCGCCTCCACCCTTGACCTCTTCCGGGTCGCGCGCCCCCAGCCCGGGTTCCCACGGCCCTGGCTCTCGCGGGGCACTCTGGGGCTTCTAGGTTCTCGCTCCTGGAGGGGCGCTGCGTCCCCAAAGGGGCCAGATGCCGCCGCGGAGCCTCTCCGGGAAGAGTTCGAAACCTGGGTCCCTGTGGCTGCCCTGGACGCCCACTGTCAAGGGCAGGGGCGGAGTGGCGGCGTAGATGCCCTCCTGCTCTGCGGCTTGGCTGGCCGGACAGGCCCGAGTGCAAGGGCTGGGACGTACCAGCCTGGTTCCAGTCTGGAGAAGTCGCAGACTGATGTTGACCGAGTAGCCTGGAAACTGTTGGTAGTGGGAAGTGTTCAGTGCTTTTTCCGTGGTGACAAAGTTTACCATTTGTCCGTTTTCCCGAGGACTTGGGAAAAAAAAAACAACTTTTTTTTTCTTGTAGTGCTGTAAGGGAAACAGCAGTTGAAGGCTGACCAATTCCAAGGCAATAATTTAAGGAGCTTGTAGATTTTCTAATCTACATTAAAGTTGCTAGAGAAGCAAAATCGTCAGCCTTGGCCTACAGACGTTTTGTAACTTTTCTACCTACTTTTTAGTCCCTTTTACCCCAATCACCACTGTGATTTTTTGTCTGGATCACAACTTATGGCTTCTTGGAAATTTGAAGACCCTTTTTTTCTTTCTTTCTTTTTTTAGTGCCCCTGCTTTGCTTTCTTGTTGCATTAAATGTTGCCATTCCTTGTAAAAAAAGTTAAAACACATTGTTCAGGATCCTAGCCCATCTTTCTCCCACGAGATTTTTTAACCTCCTTTCTATAAGAGAATCAATAAGCAAGTGAAAGCCATGTTTTGGGGGAGGGGGAATTCCAAGCACCAGTACCTGACTTGAAGACCTATGCAGTACTCGCAAAGCAATTTTGTGGATAGGTTTTATGCTCAGCATAATAGCGGTAAGGAGAATTTAGAATTTGGTAATTTTGTAGAGCCAGTGGGGGGTGGGGTGGGGGGGAAGTCCACATAGCCAGTATTCATACATAGGCAACGTTGCCAAACCTTTGTTGTGATTTGCCAAGAATTGTGACCTTGGCTTATTTTTAAAATTAGAAGTCAAGGGTAGTAGAGTACTGGCTCTGAAGTCATTAATATTTTTAAGATTTGAACTGCAAGCACGAAACAAATGGTGCGAATACACTCAAATGGACCCATAAACACATATTTTAACTTTTTAAATTTTAAAATAATTACAAGTTTATAGAAAAGTGGCAAAAAAAAAACCCTCACCATTTCCCAGAACCCTTCCTCGAATTTCACAGTTCGATAACAGTTGGCGCATGTGTTTCATCACTCAGTGTACACACACATTGTTTTCCTAAACTATTTGAGAGCGCTTCCTAGACTGTCCCTTTAATTCTAAATGGTCCCTAGGTACTTTATGAGGATGAGGCTAAGGAATTCACTCTGTAGTAGAACCCACGCCTTCTGTTATATTCATAGTACAACAAAAACAGTCAAATCACGGATTTACAGCACGCACGAACCTACCTCCCCACCCCCCACCCCCATCTCAAGGTACCCCAGTTCCTCTGGTTTTCATGCTGATTTAGTCTTTCTTAGAAAAGTTCCTCAGCCTTTCAGTCTGACACTGGCGTTTCTATGGAGCACAGGTCTTGTGTTTTGTAGATTGTCACCCAATTTAGGTCTGCCTGACGGTTCCCTCATGGCTACATCCTGTACTCCTGGATTGCTGGCAGGGATGTCAGAGGTGGTTTGGACTCTCGGTGCATTGTATTAGGAGGCACACAACACTAGATTGTACCACTAGTGAAGATTATCACTTAGGTAATAAGTTGTTTGCCGGGTTTTCCTAATGTTAAGTAAATACCCTCTGTGTAATTTTTAACTAACTACAAAGATAGAGTGAGACTGTGTAAAGCTGTTTCTCACAGACTTTCACATACTAGTTTTAACACTTGATTGAGAAAAAAACAGATGATACTGTAAAGCCCAAATGGTTTATCTTAAATCTCTGCTCTTTGGTTTGTTTTTTTTTTTGCATGTTCGTGTATATGATGTATGTGTGTTTGCATATGGGTAGGTGCAGGTGTGTGTATGTGTGTGTGTATGTGTGTGTGTGTGTGTGTGTGTGTGAAGCATGCAGTAGTTGAGTATTCTAGCTGTTGAAGTTTTGGAGTTGCCCTTAAGTCTGGGATTACAGGCAGCCAATAGATCTGCTTTAAAAAAAAAATGGGTTCTGGAGATTGAAACTCTTTTCTTCACACTTGACTGGGCAAGTGCTTTATCTGAGCTCTCTCTCTCTCCAGCTTCTACTCTTAAATTAAAAAAAAAAAATCAAACAAAATCTCTGAAGCTATGATTTCTTTTAAAAAAACCTCAAAGACATGTTTTTACTAATGACATTTTTACTATCCACGCCATTTCAGTTTCAGCTGATCTGTGTTGCTGAACAATGTTCTTCTGGAGGAAATCCTCAAAGTCATCCAAACAAGGGTGTTTTTATTTATTTTGTCTTTTGGAGATAAGGTCTTGTCTAGACTTGGCTGACCCAAGACTCATGGTAGTCCTCCTGCCTCTGCGTATCAAATATTGATAGTATAGTCACTCTGTAAGACACCCATCAGTGAAGGCACGTCTACCGAGTTACAGAGCTAGAGAGTGCACTCAAAGACAATAGTCGAGGATTTGCAGTTGGTGTTCCTGCAGTGTTATTGTGTGAGTTATTATTATTAATTTGTTTTTAAAGTTTTTTGTTGGTTAGTAAGAGCCTAAAAATTTTTTTATGTAGTGAGTGAAGCAATACTTTCAGGTTATTTGAGTGCTCTTGTTTCTGTGTTCATTGGCAGACAGGAAGGAGCATCTGTCATGACTAAGAAGCTGTGAACTATTAAGGAGAGGACATTTTTCAGAGCCCATTGTTCAACATTGATGAATGATATTGAACTCTATGATTCACATGCAAATTTAAATTTCGTTTGAAAGAAGGGAGCCAGCCAATTTTTGTGTGATTCTGAAACAAAATTTATTGCATAAAGTGATTTCATTAAAATTAATGCTGTCTGCCAATGTGTCTACTAAGAGTCTTGTCTGTTTTTAAAATGAAGTAAATTGACTGTTTTTAATATTATAATCAATGTCATATGACATTTCTAGTCATGGTTGAAAGCTGCCATGATTTATTACTAAAGAGGTTAGAGCAGTTTACAGAAATGTAATCTACATTTTATTATGACAAAATATATGTTAAGCAGGGATAGGACACTGAAAGTAGATATTATTTAATCCCTTTAAATAGTATTTGGCAAGATTTTATAGTTTGTTCTCACTGTTTTCTGTTTGTTTTTGTTAAGAAGGAAAAGCAAAACAAAGTCTCACTCTTTTCCCCCATCCCTCCGTACCCGTTCCCTGTGTCTTCATTCCATTTACTTTCTTAAAGTTGGTTAGGAAGAAATAAGTTAGTGCGGCTCTTACTACTGTAGGAAGGGGTTTGCCAGGGTGCTAGGACATGGAGTTGCAGTGATGAGAATGCTAAGAAACTCACTGTAAACAAAATACTGTCAGTAGTGTTGAGTTTGAGTAGGAGAAGGGCCAGGATTCCACTGGACTAAGCTCATCAAGAGCATTTGTGACCGAAGAGATTGGCTCAGTGCTGTGGAAGAGATGGGAGCCAGCTTCCTGTGAGTAACGGAGAAAAGAGCTAGCTAGTAGGGGGATCTGTGGCTGCCAGAGGGTATAGGGAGGGTGATGACCTCTTTAAACCCTGTATCCAAGAAATATTCTATTCGATAACAGACCAGTGAGCTTTGTACAGGCAAATGGTTGGAATGCAAAAGAAAGAAAAAAATTACATTTTACTGTTTGGAACTAAGCATAGTCAGTATCTAGATAAATTCCCAAGAAGCATGGTGGATTATCTATGTCTGACTTAGCAAGTTATGTACTGCCTTGTGATGACCAATTGGATTGTCAACTTGATTGGATTAGGGAGCCCAGTGTAGTAACACTAGTCTGTAATTCCAGCACTCAGGAGTCAGAGGCACACAGATCTTTTGAACTGAAGGTCAGCCTTGTCTATATATTGAATTCCAGACCATTGGGGCTATATATTGAGACCCTGTCTTAAAAAAAAAAACCCCACATAGGCATTAATAAGTCACATCTTTGGGTTTGTCTGTGAATGTGGTTCACAGAGTTGTTTAACTGAGGAGGGGCACCTGCCCTGAGAATAGAGGTGGCATCCCTAGGGCTGATGTTCTAAGTGGAATAAACAAGGAAGAAGGAGAAAGCCACTTGAGCACCAGCATTCATTTCTGCTGCTCCAGGAAGGAAGCCCAGCAAAAGCATCGCGCTCCATTCCTGTGGATTCTGCCATCTTCCCTGCTGTGATGAGCTCTACCTTCTTAAGCTAGAGCCAGAACAAATCCTTTTTTTCATTAAGTTGCTTTTATCAGGTCACAGCAGTGATTAACTTACAGATGGTCTAGGAACTGTTGCATTGTAGGTTTCAGATACTTCGGGAAACCTTTTCATTTAGTCGCTCAGCATTCACTGAGTGCCACTTAAATGCCAGGCACAAAAGTAGATACTGAATTCATAGTGAAAGCAATCCCTGCCTGTTTGGTAGCTTGGAGAAGATACATGCTAAGCACATTAAGAGGATCAGTGTAGGAAGAATGAATGGGTATTTGGGGAGCATAAACTCCTTTGGGGACTGGAGAAAGTCTAAAAGGGTATTGTAAAGTCTTAAGAAACTGAAGTTTACCAAGCTTCTTACTACACAGTAATGAAAATGATGGTTTTCTTTAACTTTTTATATTTTTATTGCTTGTGGTACCAGGGATGTTAGACAAGTATTCTACCATTGATCTTTTTACTTTTTATTTTGATTTAGATTGATAACTTTGTAGTCAAGGCTGGCCTTGAATTTGTGTTTTTCCTATTTTAGACTTATTAGGAGCTGAGATTCCAGGTCTGTACCAACCAGCTAAGTTTTTCTTAGATTAGAACTGTAGGTCATTGAGATAGATGGCTTAGAGGGCAGAGGTGCTTGCCATCAAGCGGTTGTAATTTGACAGGTCCCTGGGATCTACATGGTGAAGAGAACTAACCCCTTAGGTGATACTCTGACCTCCACATGCTCAGTATGGTATGTGTGTGTGTGCACACAAAATACTTCTGTTTTATATGATGGAGAGATGCCTTAGTGGTTAAGAGTGCTGAGTCCCAGCACCTGCATGTTGGCTCACAACCATCTATAACTCCAGTTTTGGGGATCTGATAGATTCCTTAGAGTTCTATGGGCTCCAGGGGGTGCAGATAGATAGACACATGCAGGTTAAACATTCATACACATAAATATATCTAAAATTAAAATGTTCATTTTCTTTTTACTTTTGTCTGTTTGAAATCAATCACCTTACCGTTGTTTTGATTCTGTTCATGTCCTATGTGTTAACATGTTATTTTTAATATGATGTTTCTAAGGCTGAAGTAGGAACAAAATATCTGTCACATTAATTGATTATTTAAAACTGTCTATATAAGGGGAAGGAGAAAGATGGCTGTGGCCACCCGCACCTGCTGCAGAGCTCCTTGGAGTAAGAGAGACCTATGTTCCTAGGAACCAAAAAGGAGTCTGAAGGGCCAGCAATACCACCAGAACAACTGAATAGAAGAGATGGAGGAGGCTTATGTGTAGACACACAATACCGCAAGGAAAGATGGCTGAGCAGAGCCAGAAAAATCTATACCCTGTGTTGTTCTGTCTCAGCCAGCAGACTGTAAACACAAAAGTCATTCCTGATGAGCGGTGAGGCTGTTGACCAAGAGATATGCATCCCTTTGGAGCTCCCATAGAAACAGGTTGTTGCTGAATGGGGCTGGCTCTAGACCTACAGGCTGGCTTCCCTCATGGAGCCACTGTAGCTGTGGCCTGTGCTGTTTGCCCTGCTGGGAGATAGAAGGCACAGGGCAGCAGTGCTGCCCACAGGCTACTGACACAAAAGTTGAGCCTGGCAAAGCCTGGGATGGCAGACATTGAAGGCAGGGAGGTGTGCAGCAGCCAGGACCTCACACAGAACATGCCCCAGAAAGCCCTACTTAGCTGCAAAATCACCCTGACTTTAGGCAACAGCAGGATATTTAGAGGAGTACACCAATCGTCCAATATTTATGGTACTTCAGAAACTTAAAACCTTGAACCAGACCAACAACTCCTTGCAGTGATTATTTGTATGCAAAACTGTCTAGGGAAAAAGGCGATGTGACACACTGTAGTCCGTAGTGCCACTACAGCAAATGAATATTTGATGGTGAGGTGGGAAAGATGGGAATGGAGCAGTGAATGAGTGCTGGTGAGGCAGAACTAGGGACATGATGACAGCCGTGTGAGAAGGTTGCAGTGGGTGGGTGGGGGATGACTAGGACTGACAGGGTGGTGTGCAGCAACCGAGAGCTTGCACTTCAACTCAGCCCTAAAACATGCTGCCCAGCTGCATGATTGGCCTGGCTCTGAGCAACAACAGGATGTCCAAGAAGAAGAATGCTTTGTTTACTGGGTTGGAGCTCCTCAACAGACCTCTCTGGAGGCCACTTTGGTATCTATTTTCTGCTGCCCTAAGCTGCTTTAAAGCCGGAGGTTCACGTGGATGGTTTGAAATGATTTTTTTCTGTGTAACAGTACCAGCTGTCCTAGAACTCTGTGTAGGCCAGGCTGGCCTCAAACTAACAGACTTCCTCTGCCTCTTGAGTGCTAAGATTAAAGATGTGTACCATAATGACTTGCAAGGGCCATATTGATGCCTACCTATACTGCCACTTGAAGCCACATTGATGTTCTTGGCTTGTGCTGCCACCAAGGATTGAGATTAGTGCCCAGAGCCCATGCAGTGGCATAGGACCGAACTGACATCTCGAGCTTTATACTGCCACAGGAGACCATGCTGAGGTCAGTGGCATCAGTTGATGCCAAGGACCATGTGGATGTCTGAGGTCCGCACTGTAGCCAGAAACCATGTGTAAGTCCGTGATCCAGCCTCCTGCTGACTGAAAGGGCAAGGGACAGCAATACTTTTGCCATGATATTGATGACTGCTTAATCAAAGTTGAGGAAGAGGGACATAAACGACTTCTGTGACAACCAAAGCAAACAAAGATGTGCAGCTCTCTCTTCACTTGCTTTTTCTCCATTTCTCATGCAATCCTATGAGATCAAATCCAATCTTTACGTCTTTACTCACATCTCTGCTGCCATTTCTCATTTGTCACATTGATCCTAAGCTTACTCCCTTTCCTCTACTGATTTTACTTCATGGTCTGCACCTTTCACCCTTTGCTTCTCTTCATTTAAGAAACTATCTTACAATTGGTTATACAGGAACAAATCTTACTTCCCATGGAATCTTTGACCATGGGGACTATTCTCATTCATTATTTTTTTCTTTCTTGGTTTCTTTGAAAATATCCTGGGTGACCATGAACTATGTTTTGGTGATAGTTTGATATTCTGTGCTAGATAGGGCTAGATATGAGTTCGTCTCACCCCCTTTTAATTCTAAAACATATTCAAAGAATTTAAACACCAGCAAAATTGCTGCTTGGTGTCTTTAAAACTTTTTAAAATTACATCATTCAGTGGAAGATGCATGCACATGCCACAGTGCACATATGGAGGTCAGAAGATAACTTGTGGATTCACTGCTCTCTTTCCACCATATGAGGCTGGGGTAGAACTCAGGACTTGAGCCATAGGGCAGGTGCCTTCACCAATCTCCAACCTTTTATTTTTTTTTTTAATATTTTTGTAATTGGGTATTTTCTTTATTTACATTTCAAATGTTATCCTCTTTCTTGGTTTCCATCCGGAAATCCCCTGTCCCATCCCCCTCCCATGATTCTATGAGGGTGTTCATCCACCCATCCACTCACCCACCCACCCACTCCCACCTCCCTACCCTCACATTCCTCTACACTGGGACATCATGCCTTCACAGGACCAAGGGCCTCTTCTCCCATTGATGCCCAACAAGGCCATCCTCTGCTACATACTCAGCTGGACCCTTAGGTCCCTCCATGTGTACTCTTTGGTTGGTGGTTTAGACCCTGGGAGCTCTGGGGGTCTACTTGGTTGATATTGTTCTTCCTATGGGGTTGTAAACCCCTTCAGCTCCTTCAGTCCTTTCCCTAATTCCTCCACTGGGGACCCTGTGCTCAGTCCAATTGGTTGGCTGCAAGCATCTGCCACTGTATTTGTCAGGCTCTAGCAGAGCCTCTCAGGAGAAAGCTCTATCAGGCTCCTGTCAGCATGCACTTCTTGGCATCCACAATAGTGTCTGGGTTTGGTGGCTGTATATGGGATGGATCACCAGGTGGGGCAGTCTCTGGATGGCCTGCTCCACACTTTGTCTCTGTATTTCCTCCCGTGAATATTTTGTTCCCCCTTCTAAGAAGGACTGAAGCACACACTTTGGTCTTCCTTCTTCTTAAGCTTCATATGCTCTTTGAATTGTATCTTGGATATTCCCAGCTTTTGGGCTAATATTCACGTATCAGTGAGTGTATACCATGTGTTTTCTTTTGTGATTGAGTTTCCTCACTCAGGATGATGTTTTCTTGTTCCATCCATTTGCCTAAGAATTTCATGAAGTCATTGTTTTTAATAGCTGAGTAGTACTCCATTGTGTAAATATACCACATTTTCTGTATCCATTCCTCTGTTGAAGGACATCTTATTCTTTCTAACTTCTGGCTATTATAAATAAGGCTGCTATGGACATAGTGGAGCACGTGTCCTTGTTATGCGTTGGAGCATCTTTTGGGTATATGCCAAGGAGTGGTATAGCTGGGTCCTCAGGTAATACTATGTCCAATTTTCTGAGGAACCGCCCGACTAATTTCCAGAGTGGTTGTACCAGCGTGCAATCCCACCAACAATGGAGGAGTGTTCCTCTTTCTTAACATCCTTGCCAGCATCTGCTGTCACCTGAGTTTTTTATCTTAACCATTCTGACTGGTGTGAAATGGAATCTCAGGCTGCTTTTGATTTGCATTTCCTTGATTAAGGATGTTGAACATTTCTTTAAGTGCTTTTTGGCCATTCCACATTCCTCAGTTGAAAATTCCCTGTTTAGCTCTGTATCCCATTTTTAATAGGGTTATTTGGTTCTCTGGAGTCTAACTTCTTGAGTTCTTTGTATATATTGGATATTAGCCCTTTATCAGATATAGGATTGGTAAAGATCTTTTCTCAATCTGTTGGTTGTTGTTTTGTCCTATTGACAGTGTCCTTTGCCTTACAGAAGCTTTGCAATTTTATGAGATCCTATTTGTTGATTCTTGATCTTAGAGCATAAGCCATTGATGTTCTGTTCAGGAAATTTTCCCTGGTGCCCATGTGTTTGAGGCTCTTCCCCACTTTCTCTTGTATTAGTTTCAGTGTATCTGGTTTTATGTGGAGGTCCTTGATCCACTTGGACTTGAGCTTTGTACAAGGAGATAAGAATGGATTGATTTGCATTCTTCTACTTGCTGACCCCAGTGAGCCATCACCATTTGTTGAAAATGCTGTCTTTTTTCCATTGGACGGTTTTAGCTTCTTTGTCAAGTGACCATAGGTGTGTGGGTTCATTTCTGGGTCTTCAATTCTATTCCATTGATCTTCCTGCCTGTCTCTGTACCAATACCATACAGTTTTTATCACTATTGCTCTGTAGTATAACTTGAGGTCAGGGATGGTGATCCCCCCCACCCCAAGTTTTTTTATTGTTGGGAATGGTTTTCACTATCCTGGGTTATCCCAAATGAATTTGCAAATTGTTCTTTCTAACTTGAATTGAGTTGGAATTTTGATGGGGATTGCATTGAATCTGTAGATAACTTTTGGCAAGATGGCTATTTTTACTATATTAACCCTGCCAATCCATGAGCATGAGTGATCTTTCCATCTTCTGAGATCTTCAATTTCTTTCTTCAGAGCTTTGAAGTTCTTGTCATACAGATCTTTCACTTGTTTAGTTAGGGTCACACCAAGGTATTTTATATTATTTGTGACTATTGTGAAGGGTGTCTCCCTAATTTCTTCTTCAGCCTGTTTATCCTTTGAGCAGAGGAAGACTACTGATTTGTTTGAGTTAATTTTATATCCGGCCACTTTGCTGAAGTTCTTTATCAGGTTTAGGAGTCCTCTCGTGGAATTTTTGGGGTCACTTAAGTATACTATCATATCATTTGCACATAGTGATATTTTGACTTCTTCCTTTCCAATTTGTATCCCTTTGACCTCTTTTTGTTGTCTAATTGCTCTAGCTAGGACTTCAAGTACTATATTGAACAGGTAGGGAGAGAGTAGACAGCCTTATCTAGTCCCTGATTTTAGTGGGATTGCTTCAAGTTTCTCTCCATTTAGTTTGATGTTGGCTACTGGTTTGTTGCATATTACTCTTACTATATTTAGGTATGGGCCTTGAATTCCTGATCTTTCCAAGACTTTTACCATGAAGGGGTGTTGAATTTTGTCAAATGCTTTCTCAGCATCTAATGAGATAATCATGTGGGTTTTTTTCTTTGAGTTTGTTTATATAGTGGATTACATTGATGGATTTCTGTATATTGAACCATCCCTGAATCCCTGATGAAGCCTACTTGATCATGATGGATGATTGTTTCGATGCGTTCTTGGATTTGGTTTTTGAGAATTTTATTGAATATTTTTGCATCAATGTTCATAAGAGAAATTGGTCTGAAGTTCTCTTTCTTTGTTGAATCTTTGTGTGGTTTAGGTATCAGAGTAATTGTGGCTTCATAGAATGAATTGGGTAGTGTTCCTTTTGTTTCTATTTTGTGGAATAGTTTGAAAAGTAGTGGTATTAGGGCTCCTTTGAAATTCTAATAGAATTCTGCCCTAAAACCATCTAGTCCTGAGGGTTTTTTTTTTTTTTTTTTTTTTTGGTTGTGAGACTTTTAATGACTGCTGTTATTTTTTTTTTTTAGAGGTGATGGAACTGTTTAGATGGTTTATATGAGCCTGATTTAACTTTGGCACCTGGTATCTGTCTAGAAAATTTCCATTTCGTCCAGATTTTCCAGTTTTGTTGAGTATAGGCTTTTGTAGTAGGATCTGATGATTTTTTTTAATTTCCTCAGGTTTTGTTGTTATGTCTCCCTTTTCATTTCTGATTTTATTAATTTGCATACTGTCTCTGTGCCCTCTGGTTAGTCTGGCTAAGAGTTTATCTATCTTGTTGATTTTCTCAAAGAACCAGCTCCTGGTTTGGTTGATTCTTTGTATAGTTCTTTTTGTTTCTACTTGGTTGATTTCAGTCCTGAGTTTGATTATTTTCTGCCATCTACTTCTCTTGGGTGTATTTGCTTCTTTTTGTTCTACAGCTTTCAGGTGTGCTGTCAAGCTGCTAGTGGATGCTCTCTCCAGTTTCTTTTTGGAGGCACTCAGAGCTATGAGTTTTCTTCTTAGAACTGCTTTCATTGTGTCCCATAAGTTTTGGTATGATGTGCCTTCACATTCATTATCTAAAAAGTTTATAATTTCTTTATTTCTTCCTTGACCATACATACATACCATATATACATTCCATAACATACCATGAGGTGGTGAGAAGAAGGTATATTCTTTTGTTTTAGGATGAAATGTTCTATAGATATCTGTTAAATCCATTTGGTTCTTAACTTTTGTTAGTTTCACTGTGTCTCTGTTTAGTTTCTGTTTCCATGATCTGTCCATTACAGAGAGTGGGGTATTGAAGTCTCCCACTATTATTGTGTGAGGTGCAATGTGTGCTTTGAGCTTTAGTAAAATTTCTTTTATGAATGCAGGTGCCCTTGCATTTGGAGCATAGATGTTCAGAATTGAGAGTTCTTCTTAGTATATTTTTCCTTTGATGAGTATGAAGTGTTCTTCTTTATCTTTTTTTCATAACTTTTGGTTGAAAGTCGATTTTATTTGATATTACAATGGCTACTCCAGCTTGTTTCTTGGACCATTTGCTCAGAAAATGTTTTCCAGTCTTTTACTCTGAGGAAGTGTCTGTTTTTGTCACTGAGGTGCATTTCCTGTATGCAGCAAAATGCTGGGTCCTGTTTACATATCCAGTCTGTTAGTCTACTATGTCTTTTTATTAGGGAATTGAGTCCATTGATGTTAAGAGATATTAAGGAAAAGTGATTGTTGCTTCCTGTTATTTTTGTTGTTAGAGGTGGAATTATGTTTATGTGGCTATCTTTTGGGTTTGTTGAAAGATTACTAAAAATTCTGTCTTTTTTTTTATTTTTATTTTTTTTACTGGATGTTTTTAGCTCCTTTGTCAAATATCAAGTGACCATAGGTGTGTGGGTTCATTTCTAGGTCTTCAGTTCTATTCCATTGATCTTCCTGCCTGTTTCTGTACCAATACCATCCAGCTTTTATCACTATTGCTCTATAATACAGCTTGGGGTCAGGGATGGTGATTCCCCCCAAAGTTCTTTTATTGTTGAGAATAGTTTCTTCTATCCTGGGTTTTTTATTATTCCAAATGAATTTGCAAATTGCTCTTTCTAACTCTATGAAGAATTGAGTTGGAATTTTGATGGGGATTGCACTGAATCTGTAGATAACTTTAGGCAAGATGGCCATTTTTACTATATTAATCCTGGTAGTCCATGAGTGTGGGAGATCTTTCCATCTTCTGAGATGTTTGATTTCTTTCTTCAGAGACTTGAAGTTCTTGTCATACAGATCTTTCACTTGCTCAACATCCTTAGTCATTAGGGAAATGAAAATCAAAACAACCGTGGCTTACATTTCCATATTGGTTTTCATCATCGAAGGAAGTCAGGACAGGAACTCAGGCAGGTCAGGAACCAGGATGCAGGAGGTCATGGAGAGGTGCTGTTTATTGACTTGCTCAGCCTGCTTTCTTGTAGAACCCAGGACCACCAACCCAGGGATAGAACCACTCAAAACAGGCTGGGCCCTCCCCTATCAATCACCAATTAAGAAAATGCCTTACAGCCAGACTTTACTGGGGCATTTTCTCAATACACGTTTCCTCCTTTCAGATAACTCTAATTTGTGTCAAGTTGACATAAGACTTCTTGATTTTTCTTAGGGAAGGGTCCGATATTATAAAGGTAGACAGCTTAACTTAGGTTATTAAGGAAATATTTTATTAATACACTTAAAAAACTGAGCATTGCATATCAAAATGTTTTCTTTAAAGTCCACATGCATAACAGTTATCTTGAAAGACTACATTAATGTCCCTCTCCTTCTCTTTTAGGCCTCATTGCTCCGTTTTCAGAGTACCTTGGTAATAGCTGAGCATGCAAATGATTCTCTAGCACCCATTACTCTAAATACCATCACTGCAGCTGGACGTCTTGGAGGTGATGTGTCCTGCTTAGTAGCTGGAACCAAGTGTGACAAGGTGAGAGCTTTTTAAGGTCAGCCATAGCAAATAAAATCTCCATCAAGAGGCAGCGAAAGATGGCAACAGTAATTATGCTGAGGACCATAACCCAAACTGGACTCTAGTCCTCATTAAATGGCCAGTGTCACAGATATTATTGTGTATGAAAAAATAACCGAAAGGTTTTCTCATGAAGCATTTTATCTTCCAAAATTAGGCAGAATGCTTGATTGAGTTCTGCTGGCACCATCCTGTGCCATCAGGTACCAAGTAAAATGGTATCTGAGTTCCCTTAGCGGTTAATAGCAGATCCTTTCTGTACTTGTTAATTGCTTCTAATTCCAGAAAGTAGTCATTCTGGACAGAGTATCAGGGGTGCTAATATTTAATTGGTAGCATTCAAATCTACGTCTCATTCTTCTCAAATTACAGCTGGTGGTAAATGTTGGTTTTGTTGTGGTTGTTAAGAACAGCTTTGGAAACTAACTCTTGGGAAGCTCTATACTGCTGTGCAGACAAGAGCCTATTAAGACTACAGAGCTTTAGCTGCCAGTCCCTCCACTATGTCAGAGTTGTGGAGTGTGTGACTGGTGGCCTTCATGAAGGTAAGAAGTGTAGAGAAAGAATGTTTCTTTTTTAGCAGGCTAATATTTTATGAACCTGTTGATGTAGCACACATGGTAATGCAGGGTCAGAACGCTAGTGTCACTTCTCATTCCTCGCATGAAACTGGTGATTACAGGGCTCTGCTCAGCAGGTTTGGGTTATGTAGGTTTCTTCATCTCACTCCTCTTGATGCTTATTGAACCTTTTTTCTTAGTTTTTTTTCCGAGACAGGGTTCTCTGTGTAGCCCTGGTTGGCTGTCCTAGAACTCTCAAGTCCTGGGATTAAAGGTGTGTGCATCAACAGCCCCAGCTGAGTATTGAATTTTATACACTTACTGTTTACCACAATGTCTAATAATGGAGTTAAGCCAATTTCTTTTGGTTTGCTCAGTTTTCTTTTCTTTTTTATTTTTTTATTTATTTTTTGTTTTGTTTGTTTTTGAGACAGGGTTTCTCTGTGTAGCCCTGGCTGTCCTGGAACTCACTCTGTAGACCAGGCTGCCTTGAACTCAGAAATCTGCCTGTGTTTGCCTCCCAAGTGCTGGGATTAAAAGCGTGTGCCACCACTGCCCGGCTTCTGCTCAATTTTCAAATACAAACAGATGTTAGATTTGTTTTGCTGTTATTTTAACTACTTTAAAATTTCTTTTAAGTACTTGATATTTAATCAGTTGCAGTCTTATGTATGTCTTGTTCTTATTTTTAAGAAAGGTGTCTGCTGATAATGTAGACAGAATTTAGTTTTGTATTGTTTCCTTCAGCTGTTAATCATAAACTGAAAGTGATTATTCTATATAGTACTGGAAATTTGATAGTTAAACAAAAAGTTCTAATGGGAAATTCTGTTCCTCTTCATATCCAAGCTGATATAATTTGGAATTAATTGGGTTTCTTAATTGGGAATTTTCTTGAAACCAGAGATGGTGAATACTGGTGCATCTCTATGTAAGTAGAAACCACTCATATTAAAGTTAAAGGAAGGATGCTAATTACCTTTTATACAGAAAATCAGAGTAGTCAAAGGTTTCTCAGAATCCCTTGTTGATTCTAAACAGGAAAAAATGAGAAGTTAAACAAGAAAATACCTTCCTTTGTTGTAGGTAAGTATATGTGTGTAGGCAGAAAGTTCGTGTTTACAATGGGCTATAATTGAAGATTTCTATCTATTTCTTGGGGTTATTAATCTTACTCTCAGAAGAAGTGCAGTCAACTTTAGAGAAGTTCTACCTTTACTTCTAACAAGTCCTGAGTCTAATGTGTTTTATTGGCTGTGTGTGTGTGTGTGTGTGTGTGTGTGTGTGTGTGTGTGTATCCAATAAAGAGAGAGAGAGAGAGAGAGAGAGAGATATCTCATTTTAGTCCTCTCTTCTTCTCCTTCTCCCTTCTTTTTTCCCTTTGTATTTCTGAGAGTGGATGTCACTCTAATCCACACTGGCTTAGAACCTGTGATCCTGCTACCTCATCCTCCCAAGTACTGGGTACCACATTCAGTTTTTACTTTTCTCCTCCTAAAATAATGCACTTAAATTAGCATCAATGAAAAAGCATAGTTTTCAGCTAAATTTGAATAAAAGGCTGTTGATTTTGGTTTATCAATTAGTATTTAAAAAGATTTTATTTATTTTTATTTTATGTATATGTGTTTTGCCTGCATGCATGTATAGGAATCAAGCATGCAGTGCCCTGGAGACCAGAAGAGCTATCAGAACCCTTGGAACTCAAGTTACAGATAGTTCAGAGCTGCCATGTAGATGCTAGGACCTGAACCTAGGTCACCTTTGAGAGCAGCAAGTGCTCATAACTGTTGAGTTGTCTCTTTAGCTCAGTTCTTTTGTTTTTTAAAATAGAATTTTTATAATGCGACTAATTAGGTCAGTTCATAGTTAAATCAATTGGCTTGTAATTTTCTTTAATAATTTTTTAGAAAGGGCTGGAGAGAGCTCAATGTTTATAGACTGCTCTTGCTGAGGACCCGGGTTTGATGCCCAACACCATGTTGACAGCTTAGATCTGCCAGAAAAGTTAGTTCTAGGGGACCCAGAGCCTCTGACTTCCTTGGGCACCTGTACTCTTATGTACATATATGCCCTCCCCATATACATAACTAATTTTTTAAAACTTTATTTTAAAAAAGAATAAATTTAAAAAACCAAGTTTGGTGGAATGTTTGTAATCATAGTGTTCTGGAGACTGGGGGTAGAAGATTGTTGCAAGATCAAGGTCAGCCTGGGCTACATAGTGAATACTAGGCCAGCTAAGGCGGATAGCAAGACTCTTCTGGGGAGAAAGAATACCAAAATATGACCAAAACCAAAAAAGGAAAGAAAGAAAGAGCAGCAATGCTTTTATTTTTTTTTAAATTATTTTTATTGACTGTACCAGACTGTTTTATGTCAACTTGACACATCATCACAGAGGAGGGAGCCTCACTGAGAAAATGCCTCCATAGATCAGCTGTAAGCAAGTCTGTAGGGGGGAAGGAGAGAGAGGGGTTGGGCCTTGTGTGGGCTTTTGAAACCTCAGCTCCATACCCCCCTCACCCCCACCCTAGCCTCCTAGCGACACACCTTCTCAACAAGAATACACCTAATCCTTTCACAGAGTTTATCAGCTGATCAGCTGGGGACTAAGCATACAAGTATATGCTCCTGTGGAGGCATTCTTATTGATACCTCCATACCTCAAAACAAACAAAAAGTAAATTTTCATTCTTGGCCATTAAGATTTTATGCTTGGTTAAAACTTAACAGTGTTGGTTCATTGCTTCTCTTGGTGGATACTTAGGAACCCTTCTCTTTATCGCAGGTGGTACAGGAGCTCTGTAAAGTAGCTGGCCTAGCAAAGGTTCTGGTGGCTCAGCATGATGCATACAAAGGCCTTCTTCCAGGTGAGGTGTTCCAGTGGGAAAATGTAGTGTCTCTTCTGCTCGAATATATGATTATGAAGACAGCATGAAATGAGTTTCACCAAATGTGTTTAATTCTCAGAGGAACTCACACCATTGATTTTGGAAACTCAGAAGCAATTCAGTTACACACATATCTGTGCTGGAGCATCTGCTTTTGGAAAGGTAAGAAGTGCAGTCTAACCTTTCTACTTGAACAGCATGAATTTCATAGCTGGAAATGTAATGGTCTTTGTTTAAATAGCCAGTCCTGACTTGCTTGCTCTAAGGGGCGTACTGCTAACACTTATTTCAAGATTTCATCAAATTTTCAAATTCTGTCACAGAGATAACTATTCTTTTAGAATTTTATTATAATTTATGAACCCGTCACTTCTAGGTTTTATAATTGGCCCAGATAAAACTATTGTTAAATGGAATTTTTCTGTGTGTGTTTAGTTTCCCCCTCTCTTCCCTCTCCCTTCTCCCTTCTCCCTTCTCCTCTCCCCTCTCCTCTCCTCTCTCCCCTCTCCCCTCCTCTCCTCTCCTCTCCTCTCCTCTCCTCTCCTCTCCTCTCCTCTCCTCTCCTCTCCTCTCCTCCCCTCTCTCCTCTCCCTTTTCCTCTCTTTTCCCCTCTCCTCTCTCCCCTCTCCCCTCCCCTCCCTTCCCCTCCCCTCCCCTCCCCTCCCCTCCCCTCCTCTCCTCTCCTCTCCTCTCCTCTCCTCTCCTCTCCTCTCCTCTCCTCTCCTCCCCTCTCCCTCTCCTTCTTCCCTCTCCTCCCCTCTCACCTCTGTAGCCCTAGCTGTCCTGGTACTCTGTCGATCAGGCTGGCCTCAAACACCTGACTCTGTCTCCCAGTGCTGGGATCACAGACAGGCAGCTTAGTTATTCATTTTAAGAGATGATTTCCTTGGATGGCTGGTGGATATAATAGAAAATCTAAGTCTGTCTACTCTAGGGATTTGGGAAGGACTGTGTTATGACTTGGGATAGCCTTAAAGATGGCTGTAGTTTGATCATATGCACTCTTACTATTGTGCCAGGAAATGTTCGTGAACCCCAAAAAGACTACCAAGGAGCTGAATCTGATGTAATCGCACTAGGGTCTCTTTATTCAAGCTTGAGCTTGGACCACACCACTATCTCTGATGCAGGAGAACAAAGGGGGCCCAGAGCTCAGTTTCAGGCATGCATTTATAGCGGCACTAAGGGGGTATCTAGCCTGGTACACATCTGACTGGGGGCCCATTATGGCCTTTAACATAATTGGCTGGTGCTGGGAGCCAAACCATAAACTTAACTTCTGTTTTCCTCCTGATTGGTGATTATTAGGAATTGAAGTGGCAGGGGCAGGTTTATAATCTGGAGGTGCAGATTTGTTGGGGAATAACCTGGAAACTGGCACTAGGTGTAGGTCCTGTTGGGGGTTAGCTAGGAAACTGGTGCAAGGTACTGGCCTATTAGTTAACTTGAGTTTGACCTTAGGTTAGGTTCTCTAAGATGGAGACTGAACCCGAAAGATTTAGTCTCTCATTTCCCCCTTCCTCTGGTGACTAGAAGGCCCAATCATGGGACTTCCAGAAGTTATTACTATATTTTATAGGGGGCCGGGGTTGTCCTCACTCAGTCCTTGTTGTGTCCCTGGGGCTTGGATAGGAGGGAGTCCTGAAGCTGAATTTTCCTCCTGCTAGTCTTCAACTGTAAACAGGTCTGTGATTTCATGCTGCAATCCCATAACCTTTAGGGGGAGTGGAGGAGGACCTGTTTTATAGAGAATATGAACTTTAGGCCAAACATGTTTATGAGCCCATTGGGTACCTTTGAGATCATCTAGAAACTGGCAATCCTCAAACTCAGAGATGACCTCTGCCTGTATATTAAGAATAATAGGAGGTAGGGGATATCTCAAATATGATTTCAAAAGGGATGAGTCCCATCTGGTAAGGGGAGTTTTATACCTGGTAAAGAACGAAGGGCAGGAGAGTTACTCAGTCATTGCCAATCTCTTAGGTCAGTTTAGTTAAGGTCTCTTTTAGGGTTTTGTTCTTTCTACCTGTCCTGAACTCTGTGGTCTATATGCACAATAAAGTTTCTAATTAATCCCTAGAATATTGTATTGTCCCTGACTTACCTGGGTCATAAAAGCTGGTCCATTGCCTGACCCTGCCATCTGAGAAAGTCCATACCTTGGGCAGTTTGTCCTCTAAGAGCTTCTTTATCACTGTGGATGTAGTTTTATGCTTGGTGGGGAAAGCCTCAGTCCAACCTGAAAAGGTATCTGTAAACACCAGTAAATATTTATATATAAATTTTTCTGGTTTTACTTCTGTGAAATCTGTCTCTCAGTAGTCTCTAGGCCTTGTGTCTCACTGGCAGGCTTTACAGTTCTTAACAATCTCAGCTCTCTTTGCGTTTATTTAGAGTTGGAACCTCTAATCCTGATATTCTCATGTCATATCAAATCCTGCATTCTCCGGATGCCCATGTGGGAAAAGCAGTGGATTTTCTGAAGTACATGCACTCCCATTTCTTCTGGCATGATGAGTTTATAATCTGCTGTTCTCCACCATCCATCATAACATTAGGACATGGGCAAATTTCTAGCCAAGATTACTTAGGGTGGTCAGGGAGTATAGGATCCTTTGGTTCCAGGGAAGTCAGGGGCAAGAGAGGTCCAATTTCTAGGGCAGCTCGATGGACTGCTTGATCTGTTCTATTGTTGCCCACTGAAACTAGGTTGTGATGATTTGAATAAGAATGGCCTCTGTAGGTTCATATATTTGAATACTTGGTCCCCACTTGGTGGAACTGTTTGGGAAGGATTAGGAGGTATGACTTTGATGCAGGAGGTGTGTTTCTGGGGGAGGGCTCTTAGGTTTCAGAAAGCCATACCATTACCAGTTAGTGTTCTCTGCCTTGCTCTTGTGGATGGAGATGTGAGCTCTCAGCTTCTGCTCCAGCGCCATGATGGCCAGCCTGCTGCCATGCTCTCCACCATGGTAGTCATGGACTCCAACCCTATGGAACCATGAACTCCAAATCAACTGCCTTTTTTCTTATAAGTTATCTTGATCAAGGTATTTTGTCACTTCAATAGAAAAATAACTAAGACATTTGAAAACTGCTATGTGGGTGCTGGAAATCGAACCTGCACCCTTTGGAAGAGCAGCCAGTGCTTACATATAATCTCAGTCATCTAGGAGGTGGAAACAGTAGGAATGTAAGTTCAGAGTTTGCCTGGGAAACTTAGAAAGACTTTGTCTCAAAATAAAAAGTAAAAGAGAGGCCTAGGGAAATGGCTCAGTGGGGAAGAATTCTGCTTTGCTAGAATGAGGGTCTGAGTTCAAGTCTTCAGCACCCACTTAAGGGCATGGCTGCATGTGCTTATAACTCTAAAACTGGGGATTGGTTACAGGAAGAAACTGAGAGCTTGCTGGATAACCAGTCTAGCCCAAAGAGTCAGTAAGAGACCTTGCTTCAAGGCCATAAGATTGAGAGTGTAGAAGGTTCTGCTTTAGACACCTCATGTATGCATACAGATGTATACACTTGAGCACTTATGTGAATGTACACAAATATACACACACCCCAAAAGGAAAAGGGGCTGATTTGTACATCAGCTTGACTATTCGTGTGCACAAACCCGGTTCATTCCTTAGTACAGGAAAAATAGCTGTGCACAAATACACTCTTAGTAGGAAAGTTGGCTATAGTATAGTAGTTAAAGAACAAGGATGCGGATCCTTTTCATAGCACTAACTTACTCTTCCTATTTCAGGAGTGAATGACATGTTCCTTTAGGCATCTTCCTATCAGTCCTTAAATTGTACATGTACATACATATTTGTATTGTTTTGTGACTAGTTTTTGCTTAATTACATCTTGAAAATATTAGCTCACAATGTGTTTGTCTGTATAACATTCCATGTTAGTCAAGGTCAGCTATGATGTTTTCAGTCACTTGCTTCAAAGAAAATATTCTTGTACATGCATCTTTGCATACCTGTGTTAGCATATTTTTAAAATTGAGTTCTAAAGTAAAACAGGTACGTGAAAGAACATTTTTTAAAGATTTTTGGTAGAAATTGTTAAATTGCCAACACATGTATTATAAGTTTTAACATCTCCCTCTAAATTGATGGATGAATCTTTGTGGACCACCCAGTCTCTTGAGAGTACTGTTTCGGTGTTGGGTAATTAAATCTTGAGTTTGGTTGATGAAAGTTTACTTGCAAGACTATAAGCCCAACAACAAATGGTTTTTGTTGTGTTTTAATTTCCAAATTTTATTACTCTGGCCTTGACTTTATGACGGATAAAAGCTTCACAATAAGAGCAACAAAATAGATTCTGGTAACCTGTAAATGCGTTTGAAATGAGGAAAAGCTTGTAGGAAGACTTGCATAGGGAGACTATAGTAGGCCTGTGATGAACATTTGAATTGTGTGTTTATTACTTTCTTGTCACTGCGGGGAAAAAATACCTGAGCAAAAGGAGGTATATTATCTTGACTCATGGTTTCAATCACTTTGTTTTGTCACTTTGGCTCTGTGGTCAATTAGGAGGTCATGGCTCATGATAGAAGTACACGAGAAGATATAATTGCTAAACCTCGTAGTATCCAGAAAGAAAAGAGAAGGGAGGGAAAGGGGAAAGGAAATGGGGAAGAAAGAATGAGCATTTCAATATCTCCTTTTAGGTATAATACCAACTATCTTGCCATAGGTCCTGTCTCCTAAAGGTTCTATAATCTCCAAGTGCACTAAATGCTAGAACCAGGCCTCCAACACATGGGTTGCGGGGAGGACATTCGAGTACTTGTCAAAATATACAACCTCCTTCACCATAAGGGAAATGCATATTAAAACTTTAGATTCCACTTCATCTTCATTGGGGTAGCCATCATCAAGAAAACAAAGGACAAAGAATTCTGTTGAGGATGTAGGGGAAGAGGGAGCCTTTATTTACTAGTGGAGGAAATGTAAACTAGTATATCCATTATAAAAATCAGATTTCTCAAAGAATTAAAAGTAGAACTATCATATGAGCCAGCTGTACCATTCCTGGGCTTATACCCAAAGGATCCTATATCCTACCTCAGAGAAACTTACACACCTAACTGTGAAATTGTTCACAATAGCAAGGAAATAGAACCAGCTTAGATGTCCATCCTCAGATAAATGGATGCAGAAAATATGCAAATGCAGGGCTGTAAGAAATAAAAATGAAAATTTCAGGAAAATAGATGAATCTGGAAGCTCGTATACTAAGACAACCCAGATTCAGAAAGACAAATACAACATACTCTTTCTCTGGTGTGTGGTTCTTAGCTTTGAATGTTTATATGTGTGTATATATGGGTATAGGTCATGAAAGTAGAAAGGGAACCTCAGAGGAAAGAAGGGGTGTTTAGGAACTTGGACAGGATGGTGGAGCACAGTGAAGGTGGAAAGGAGACCCCTGGGGTGGAGGGGTAATAGAAATGGGAGTGGGGAAAGGGTGGAAGAGAACCAGCTTTAGAGCAAGGAAACTAACATTGTTACTTTTTGGTAGTCAAGGCCAGAGTTCTTTATTCATGTTTGAAAGAGGATTACTATCTAATGCGGGTATGACAAAAATGCAAATTAGAACCTTTTCCTTCAGAAACTCTGCAGTCAGGAAGCTGATCCTGTCAGTAGCATCATTTGTAGGAAGTCACTGAGCAGAAACAGGACAGAAACAGAAGAGAACTAGAAGACACAACCCCCACCGTCAGGGTGTTTAGAATCCTAGTTAGGAGTCATACAGCATGGATATTAAGTACATGCTAGTCAAGGCTAATACATTGTAAGTATATGTGCATATGGGGAAATACAGAATAAGGTAGAATAAGAGGTGGTTTGGAAGAATATTTATAGAAGAGAGAGAACCAGTTTGTGGTGTTATCTTGAAAGCATGCCTTCCAGAAGTAGTGCCATGAAACCAGGGAGGTGCCACTGAATGAGCTATGAAGAAGTCAGTATCTTTGTTGGATAAAAATCAATGCTTCTCAGGGCTGGAGAGATGGCTCAGTGATTAAGAGCACTGACTGTTCTGCCAGTGGTCCTGAGTTCAATTCCTAGCAACTACATGGTGGCTCACAACCATCTTTAATGGGATCTGAGGCCTCTTCTGGTGTTTCTGAAAAGAGTTACAATGTACTCACATATATAAAATAAATAATTCTTTTTAAAAAGCAATGCTTCTCTTTTAAAATTATATATATTATGTAAAAGAACCTCAATCCAAAACTTGGAAATCCAGTCTTCATTAATTGACTCTCTTCGGTTTTAAAATCCTAGAGTCATAGTAGAATTTTAACTAGGCATGCAGATTCTCTTTCCTCTCATTACAAGATGTGGTAACTAACACCCAAGGGAATTTTGACCTTCATAAGGATTTGGCTACTGAGAACAAAGTTACACATGTATAACATATAACTGTTATGTGCCTTATCAGCCGGAGCATGCGTACTTATTTCTGATGTTCATTTTATGTGTGACACACAGGCTGCTGCTTGATCTGTTTATACAACATGAACTTGACAAACATTGCACCATCTGTTGAAATTTTTTCTTTCATATTTTCTAGTAAATATATATAGTAAAAGCTTTTCCAGTATTTTACTCTTCTGTTTTTTCTTTCTCTTGTTTAAATTCAGGGATCCATAACTGTCACATGTTGTGCTTGATATTTATTAGGGCAGTAGATCTCATAATTTATCAAATTGAATCAGCTTATTACTATAAATCTTCTATAATTCTTAATATACAGAAATGGTAGGCACTTAATTTCAAAGACTATCTCACTAGCTGGGCTGATGTCCCTTGTTCAAAGATACATGTGAAGTGTAAAATATTTGCATTTGAATTGAAATTTATGCAGAAAATATACCTCCCTTTAAAGGGGTTTCGGAAATCCCATTGTTGATCATTACATCAGTCAGCTTGACTTTGTATTGCTCTCTGCTTTTTTCTTTTAGAACCTTCTGCCCAGAGTAGCAGCCAAACTTAATGTTGCCCCAGTTTCTGACATCATTGAGATCAAGTCACCTGACACATTTGTGAGAACTATCTATGCAGGTAAGTTCTAAGGAAGATAATCAACATTTTAATTTTCACAGTGTACAAAAATCTTAAAAATAGGATTTGGAAACACACCACAATTAAATGAACCATCTTAAAGGTTTCTGAGAAATGTGTTAGTTGAGAATAGCTACTAGACCCCAACATGGCACTCTGTCTGACTTATTATGTGCACAGTACTTTTATACTGACTTTTACAGTTTATGGAGTGAGATCTTTTCCCCTATGGTTAATAAAAATTAAGTTTGCCATCCAATATATATGTATTTTAAATTTTAATTGTGATGTACTTATATCACTTCTCCCTCTAACCTCTCCTGTCATTCCCTTTGTTGTCAATTGATGGCCCATTTTTCATTTTTTTATTAATTTTTATTTTTATTTTCTATATTCTTTATTTACATTCCAAATGATTTCCCCTTTCCCAGTTCTCCCCCTCCCTGAATGTCCGATAAGCCCTCTTTCCTCCTCCTGTTCCCCATTTACCTAAGAATTTCATGAATTCATTGTTTTTAATTGCTGAGTAGTATTCCATTGTGTAAATATACATGGAAAATATCTCTGATAAAATTGAAGAAACATATAGAAAAACACGTTAAGATTGACTATTTCATGGAAAAATTATACAGATAAAATGGTAGGCATGAAAATATTCCTAAGTTGATTGAAAGTGGAATTATAAACATTTTCTGATAAAATTGAAAATCTACAAGGAAAATATTTCTGATAAAACTCGAGAAATATATAGAAAAACACATTAAAACTGACTATTTCATGAAAAATTATACAGATAAGATGGTAGGCATAAACATATTCCTAAATTGATTGAAAATAGAAGTAAAAACATTTTCTGATAAAATTGAAGATTTACATGGAAAATATCTCTGATAAAATTGAAGAAATATATAAAAAACGCATTAAGATTGAGTATTTCATGGAAAAATTATACAGATAAAATGGTAGGCATAAAAATATTCCTAAGTGTTTTGAAAGTGGAATTATAAACACTTTCGGATAAAATTGACGATCTACAAGGAAAATATTCCTGAAAAAGTTCAAGAAATATATAGAAAAACATGTTAAAACTGACTATTACATGGAAAATTATACAGATAAAATGGAAGGTATAAAAATGTTCCTAATTTGATTGAAAGTAAAATTATAGACATTGTCTGATAAAACTGAAGATCCACATGGAAAATACTTCTGATAAAATTGAAGAAAAATACAGAAAAACGTTAAAATTGAAGATTATCATGGACAATTATACCGACAAAATGGTAGGCACAAAAACATTCCTAAATTGATTAAAAGGAGCTACAAACACCCACCCCCGACAAAACTGAAGATCTACATGAAAAACACCTCCAACAAAATCGAAGAAATACACAGAAAAAATGTTAAAATTAAAGATTATCATGGAAAATAATACAGTAAAAATGGTAGACACAAAAAGCATTACTAAATTGAAAGAGGAGTCACAAACATTTCCTGATAAAATCGAAGGTCCACATGAAAAACATCTCTGTTAGACTATGCCTTTTGTTGGGGAATTAAGTCTATTGACATTATATTAAGGAATAGTGATTATTGCTTCCTGTTATTTTTGATGTTCTTTTTATGTTTGTGTGGTTACTTTCTTTTGGGTTTGTTGGAAAAAGATTACTTTCTTGCTTTTTCTAGGGTGTAGTTCCCCTCCTCATGTTGGCGTTTTCTATTTATCATCCTTTGTAGGGCTGGATTTGTGGAAAGATATTGTGTAAATTTGGTTTTATCATGGAATATCTTGGTTTCTCCATCTATGGTAATTGAGAGTTTTGCTGGGTATAGTAGTTTGGGCTGGCATTTGTGTTCTCTTAGGGTCTGTATGAGATCTGCCCAGGATCTTCTAGCTTTCATCGTCTCAGGTGAGAAGTCTGGTGTAATTCTGATAGGCCTGCCTTTATAGGCTACTTGACCTTTTTCTCTTACTGCTTTTAATAGTCTTTCTTTGTTTAGTGCATTTGGTGTTTTGATTATTATGTGCCAGGAGGACTTTCTGGTCCGGTCCAGTCTGTTTGGAGTTCTATAGGCTTCTTGTATGTTCATGGACATCTCTTTCTTTAGGTTAGGGAAGTTTTCTTATGTAATTTTTTGAAGATATTTACTGGCCCTTTAAGTTGGAAATCTTCACTCTCTTCTATACCTATAATCCTTAGGTTTGGTCTTCTCATTGTGTCCTGGATTTCCTGGATGTTTTGGCTCAGGAGTTTTTTGCATTTTGCGTTTTCTTTAACTGTTGAGTCAATGTTTTCTATGGTATCTTCAGCCCCTGAGATTCTTTCTTCTATCTCTTGTATTCTGTTGTTGATGCTTGCATCTATGACTCCTGAATTCTTTCCAAGATTTTCTGTCTCCAGACATGTCTCACTTTGTGCTTTCTTTATTGTTTCTACTTCCATTTTTAGATCCTGGATGGTTTTGTTCAGTTCCTTCACTTGTTTGTGTTCTCCTGTAATTCTTTCTGGGATTTTTTTGTGTTTCCTCTTTAAGGGCCTCTACCTGTTCACCCATGCTCCCCTGTATTTCTTTCAGGGATTTTTGTGTTTCCTCTTTAAGGGCCTTTACCATTTGATCCATGTTCTCCTGTATTTCTTTAAGGGAGTTATTTATGTTCTTCTTGATGTCCTCTAACAGCATCGTGAGAAGAGACTTTAAATCCAACTCTTGCTTTTCCAGTGTGTTGGGGTATCTAGGATTTGCTGTGGTGGGAGAACTGGGCTCTGATGTTGCCAAGTAGCCTTGGTTTCTGTTGGTAGGGTTCTTGCGCTTGCCTTTTGCCATCTGGTTATTTCTGGTGTTAGTTGGTCTTGTTCTCTCTGGTTGGAACTTGCCCCTCCTATGGCCCTGTAAGCCTGTGCCTGTACTCCTGGGAGACCAACTCTCTTCTGTCAGGGTCTGTGCACAGAAGGCTGTGGAGCTCTCTGGTTCCCTGCTGCAAATGGTGGCCGGAAGGGAAGACTCCTGTCCCAGCTGCTCCACTGATCGTATGCCCTGTGTGCTCCTAGCTGTACCCCTCCAGAGAATAGGTCCCCATTTTTCTTTATTACTATTACACACATATGCATAACTGTATAAATACAACTACTATGTCTGTTTAGTTTGCTTGTGTGTATATGATTTCAGAGATGGCTACTTCTGTTTGGATAGCCAGTTAGTTGTGTTGGATAACCAATTAAAGGGCTTGTGCCTGAGAGAGATTATTAGTCCTCTCTCAGCAGTCATTGCTTTCCTGTGCTTCTTTGTCTAGTGATGGGACCTAGGAGACTTCACCCTTCATAGCAGCGTGTCTGTTGCTGTTGTCACTGTTCAGGTCTTGTTTAAGTAGCTATGTTTTGTAAGTAGTATCTTGAAAGGCAAACTTTGCTGTGCAGTGGTGGCGCGTGCCCTTTAATCCCAGCACTTGGGAGTCAGAAGCAGGCGGATTTCTGAGTTCGAGGCCAGCCTGGTCTACAGAGTGAGTTCCAGGATAGTCGGGGCTACACAGAGAAACCCTGTCTCGAAAAACCAAAAAAAAAAAAAAAAGAAAGAAAGGCAAACTTTTTAAAATAGTATTCTCAGTCTTTGCTTTCAATGTGCAATTGTAGTTCAGTGTGCATTAAGCAATTCATTTCAGTATCTCTTTATTTCATTAATTATTTCTAAGCACATTGATCTCCAGTGGGGCTGGAGAAGACAGCAATTTCGGTTACTGCCTTTGTTCTGGTTAAAGTTGTTGAATGTTCCATCAGACCTGTAATCTTCAGTAATATTCAAGTATTTGGTCACTCAGAATGCGAAATGTTTAATCCTTTTAAACATTTTAAAACTTTGGTCCCTCTGAACTTGTATTTTATGTCCTGTCATACTTTCACATTATCTTCCTTTGTTATGCACAGAAGTTGCATTTGTATTAAGGTATAGCAGCTCATATTTTTAGGTCACTGATAGAGTTGGTTTAGTAGAAAGAAGCTTCCCTCCCACTCTCTGCTGAGAGGTGCCTTCTCACTGCAGCCACCTGCTTCCTGTTGATTCCAGGGAGCAATTTGTCTTTAAAAGACATCCAGAGCTGTACAGGTGGTCCCTGGTGACCGTCTTCACTCTGGTGTTCCTCCTCTCCTAGACTCAGCAGGGGTAGGAAACAACTAGCCCATGGTTATTTTTGCCTTGTCTTTGTAAAATAAATTCTGAGCCTGAGAGAAATACTTTTGGCATTCCTTCCTTATAATAAATTTGTGTTTCAGGAAATGCGTTATGTACAGTAAAATGTGATGAGAAAGTGAAGGTGTTTTCTGTTCGAGGAACATCTTTTGAGGCTGCAGCAGCAAGTGGAGGTAGTGCCAGTTCAGAAAAGGGTAAGTATTCAAATGAGCCTTTTTGATAGGTTGGCATCTCTTGTTTGTTTGGTTTGGATTAGAATAAGGGATGATGTCTACTTTAATTTCTAGTGCAAAATAAAAATTCAGCTGACTCATATTCCAAGGTTATATAAATAATTATAATTTATGTCTGTTTCACATCATCTTGGTACAAAGATAATCACTTTGATAGATTAAAGAGTAGGAGAGAAGATCATTTATGATGAAACTGTTATGTTTGTGTTAAGACTGTTTAACTCTCATTACTGTTTCCTATTGTGGTATTTGAGTGATTCAACATAATAGAAGAATGTAATAATGGTAGAAATAGGGCTTCCACTTTAACATGTCTGACATCTTATTTGAACTCTAGAGAGAATGGGTTATTCTGATTTTTACAGATGAACTTATGAGTAGTATCAACTTCTAAAGAGTCGTGTCCTCTTAATACTTTTTAATTAAAGAAAATGAAATTGGGACCATGAAAATGCAGAAACTTAAGTTTCCTAAAATTGGATTTTTTTTGTGTTGGTTTTAAAAATAATTACCACTATATACTTGAAGTCATCATCATTTTTAATTTGTCTGTCAATGTATGCAGCACCAAGTTCTTCATCAGTGGGAATATCAGAGTGGCTCGACCAGAAATTGACGAAAAGTGACCGCCCAGAACTAACTGGTGCCAAAGTGGTGGTGTCTGGTGGTGAGTGCAGTTGTAATTTAAAAGATGACATGAGCCATGTAACAGAGTTCATTAAAGGAAAAGACTTTTATTTAGGTTTTGGTGGTTCTGGGGCTAGAACTCAGGATCTTGTACCTGGTAAGCAAGCTCTATACTACTGAGCTGAATCTGTAGTCTAGAGTATAAGTGTTTTGTTTGACTTTTTCTTTACAAATGACAGAAGTTGGTAAATTGCAAGTATTAGTCATATTTTACCAGGAATATGAAATTAGACCATAAATAGAATATGGGCTTCCTGTCTCACATCTGGCACTGGGGAGCAGGGCACAAATCTCATCCGCACATCTCTGCCACATGGTATGTTGATTTTACAGACGTCCATGTTTTTCTGTGGCATTTGATTGGCTTTTGAATTGTGAAAAGGTGGTTAGAGTCTCAGAGTTGTGTATAAACCCCCTGCTCCATCCTACTTTTAATGACTTTGAGTGTTATTCTGGTCTGTGTGGATGACACTTGGAAAGCCCTTCCCAGTTAATATCAGAACCGGAATGTGGGGTAAGACTTAACGTCTTTTTGTATATTATGCTTCTTTGCAGTTTGTCAGCCGACTGACTCAGAGGATAAGGATTGATGTGATTTAACAATAAAAAAATTAGTTAGTGTTCCTAACGTCCATCTATTGTCCAAGTCGCATTCAGAGGAAATGATTTAATATTTTGCAAAGACGTTTGTCTTGTGTATCAGCTTGTATTTTCAGGAAATATTAGTCCATATGTGTTCTTTGATGGACCTGTTGCATTCTCATTTCCCAGAAAAATGAAAATAACAGGTAGAGTGTGTTTGCTCTCAAGGATTTTGAAATCTAGCCAGAAGTTTTGTTTAGTTGTGCAGGGAATATTTACCAAATGGTAGTAAGAGTTTGCTAATACCACAGATATGGCAATGACCTAGAGAGCTGTGGGTCAGGCATCTTGGACTTAAAGTGTTTTCATAAGAGTGGAGAAACTGCAAATATCATAGTTCTTTATGTAGTTAAATAACTGCAATGCTGAATGCTTCGTAGAAGTCATAAAAGGCTTTGTAGAGGAGTTGGTATGCTTAGTGTGGCAGTTTGTAATAAGGACATTAGGTTGGGTATATAAAATGGCAAACATTTTATAGAGTACAACTTGTATGCACATGATTTTGTTTGTTTGTTTTAAATGAGGTCGGGGCTTGAAGAGTGGAGAGAACTTTAAGCTGCTGTATGACCTGGCAGATCAACTGCATGCTGCAGGTAAAGGCCGTTTTCCTTTGTAGCACAATGTTCTATTTTTGCTGGAAGTGTTTTCCGTTATGTTTATATATATGTCTTCAAAGCTTCAAGTCATCGTGCTTTCTACTTTTCCTTTTGACTTAGCTTTATTATTGACTATTTATTATTTATATAAAATAGCATTTGGCTATGGCCTTTCTGTTAGTGTACATAACATACTTTGATCATATTTCCCCCATTACTTATTTCTTTTCTGCCTTCCTCTTTTTCCTGTTTCTCTTTCTATATAATTCCCTTTCTACTTTTAAGTCTTTACTTTTTAAATCTAGATTCCACATGAGAGAAAACGTAAGATATTTACTTTTCTGTATCTGACTTATTTTGCTTAATATGATTTCCAGTTTTGACCCTTATTTTTTTCATTCTTTCTGCAGTGGTTTTTTTAGACCTCCAGTAAAAGCTGAAACATCTGTCGGGGGGCGGGGGGATCTTAGTAATTTTTGAAAAAATGTATGACAGTTTTACATTTGCCAACTCTTAAGAATCTTATCTAGTTTTTTGTTTGTTTTTTTTGTTTTTCAAGACAGGGTTTCTCTGTGTAGCCCTGGCTGTCCTGGAACTCACTCTGTAGACCAGGCTGGCCTCGAGCTCAGAAATCTGCCTGCCTCTGCCTCCCAAGTGCTGGGATTAAAAGCATGCGCCACCACTGCCCAGCTTCTTAACTAGTTTTGATTTGTAAAGTACTGAAATGCCAACTTCCGAGCCTACTGCAGACTGCTGCTAGCTGTTCTCCATCTCCACAAATGCTCTGATTAACTTACATATGCACACTGCTTTTCTTTATTACGAGAAATAACTAAAAAAAATGATCATGATTAAAAAAAACCATGGAAACAGAAATGACTGCATCTTATAAGCATAGTAAACTGGGAGGACGAGGAAAGACTGTCTGGGCCTGAAGCTGTGCCACAGACATTGTTAAAGCTAAAAAGCAAAGAAAAAGAGTTAGAAAGTAGCACTGAAATATCTAGGACCTCAAGGACACTTAAGAAGTACAAGTGACATGATAAAAACCAAAGCAAAAGCCAACTACAACTGAAAGGCAATGGGTTTGATGGAGGTGGGAGAAAAGAACAGGAGGGACTGGTACAGTGAAGCTTGAAAAGTTCCAGGATCACGCCATACCCAAGCAAAGATCTAGGAAGCACATGGATATGTGTAAGTTCCAAGCTTTAACAAGTCAAAAGATGAAGATAAAAGATGAAAAAAAACCAAAGTGGAGAAAAAAAAAAAGACTTACCCTATAAAAATAGCAAAGATAAGTCCATTGGACTTTTCAGAAACTGTGTAAATAAGATAAGAATGGGGTATAAGGCTTCCAAGTGTTGAGAGGGAAAACCCCAGCACCCCAGAATTCTGTACCCATGGAATCTACAGAATTAACAGGGAAACTCAGTTGAACTCAGCAGTTAGCTGGACTGAATTAACATCTACTGATGTCTTTGTTGCACAACAGCAAATTCTCAAGCTGATGGGAGCATTCACCAAGGAAGACTGTATTTGGGACCATAAAACCCCTTCATAAATGTAAAGGAGTAGGGTTTATATTCTGACTGTTTTTAGCTTGAGCTAGATGTCTGTAACTGAAACGTAACCAAAAAATCCCAGTGCATGGAGAAATTAAACAGCACATTTCTACATAACATGAGTAAAGGAAAACATCTCAAGAGAAATATTTTGAGGCTGGAGAGATGGCTCAGCGGTTAAGAGCACTGACTGCTCTTCCGAAGGTCCTGAGTTCAAATCCCAGCAACCACATGATGGCTCACAACTATCCATAATGAGATCTGACGCCCTCTTCTGGTGTGTCTGAAGACAGCTACAGAGTACTTACATATAACAAGAAATAAATCTTAAAAAAAAAAGAATTATTTTAAGCTGAATGAAAAAAAGGTATATGGTACAGTAAAGTCAGTGGTGTGGGGGAGGGGAATTTATCCTAAGTGCGGGGCATTGAACTGAGGGCCTCTCACATGTTAGGCAGGAGCTCCGCTATTGAACCATATCTACATACCCCCCACACACACATTTATTTACTTATTTGTTTATTTTTAAATTTCAGATATTTGAAACAGTTTCACTACCTTGCCCATTCTGATCCTTTTGCTTCAGCCTCCCACATAGCTAGAAGTACAGACTTGTACCACCAGGATGAGCTCTTATAGAGAAATTTATAGTACTGATATGTATTAGAAAAGAAAGGCAGTCTAAGTTTAATCATCTTAGGAAACTACAAGAAGAATAAATTAATGCAACAGTATAAAGAAGGAATTCCTGAGTCCCTTTCCTTCACTCTCCAGAAGGGGTGGTTCTGCCCTAAGAATAGATCTCCTGTGGAGAAGAAACCAGTTATATTTTTATTTATTAATTTAATATGAGATACTTGTTAAACCTCAATATGACTTTATTTGATCATAAGAGGTAATGATATAATACCTTTCTTCAAAAGTCATTAAGTTAGTATATAAAGGGACATTGTATAGTATTCCTTAAGTAGATTATAATATGGAATTTATGGACACTTTCTGAAAAAAAAACATCAGAAGCTAGCCAAATTCAAAAAATTGAAATTTATACCTAGAGTAGTGGTGCATACCTTCAAATATGCAGAAAGCAGAGACAGGAGGATCTCTGTGAGTTCAAGGCCGGTGTGGTCTACATAGTGAGCTCTAGGATAGCCAGGACTACATAGAGAGACCCTGTCTCAAAAACAAATTCATGAGTATAGCACACAATGAAAACTATTTTCTTGAAAAATGTACTTGTATTTAGTGTTTAGAATCCTTTATTAGTTACAAATCATTTATCAGGATTTTTCTTTCAAAAGTGAGTTCTGTATATAATATTTTTTGACTATAAAATATTAGGATGTTATTTTGTAATTGTTGGTGACTGTCTCGCTAGCTGAATAATAGAACTTGAAAATATGACACTTCTCCCTTTCAGTTGGTGCTTCCCGAGCTGCTGTTGATGCTGGCTTTGTTCCCAATGACATGCAAGTTGGTCAGACAGGAAAAATAGTAGCTCCAGTAAGTATTGCAATAAAATACGCCCTGCAGAATTCTGTGGGGATCAGCACTGTATGTATTTGTTGGACAATAATTTCAGTGATTTATGTCTTACTCAGTGATCCTATACAGCTAACCATTATGATGGTGAATATGTCCTCACAAGATCTGAAGGGTTTTGATCCTAATAAAATGCTTAGCAATTTTAAAATTAGGAATTATTTTGCAAAAAGATTTAAAGTATTAGGTCACAATTCTGTGTTGTTATTTTGTGTGTATGGTGTGGTAGAGAGAGACCTTAGGACTCTGTACATGCTTGGCAAGTGCTAGTCCATTGACCTACATTCCTACCTTATTTTATTGTTGCTATTATAAATTTACATTGGTAATATTTATTGTCCATAAAGTATAAAAGCAGTTCCGACAACTAGCCTATTTTAATCGAGTCTATGTTCATTAGACCGTTGTCATTATAAACTAATGACAGGTATAGTCTTGTGTGCTCCTGAGCACCTAGTATAGTTCTACATTTTTAGCTGTTTGCACGAATTTCAGGGAACTTTGATCTTTACGTTTAAGTACTTCTAGAATATTCCTTTTTTTCAAGAGGATGGGACAGAATCTCAGTCTGTAGTCTAGTTACCCAAGAGCTTAGCAGCCATCTTGCTTTAGCCTCCCAAGTGCTAAGATTTCAGGCTTAAGCCATCACACCTAGCCAGATAAAATATTCTAAAACCCTTTGCAGAACTTAAAGGGGAAATATAGAAAATGTTGACTTGAAAGTTGAGTCTTTTAAAACATCTCCTGACCATTCATATTTCATAATCATTTTTCATTTTAAATTTATATTGCATGAGACATGAGGAAAATATTTTATGTAACTCAAAGCAAAGTGTTTTTTGTTATTTCAAAGCAAGATATTATATCACATCCATTAAGATCTCCTAGTGCCCTAGTTTATTAGATGATGACTTCAAAATCATCTTTTAAAACCTTTTCATACAAAATATTTTGATCATGTTTCCCCTCCCCCAACTCCTTTAAGACTTCTCTTTGAAGCTTGTTTTGAAATATTTGTCCTTCTAAAGTTGGATTGTTTATCTTTTTATTGTCTTTTTCTGGAGTTTCTTTATATAGTTTGTATACAAATTATTTTTCAGATATATACTGTGATTCTTTTTCCCCATGCTAGGACTCTCCTGTTCTTTTTATTTTGATGAGAAGAAATGTTTCATTTTAACAAACTTCAATGAAGCAATCTTTCTTCTTTTGGTTAATATATTTTGTGTTACTTAGCTTACTTGAAGCAGAGACAGTCTCCGTACTGAATATAGGCACTAAAACTATTCATAAATTAAGTCAAAGCACTGTGTGACTGACTTGCTTGTCATACCACATTAGTCTGGCCATGAAAGTGGATTTATTGAGCAGATGAGCTGGAGCCATCCATGACATTTAATTAGGTGTGGCACACATATATTTTTTGTGGAAATCTTGCATGTACAGTTTTATGTGAGTAGACACATTCAGGCTTGAATTCATAAAAGATCAACAACTTCCTAATCAAAACTACTTTTATAAGAAATTCAGTGTATACTCTGAAGTAGCAAGCAGACTTGCTGTGACAGAAAGGGGGCATTCATAGTTATTAGATAGGAGCAGAGTACAGGGAGTGGCTGGTCGCATCCTTTCTTATATTGTAAGTCAGCTTTATTCAGCATTATTCTTAGAATATAGAACCATTGAATTTTGCTCATAAGATTAAATTTATGCTTGGAAGACTTTAACATTGTTCCTATAACCCATCAGAGAATTGTAATGTATTAACTCTCTATTTGGGCACTATGCTAGTTACTTGTCCTGTTGCTGAGGCAAAATATCAGACAAAAGAAACTGAAGGAAGGAAGGAAGGTTTACCGGCTCACAGTTTCAGGGTCCAGTCCGTCATAGTGAGGAAGATTGGACAAGATAGGTCACACTGAATCCAGTCAGGACACAGAGATGGATGCTGGTGCTTAGCTCACTTCCCTCTTTGCATTCTGTCAGGAATCCTGGCCTGATAGTATCGTCCACTTTCAGAGTGGGACTTCCCTGCCCTGCTAAGCCTTTCTGGAAATACCCTCAAAAGCACTCACAAAGGCATGCTCCTGTTTCAGTGATAATTCTAAGTTGACAATGAAGATTGACCATTGCAGGCATGGATGTATAAATTTTATATATTTACACACACACACTGTGGTCTAAAAATCTTTTTGGGGAAACAATCAATTTGCAAGTATAGAACAAAACTTTTTTTGTTTGTGTGACCATTTGAGAGTAAGTTGTTGATATGATGCCTTCGCAGTTTCAAACACATTCCTTTTCCTACAACAACCACACTGCAGCCTGTTAAGTCAGAACATCAACATTGACACATAATACCATCTAGTTATCAGACTCCATTTGCATTTGCCTGTTATTTCATTGGTGTCCTTTATAGCAAATGATACTAGTTTAGAAACACATATTGCATATATATCTGTCATGAGTCCTTCAGTCCTAGGTTCACAATCTTACTTTCACATGAGGGACTTCAGGATTATAGGGTAACTGTTGTATTGCTGGCTATTTAAGTATTTTCCTTTAAAAGTGTTTATTGAAATCTTTTGCTTTTATTAAATTCCTTTTTATTATTGATTTATGGAAGTTTAAAATACAGTCTACTCATAAGTTTCTTGTTTACTTTCTCTCCATTTGTGGTATGCCTATTTATTTTTCTAAGATGTTATCTAATTGAGGAACTTCTTTGCTATTTCTAATTTGCTGCAAGCTCTCATCATAAATGGAATTTATTTGCAGAGTGTGTGGTTCTCTCTTCTCTGGAACTTTCTCCACACTTCCAGCTGTGGTAGCCACATATCTTCTGTATATTTTCTTCAACCAGACTGCATTTTTTATCTAAAGGGCTTGGTTTCTGATTGGCCCTTATCCCTGTGGAGAGGAGTATGCTGGACTCAGCGAGTGCTTCCCTTCCCTACTGAATTTTGACTGCTCAGATTCCACCTGCAGTGTTGATCTCCAGCATATTTAAACTATCTGCTACATTTGCTCTCTGTATTTGGACAAGGTTTATAGTTGTTTTAGCAGAAAGATAAGTCTGGTACAAGCTATTTCCATAGGCCCATAAGGAAACCTGAGACCCAGAATTGAATGTATTACTTCGTGTGCTTGCTGACTAGTATGGAGTTAGGTTATTATCCCTAAATAATATCTTAATTAATGCTACTTAATATTGCATTAGGTTTTTGGCAGCCATATCCCACAATTACACTTCTGAACATCCAAAATTTCTCACCACCTCCACCCATTTGAACTGTGTGCTATTAAATACATTTCCACTAATACTAATGCATTCTTTGTTTTTAAAGATAAATACAGCGCATTCATTTATTCTTATTAAATGGGCCATTCTGCCACTTTTGAACATTTCACAGCTTTATTTCTTTTCCCATTCTGTTATTAGAATATTCAGTATTTTGACTTGTTGGCAGTTTTGTAGTAACTTTGGAAAGCATCACCAGTGTTTTTTCTGGTTGTAAGGAGCCAAAAGTACTCTGCTTCAAATTCACACCATATAAAGTCAGTTTTCTTATTTATACAAAATAATCATTTTATTTTCTTTATTAATTTGAGAAAATAATACCCAAAATATGCCCTGAATTTAATTACATGGGTTTTTTTTTTTTGCGTTTTTGTTTTGTTTTGTTTTTTGTTTTGTTGTCATTCAGAACAATTTACAAAGTGTGAAACAGTTTCTACTCTCACAGGATGTAGATTTGATAGGAAGCCACTTGCTTAGTTCACAGCTTACTATTGTGGCAATGATTACTTCTTATTTCTAATTAACTTTTAATTTAGAGTTAATTTCAAGCTTAGGAAAATAAAACTAAAAAATAATACAATGTATATATGTAAATTATTTTCTGAACTGTTTTACATTATAACATTGTGACTTTTTGCCCCTCAATACCTCAATGTATAAATTTTTCAGGCTAGAAATATTCTCATATGAAGTACAGTTACATTTATTAATTTTCTTTTTACATTTATTACTTTGTGTGTATGTGCATGCATGAGTACCTGTGTGCATATGTGCTTCTGTGTGTGCATGCATCTGTGTGTGTTGTGTGTGTGTGTGTGTGTGTGTGTGATCTGTCTGAGTAAGTGGACAACAGGTAGCTTCTTCTGTCACTCACCATCTCACCACCTTTCTCTTTTCTTTTTTTTTTCCAAGACAGAGTTTCTTTGTGTAGCTCTGGCTGCCCTGAAAATCACTTTGTAGATCAGGCTAGCCTTGAACTCAAAGATCTATCTGCCTCTGCCTCCCAAGTGCTGGCATTAAAGGTGTGTGTCAGCACTCCCAGCTCTACCCTATTTTTTTAATTAATTTTTATTTGTGTGGATGTTTTGCTTGTATGTATGTATGTATGTATGTATGTATGTATGTATGTATGTATGCACACCATGTGCCTGCCTGATGCTAAGGAGGCCAGAGGACGGTCTTAGATCTCCTGGGACTAGAGTTGCAGACTGTTGTGAGCTGCATGTGGATGATGAGACTTGAATCTGGTCCTCCAGAAGAGCAGTTAGAGCTCTGAATTGCTGAGCCCTCTCTCTAGCTCCAGCTCTAGTATAGTTGTATTTTATTTCCAAATTTTGTTTTTCCTTTATTTTTTTTTATATTTTACAGATTTTTCTATTTATGTATTTTATGTACATGAGTACTTTGCATGTATGTTTGTCTGCACACCAGAAGATGACATCAGATCCTATTACACACAATTGTGAGCTGTCATGTGAGTGCTAGGAATTGAACTCTGGAAATAAGGACCTCTGGAAGAGCATTCAGTGCTCTTAACCAATGAGCCATCTCTCCAGTGCCCCATTTTCTATATTTTGATGTTCCAACTTTATCATTTATCTTCTTATTCATTACTAGTTCTGACCCCCAGTGCAGGCTCTACCTTAGAGTCAAGTAGTACATGCATTGTTGTGCCTCTTCGGCCTTGGCTTTCTTGGTTGTGGTGAGCACTAGTGCTTGGTTCGTATTTGGCTTCAATCTTAGGTTTTCTCAGTATTCATGACCCTATTCCCTACTACCTATCTATGACAGGCAAGCTTTTCCAATCTCTTTGTGGTAGGTGACACTTTAGATAGTTTTGAGAAAGTTTAGGTGGCAAATGAATAAAGATTGGAAAGCTATGTGGCCCTCTCTAGATGTGGGCTACAAATTTGGCATTAGGCTTTCTAGAAGCCAGCTCATACTAGGAAAGAAGATCAGTGCCCTGATTTACAGTGTCCCAAGGGTAAAACAAACTAATTGTACATGGGAAGTATCATTTGGCCTGGTATCAAGATCAGAGATATATCCCTTGAGTCCATATAAAGAAGACACTATTGATTGACATCCACAACAATATCTTTACTATAAATAGGACAGTAGTTTTATAGAGTTTTTTTTTTATGATGCCCCTCAGTGTGGGCCAATTGTATGGTAAGTGCACTTCCAAGAGAGGCAGAAACTATTTGGTTCTGTGACTGCTATTCAGGCTTATATTATAGTAAAACTGCAGTCTGGCAATTAAGTTGTCAAACCCTTCTTCAAATGAATTTTATTAGGAAGACTAGATCTGCAGTCAGGTGGTGAGTATATAGAGGTGCTAGCTCAGCTCTATCCCTCTGCAAGATGATTAGAGCCTAGAGCACAGGGTAAACACTACCTATCTAGGACCAAAAAGGCAAATGAATGTGCTCACTATAAAAGCCAAACCATACAAAACAAAGCTCCAGCTTATCCCCTGTGTCAAAGAAAAACACTATCCTTTCCTTGTTTGCTGCTAATACTGTACCTGCTCACTAGAGCTCATCGTTCCTGTCTCTTTAGGAACTTTCCATGGGCTCAGTGTCTGTCTTTCCTCCGTTTACTCCTTTTCTGTAACCATTTTTTTTTTTTTGCCTTTTGACAAATTTATTAGATCATAAGGGAATTATGTTAATAATTTTTCTATGGAAAATAATATCTAAAGATATGATTCTGGAATTTGAAGCTGGGGAATTTGGAGAATGTCTTAGTTTATTTTGTATTGTGATAAAACACTGACCAAAACAAAATTGGAGAGGAAAGGGTTTATTTCTTATTACAACTCCAAGATCACAGTCTATCTCTGAAAAAAAGTTAGCCAGGAACTCGTGCAGAAACTTTCTGTCAAGAACTGAATAGAGACCATGAGAGAACACTGCTTCCTGGCTCACTCTGTTTGCTTTCTTACGCAATCCACAACCGCCTGCCCAGGCAAGCACTGACCATAGAGGGCTTTGCTCCTTCCGTGGTAATCATCATTTAAGGAAATGTGCACACAGTGGGTATGGTAGAAAACCATTCCTCAGCTGAGCACCTCTCTTCCCCTGTGACTCTAATTGATGAAAAACTAATAAGAGGACCTCACAGATTTCCTTTAACTTCTGAAGTTCAATGATGCCTGATGTGTTTGCTTCTGAATTACTACTTAGATGTTCACATATGCCTTATAGATTTTACACTTGTAATAGTTTATTATGGATACTAATGTGTTAAGGAAAAGCACCGATGCACAATTTTGCTTTGGTTTTAATATCAGTCACAATACATTATGTGGGTTCTTTATGCCAGATTACTTTTGAGGATTATCTGTGTAAATTCAGGCAGCTGTTTCTCCTTTGTTCATTGATTTGCAGTATCCTATTACATGAATATATCACACTTGACCCATTCTATAATAGATACTTCATAGATGGCCTGTATGTCAGGGATAGGGAGCTGTACTAACTCTTGAGTAGTGTCAGGGTAATTAGATGGCAAGGTGATAGAAGGTCTCTCAGATCCAAAGAAGAGATGATTGTTTTCTTAGCTCCTGAAGTACTAGAATTAGTGACTTTTAAACATTGTCTAAAGCCTTGAATCAAAAAGTAATAAGCAAAATCACCTCAAAATGTATTTGTCTATGTTCTCTTTACTTGCAGTGATACAGTGTGGATATAATGTATGATCCTGTCTGGAGAGTAGCTAAGGGACAGCTGCTGAGTGAATTGTGTAGTCTCACTTAGATTTATAAGCACCTTAAATGCATACTCATGTAAATTCTTGATTTGATTTGGGTTGTTTATTTGGATAATGATAGTGTTACTTGCACTACAAAAATGTGAAAATTGAGGGTTTGGGATAGTGGCATGTACTATCCCAGTACTTCTAAAATGGAGGCAGGATTATCAGGTGGTTGTACATAATTCCAGGCCAGGCTGGACTGCAAGACTTTGTCTTTTTTTTTTTTAAAAAAAAAAAAAAAGAGGAGAAGAGGGAAGAGAGGAAGAAGAAGGGAGAAAGAAGTATGGAAGGAAGAAAGGTTGGTTAAGAATCTAGATGCCCGCCAGGCGGTGGTGGCGCACGCCTTTAATCCCAGCACTTGGGAGGCAGAGGCAGGAGGATTTCTGAGTTCGAGGCCAGCCTGGTCTACAAAGTGAGTTCCAGGACAGCCAGGGCTACAGAGAAACCCTGTCTTGAAAAAAACCAAAAAAAAAAAAAAAAAAGAATCTAGATGCCAGTCAAGCTGAGTTCTGCTCTTAGCTTACCATTTGCTTTCTATTGACCTTAACCTCTTGTGGTAGTTTCCTGAGATGTGTAATGGTGATAATGATCCCTATTTCACAGATTTGTAAAAATAAATGAGCTAATATATGTAAAACAGGTTAAACGAGAGATTCCATGTGTCTATGTCATGTAAAACTGCCTAGGATGTTACAAATGCTGTGCCCTAGATAATTTTGCAGTAACTATTACAAATTCTTTTTTATATATGTGTATAATCTGTGTGTGTGTATGTTCCCACATGTGTTAATACATAGGGTGTTCATCCTACATGTGTTTGCAGAGACCAGACGAAGATGTCTATTTTTCTTTATTGGTCTTCACCTTAATATTTGAGACAGGTCCTCTCAACCGAGTCTGGAGTTCCCCCTTTTCAACTAGGTTGGCTAGCCAACAAGCATGGGATCTGCCTGTTTCCAGTAACTGGTGCTAGGGTTACAGGGTGCATGGACTATGTCCAGATTTTACATAGGTACTTTGTGTTTGAATTCAGATCCTCTTGCTTCTACAGGAAGTGTTCTACCCACTGGTTCACCTCCCCAGCACCTACAGATTCTTAGAAGATTTTATTGTTTGAAATCATGAACAATCATTAAATCGTTTCTCTGATATTTGTCAAGCTCATTGTATTTTATTGTGATTTATTACTTGTTAGAGTTCAGAGTTTTAAGTTTACATTGTGACTAGATCTAGTTAACATGACTTTTTAAGTCTTGATGTATTTGGGAGTACAAATTACTCTTCTGGATTGCGCTCAGTGATGTTTGATTATGCTGACCTGACCTTCCTAACCATCCAAACACATAAGCATGTTGTAATCACTAGAGAATCTACTATCCATTGCCAGAGGCAGTGTCCTTACACTTAGCACAGCATCTTAGTACGTGTGGATTACTTTCCCTATATTTTGATATTTTACTGACATTAACTTCCTGTTTATAATTCTGACATTAAGTGAATAGAATCAAAGTTACCAAATGAGTAAGCAGTTTAGGAGAATTTACCAAGACAGTACATTTTATTTCTGACCTTTGTTTTGAAATTTTGATAGTGTTGAAAAGTCAGTGTGGAAACAAACTTTCTAGAGTTATTTGTATACAACTGGGAATGAGTTTATGGGATGGGCTGCCCTCTAACTTGCTAAAAAGCTAAGATTGACAGCCGCTTTCATACTGCATTATCTAGCTTGGCTTTTAGCTCTAAAAGAACTGTGTTCACAAATTGATGTGCTTTTCCTTTGGGGTTGGTATAGAAGCATTAAATTGTACTAAAATATTCATATGTGAGTGCATTTGGCTGAAAGCAATTGATGTTCTGTCCCCAAGAGGACAAAGAGAAATGCTGTGTGGACCCGCAGTCCAGAAAACACCATAAGCATGCTTCTTAAAAGGTAATTACAAGGCCTGGATGATCAAAGCCCTTACAAGGAAGCTTAAGTGACAAAGAAAAGGTGCAGCATTTGTAGGCTGTGGTTTGCATGTATACGTTGTTCAGTTGCCAAAAATTAGCAGTCCTATTTATATCTTTGGTTTATTTTCTCAGCTAAAATTTATCAGACTGACTTCTTTACAGTTATTCCAGAAGGCTTGGATTAGTGGAAGTTTTTTTCCCCATTACCACTTTATTATAGAAAGTTAAACTATTTAAATTTCAGAGACTATTATATACATTCATTCCCTCCACCCCTTTCTGTCCCATTTATCTGCTTAAAAGCTACTGAATGATAGATTGACATGTCTTGTACATAGTCAACCTAATTTAACAGCTGACATGAAAATCAATTAGAGTAGATAGCAAATCTACTTTAACCATCTTGAAATGATAACTTGAAGGGATAAAACTTGTAAATTTCCATTCTGAAAAACCAACACAGTGTAGTTTGCAGCCTATTATATAAAAATGAATTTAGTTGTTGTGTATGACTTCAAGTTAATATTTGTGCATTTGAATGTCAAAGAATAAGATGCTGTACCAGATAGAAATACAGCCAATGGATTTAGCACATTCAGTTTTCAGATTTATTTTGAGGTCAAAGAAATACACACACACACACACACACACACGAAAAAAAGCCGAGTATGGTGCCATACCCCTGTAGTGCCATACCCTCACTTAGTAGACGGAGGCAGAAGGATTATACACTCAAGACAAATTTAGGATGCATAGAGCTAGGTTAGCTGTGTCATAGAGCAAGAGCAAGACCCTGTTTCAGGAAATCAAAATGAAAATGAAAAAAAAAGTTAATAACTTAATTTTACTATATATTGATATTATAAGACAAACAGCATTTTGGAAATAGTTCTCCCCACCACAGAGAACAAGAGTATATGTTTCATTCCTTTGTATGTGTTGTTGAGACAGGGTCTCCATGTCTTGCATTGGAGGCTTGAAGATCTCGATGTCAACTGTCAGTATCTACTGTTGGCCTTGAACTGTAGCGTTTATACTGCTTCTACCCCGTACATACTGTGTAATTGAAACCTGTAGCTAAAATAATACTAAAAAATATCAAATTTTCTTTTGTTGTTTATATTTAATTTTTTAACCTGTATACATACATATATATATATATATATATATATATATAATATTTGTAATACCCTCATTAAAAGTTAAAAAGAAAACCCATAAAGGTTTGAGCCTAGCAATTTGGAAGGTAGTGACAGGGGTATCGTGAGTTCATGACCAGCCTTCAGCGTTTTGTAAGTTAGCTGGTTGTGAAGGGGATGCCAATTTCCAGGGCCTCTTGGAAGAGAAAGTGGGCTGTAACTGACTATGGGGAATTTATATGAATTTAAGGGTTTGGAGAACCTGGGACCCTTATAAACACCAGGTCCATCTACTAAGTCATGAAGTACCCACTCAGTGGCTTTGCTTCTAGACATTTTCCTGCAATGATTATTTGGGACCAGATACTGACTTTATTGATTGTTAACCAAAAAGTATCAGTTAGTTTTCAGTGTAGGCTTCTCAAATTAAATAAGCATTATTAACACTAAAGATAGTAGTAACTTCAGAGTCTTGCCACTTTTGTGAGTCAGTCTCACCTGACCTCATAATGTTGCAGGGGCTTTCTCTCTGGTAGGTGTGTTGTCTGCTGACTGATGGTTCTGCTTGAAGCATATTATGGACTGTAACCTCATCTAGTCATACATGGTATAGTAGGAAAAGAGTTGGCTTTAGAATCAAGGGCTTAGGTTAAGAAGCCTATCTTTTGAGAGTAGAGAGGGGTTGGTGGTGGTGGATAAATGGGGAGAGGGTAGCCAAAGGGTATGAAATTTCCTCTGGGGATCTAATTCCAGAATGATAATGGTGACTGTAATTAATATTAGGTTAGATACTTGAACTGTGTTGAGAGTACATTACAAAAAAAATCTTTTTCAGTGCTAGGAATCAAGCCTAGAGCTTTGCACATGTAGGCATGAGTTACTCCTCTGACCCCAAGAGAGTGTGGATCATAAGTATTGCATCTCTGAAGAAAAGAAAGGAAAAACATGATGATATGAGGCAGTAAGTGTGCTAGCTAGCTGGTTGTGGTAAACAGTACACAGTAGTACGTATACCAGGGTGTTTCCACATAAATAGCTTATTTTTCAAAAATACCTTAATAAATCTAGGAATAAAAAGTCTGCCTTAGCCGGGCGGTGGTGGCGCATGCCTTTAATCGTAGCACTTGGGAGGCAGAGGCAGGCGGATTTCTGAGTTTGAGGCCAGCCTGGTCTACAGAGCGAGTTCCAGGACAGCCAGGGCTATACAGAGAAACCCTGTCTCGAAAAACAACAACAACAAAAAAAGTCTGCCTTTTACTAGGTGGCTATAACTTCAGATAGCTCAGTAAACTTGCCTAAGTCTGCTTCCTCTTATACAATGGGAATAGTTTCTTTCTTATAGAGTTATTGTAAGTCAGTAAAATGAAATAATCAACAGCATGAGTGCTGGCGTGTCACAAACAACACATTTGTGTGATTGGCATACAGTCTTGAATTCTGGTCCCCCTTGAAGCAGTCTCAGTACAAGGTGTTAACCTGATGGGAAAATCATGGATGGGACAGAATTTCAGCTCTAAAGTGAGACTGAGTCCACCTTCCACTCATGTATCATGTAGTTGAGCCCCAACCCTGCCTGACAGTGTGTGGAAGGAGCAGAGAGCTGCTTGAGAGGAGCCACAGAGTCGACTCTGCAGTCTTGGAGCCTCTTCCAAAAAAAAGTCTTAAACACAACTTGGCAAACAGAAGAAATAGTTTGGCTTTTTAAAATGAACAGCAGGAGGATGAAATATAGCAACGTTAATGCGTAGGAGGCTTGCAATAATTAGAAAATATGGTTCAGTCAACCTATTCCTCAATGATACATTCGTTATTTGCTGAGATAAATTCATTTCTAGCCTCACCTGGCGTGTAGCCTGTTTTCTGTTTAGCTGTAACAGTTGCTGCTTAGCCTCTGCCTCCAAACTGTTGAGTAAAGAGCTGAGAAGTAAATGCCCTTCTGCACACTCTTGTCTCAGGCAGCGTGGGAATTTTGTTTTTGAGTATACAACATTGACCGTCTGTACTTATTTCATGAGAACTACTTGTATAGTGTGTTTTAATTTGTTTTGTTTTTTGTTTTTGTTTTGCTTTGGCAAAATGTAGTTTTTCATGTTCCTTCCCCCAACTATCTAGAGAGGGAGATTGTTGGTAGAAAAGGAATTTAAAACTTGATTAAATTTTAGAGTAGAAACAATACTGTGTTAGGTTTCTGTTCTGAATGCTCTAGATATAACCAATCTTGCTCATATCCATATTTCAGATAAACAAAAAAGTAGATGTTTAAATCTCTTCATTCTCCATTGTTTAAAGTAAGGCAGATCTGAAGTTGCTCCATGCAGAACCCTGTCCCAGTTCCAGAAAAAAAAAAAAAAAGAATTCATGAGTTCATTTTATAAACTAATTTAATTTCAGCTTCATTCATACACACACACACACACACACACACACACACACATCCACATATTGTATTAAGGATTTGCATCAGAGTTCATCCCAGCTTCCTTGCAGCACCATTTAGGAATTTAGACAAAAATTCTAATTCAACTGGCTAATATGTTTTTAGCCATCCCTTTAGCTAAATCCCACATGTTGTGATATACTCTGCCCTTTTTTGTGTTTCATTTCAGGTATTTTTTAAATTTCCATGTCAATTTTTTTTAATACTTTAGGTCCTTATTTTGAGAGCATAAGGTTTTAAGGATAAAATTCTTTAGATTCCACTAGCCTATGATTTTATATATATATATATTCATAATAATATAAAACTTGCAAGTTCTTTGTAGTAAGCCAGTAGAATTTTATCCACCCGTGGTTTTACCACAGTGGTCCATGTCACCAGAATCCCAGTGTATATTTGCTGGTTGGTTGAGACTCTTGTTGGCTTTCTCTGTGCTGCTCTGCTATGTGACTGGCCCCACTTTTTGGAACCAAATAACAGCCATCAGTTCTACCTCTAGACCACACCCCATAATATCCTAGCAGAGCTTGTGAAAAGCTCCTCCTTAGTTTGTTATGTTATTATTTTGGATTTGTAAGGTTTTGCCACTGGAAATGTGGTTAGTCTAAATTGAGATTATATTATTAAAATTAGTCTCAGCTGTTTCCTTTTACCATAACATGACTGACTAAAAATTTTAAACATGTGGCTTACAAGGTATCTATATTGAATATCTCTGTTTTAGACTTAATAGTGTTAGGCTACAATCAGTGTTGTAAGCAGGAGACAGCTTTCCCTTTAGCCTCTGTACTCAGCTTCCCTGGAGAAGCAAGGCTCAGATTACATCCCTTAGAGTTCCAGCTTGAGATGTGAATCAGTGATATTAATGCTTCCTACAGAGGCCAAACCTGACTGATCATTGAACTCATCAGGGTCCTTAGATTTCTGTGGAAGTACTAAGTGAGGCCTCCTTCAGTTGGCCTTACATGTATTGAATTAGAACTATAAAAGTCGTGTGTTGCTTTGAAAAACTAAGAAAGAAGGGTCAGATAGACTGACTGCCAAAGGGTAAACACTGTTATGCCCCCTCCACCCCCATCCGCTTCCTGCTCCTAAAGGCCTTTATACTTGTCAGTGACCAATCAAGAACTGAGAGTTGATACAAGAGACCAGAACTGTCATTCTTTTTTGACCCTTTCCTTTATTATGAGTTTGCTTAAGCTGTGTTGTTAGACTGTATACTTCTTGAGGACAAGGGGAAAGAACTTGCAAGCTTTATATTATTGTAAGGTTCAACAACAGCATCAATAGGAAAACCAGCCAACCAAGCTGGGGAGATTGCTGGGTTGTAATATGCTTGCTATGTAATCTTGAGGACCTGATTTTAAGCCCCAGTGTCCATGTAAAGACCCCATGGGATACTTCCTTTAAGTTGTTGGTCAGGGGAATGCCCTATCCTCCCCCCCACACACAGACAGTTCAAGCTATTACCACTGTTCTTGGTTACCCACCAGAACTTGATGGTACAAACCTGATGTGGAAGAGGTGACATACTGGGGTTACAGAACGTGGAGAAATCAAGGTAGTACTAATCTGGAAGCTTCAACCCTATTGACTAGCTTTTATAATGTCAGAGGGTGCTATACATGTTGACAGGAGAAAAATCATCAAGTCTTATCTAGAGAGCTATCCTAATGATTGGCCTGGCAAGATATGTATATTGCTACAGTAGTGTCATGAATATCATGGAGTGAGGAAAGGGGATAATCACCCACTTTAAGGCCCACTCCATAGGACACACAGTTCATGCCCTGATACTGTAATCTGGGTCAAGAACCCATGGGAGGTCATAGGTCTTCTGAACATGATAAGGCTGTTCTAATGAATTCACAGTGGCTGTAGTTTCTTGCACAAGATCTGAACAAGATCAGGCCACTCAGGATTTCAGCATCTATAGGGGAGGGGGTCCCACATGTACCTGAGGAGCTATTGGTAGTTGATGACTGTTCTTCAAGGATGAGGTCTCTGAGAGGCTACCCAGGCTCCAGTAAGTAGATGGTCCTGTAAGGCAGCACTAATTCAACTTACTGTGTTTTTTTTTAAAAAGAGAATTTGTGGGAGAGTGGGGAGAATGTGATCAAAATACATTCTGTGATTATATGAGATACCCAAGGGATAAATTTAAAATATATGTGTAACACAAAATAAGCCATATGAAGCATTGCATACCCGTAATTCCAGTGCTGAGAAGGTAGAGATGGGGTGATCCCTGAGGCTTACTGTCCACACAGCCTAGCCAAGCTGAAATTTAGCTCCAGGTTCAGTGAAAGAACTTGTCTCAAAGGGGAAGAAGATTGAAGAAAACTCCCAGTATTAACCTCTGAGGCTGTATATATATAAAGTAGAAACAAAGAAAAAAACACCTAGCCATCACCATTGAACTTTTTCCTGATCTGGTACACTGACATGTTTTATTATTTGTGTCACAGAGGATTTGGGCTGCCTCACTTCATTCAACTCCTTTGAATTATAAAAGTATCCTTCTCTCAAGTTCCTGTGCTGCCATCTGTTGGAAAGTTATTGTAATAAAAGTGTACATTAATAGTGACTGGCATAAATGGTGCCTTTCTCCAGAGTAGCTTAGTGTACAACCTGTTTAATTGTACAAAGTATTCCTAGGGCCACCTTAGAGTACTCCACACAGATCCACCAGTGAAATTAGGAATTTAAGGTTTGAACAGATTTCAGACTGTGAGAGATGGCGCATCTGTGTGCCTTGGGAAACCAGATACTTTGCTAAAGACCAAACCGTCAACAATAATCTTAAGAAGTAGGACTGTTACAGTCCCAGTCTTAAGACAAGCAAGTGGCAGGGGATAGAAGTTAAGTAACTGATTTGGTTGTGAACAGTCTCAGGAGCCGGGGCTATTACCCCAGCATGCTCTTCTGTGCTTGTCTGTAAGCAGCATCTGAGACTTAGTGTTTGGCCTTCTGTAGAGACATCTCAGCCCTTGAGTTCTTTGTAGGGTTTTGTTTTTGTTTTGTTGTTTAGCATTTGTGAAACATAACAGTAGAGCTTTTTGGGGGGAAGGCTTATTGGTGCCATCTCTCTCCCAGGTCACTTTGGTCCTTCTCCTATCCCGTAGCTTTATAATTTCCCAACATAGTAACCAACCCATACTGCTACAGCCATGTGGTGAGTCTGTGTTTCTATTGCTGCTCTTTCTTTTTCCATCTCCACCCTCCCTTCCTTTCCTTCCCTCCCTTATTCTCTTCTTCCCCTTTTCCTTTTCCTACATTTACTAAGGCCCCTAGGATTAGCTTCAAGATGCCCCCTCCTCCTTCCAGGATGTTTCTGCCTCTAACCCCACCTCTTTTTGAACCTTAATTGCTCTTCTCCCTCCAACATCTCTCATTTTCTCTCCCAGTTATTTTACTAATTTAGAAGGAAAGTGCCTCAGGGCAGGGATTGCCTTGTGTTGTGAAGCAGTCAGTATCTGAAGTGCTCCATAAATTAGCATTTGTAGAGTTTTGTACATACTAATTATTATTATTGAAACACAGAAAAATGCTTTCTGAAGCCTGGGGAAGCATCCTTGGATATTAGTCTAATTGCCTGAACATGTTTTTTAAAAGGAAGAAGCTCTTCTTGCCTGAGAGCCACAGGACTCGGTACAGCAGCCTGAAGCCCCAGCTCCTCCTAAGCTCTTATTTCAGTGTTTTTGTTTTTACTCAGAGAACCAGGTTTAAAGACAACAAAATGAAGTCCCATTCATTGGTCACGTGGATCCATTAGGTTGTTGATCATAGAGGAGTTGTTCCATAACCTGAAGTACCTGCCTTGAGTTGGCTTTGGCCAGAGTTCTGTTTTCTTCTTGGTACATGTGTGGTAAAAGGCAATGGGATTCATTTATGGGAGGCAGAAGTTGAAAGTAGACTTATGGTATGCTCGTATTTACTGCCAAAATGAACTAACATTTTTATTAGCATTTCATGCTACAAATGGAGCTTTTAAGACATGTTGAATTTTAATTTGTATGTCAAAAAAAGTCATTTATAGGACTATTGATCCATTCCAATGCTTGCTTTGAGAGTCTACCTAGAAGAGTGATCAGAAGAGTGACTAGTGAGACACTTGCTTTTTTTTTTTTCTAAGTTTTTTTATTTGCATTCCAAATCATTTCCCCTTTCCCGTTTCCTCCCTCCCCGAAAGTCCCATAAGCCCCCTTCCCTCCCTCTTTTCCCCATTCAACCCCCTCTCGCTTCTCTGTCCTGGCATTCCCCTACATTCAGTCTTTCCAGGACCAGGGGTCTCTCCTTCCATCTTCTTGGAAATCTATTGATATGCGAATTGTGTCTAGGGTATTCCGAGATTCTGGGTTAATATCCCCTTATCAGTGACTGCATACCATGTGTGTTCTTTTGTGATTGGGTTACCTCACTAAGGATGATATTTTCAAGTTCTGAACATTTGCCTAGGAATTTCGTGAGTTCATTGTTTTTAATTGCAGAGTAGTATTCCATTGTGTAAATATACCACATCTTCTGAATCCATTCCTCCGTTGAGGAACATCTGGGTTCTTTCCAGCTTCTGGCTATTATAAATAAGGCTGCTATGAACATAGTGAAGCATGTGTCCTTATTGCATGCAGGGAAAGCCTCTGGGTATATGCCCAGGAGTGGTATAGCCGGATTCTCCGGGAGTGTCATGCCCAGTTTTCTGAGGAACCACCAGACTGCTTTCCAGAGTGGTTGTATCAGCTTGCAGTCCCACCAGCAGTGGAGGAGTGTTCCTCTTTCTCCACATCCTCGCCAACAACTGCTGGTGAGACACTTTCTATCTGAATAATTTGCTTTAACATCATTACATCAGCTGGGTGTGGTAACACATGCTGCAATCCAGCTGTGCAAGTACTGGTATATTCAGGACAGAACATGTGTTAGCTGTTTAGCTTCATTTTCTGTAGTAGGCTTGTCATACCAAAATCAAAATATTTAAGGCAATTTGCTTTGGCTGTCTGCAGGCTTGAGGAAAGGAGGCATACATCCTGTGTCACACTGACAGGACTATTTTTTTTTTTTACTCATAGTAATGTTCTCTTTAATAAGAATTACTTGGGGACACTGGGCAGTGGTGGTGCTTGCCTTTAATCCCAGCACTTGGGAGGCAGAGGCAGGCAGACTTCTGAGTTCAAGGCCAGCCTGGTTTACAGAGTGATTTCCAGGACAGCCAGGGCTACACAAAAAAACCCTGTCTCAAAAAACCAAAAAAACAAAAAACAAAAAAAAGAAAATGAATAACTTGAGGAAAGACTAGTATACCTGTCTCAGAAAACAAGCTCAGCTCCTTTTAACTTGATTAACTCACTGGAGACAAGACTGCTTCCAGGTTTCATGGAGGCACTGTGCTGTTTTGGAAGCACTTGGGCACTTTAGGCTCATGGTTATGCTAACAACATGCTAGAGGGGCTGCAGCAGAGTTGAAGATCTCTGCTTATGGTGTTCAGTTCTGGTTACTCTTCAGAATATCCTTGTACTCCTGGAAAAGACTGAGACCCTAGGAGAGAAGATGACCTGTGCATGTGCATATATGCCTAGGTGTTATGAAGTATAACTCCGAAGGACTGTATTACTCCTATATCCCAGCCGAATGGTCTTTGATACAGTGAGCAGTTGTTAGATTAGATCATAAGCAATTGAAAAAATGAGGTGAGACCACTTGACCTTCCCAGTGGCTTTGAAGTGTTTGCCTTGTAATAAAGTGAGTATGTTACTTACCCCAAAGTAGTGACATTCTGGTTACATGGTCAGTGCCCCTCCCACCCAAGCCAGGGCATGCCAGGTTATGGGTGGGAAACTGTTCTCACTTGAAGTTTTAATTATACTTAGTGGACAAAATAGAGCAGCTAAGCTCTTGTAATTAAGTGCTTGTTAAATCACTCTTCCACGATGATAGTTTAATTTTTAAACATTGGTACTTTAAAAAAAAATTTTAGATAAGGGGATAGAACAGTAGTTGACTATGATTTTCTTGTAATCATTGGAGGCAGAGGGTCAGGAAGAGGTGCAAATGCCATCATTACTCAGAAACTCCCATGTGGGAGCCTTTGTGCTGTGTTCTGGAAAGCCTCACCCAGTGCTTTTAAGAAGTTTGTTGTGTGCCTGTACACGCCCATCCATCCACCCATCTGTCTGAACACAGGCATACTTAGAACCTCTTGACACTAATTTGTATTTCTGGCCTTTATAAATAAGAAGTTTAATAAGTATTTCCTAGTTACCATTTTTACAAATATCCTTTGTGAGAAGGCAAACAAGCAAGAAAAAATCTATTTTGATACATTTGAATTTGTGTTTATATGTTAATATACAATGTGTTCATGCTGCAAATGGGTGGATACAACACATGTGAGTTGCATAGTGATACCTAAGTGCGTACCATAGGCCCCAGTATGAAACTGGACTGGTTGCCGTGAGATGCTGAGCAGTGTTTGATGCATTGTAAATGCTCAGTACATGAATGCATGTATTTTTATACCACCACGACTATAGAAACCCACTAGACAAAGAGAACTACAGTACAAAAATTGGAGAAGAAAAGCATGATTTAAGTGGTGCCTGCTGGGTAATTAATTTCACATATCTTTTGCGTAAGATTTAAATTGCTAATAGTATACACTTTATAAACTATTATATGGCTGGAGTTGTAGCACGTAGATGGTAGAGTGCTAACGTAGCATGCACAAAGCCATATTGAACAAAGATTCATTTGCAGCACTTCATAAACCAGGTGCGACATATGCCTGTAATACCAGCACTTGGGAAGCAGAGGCAAGAGGTTTAGAATTTCAAGGTCATCTTCAGCTATATAGTGAGTTTGAGACAGCTTGGGATAATTAAGACTCTGCCTCAAAAGTGTTATATAATATAAATGCATATTAATAATGCAGTCTCTTGTTTCAGGAACTTTATATTGCTGTTGGAATATCTGGAGCCATCCAACATTTAGCTGGGATGAAGGACAGCAAGGTAACTCTGTGCTTACAATTAGGGTAATAAGAGGGAAGCTTTCACATTTCTACATACTTGTAATTGATGTGTGTACTTGAATACTTCACATTAACATAGAAGCTTAGAGACTGAAGTTGCTGTCTCCTGCCTTAAGTGTACTGTTAGGGAGAAGGGCAGCTTATCACAAGGCACAGCTGAACCTAAGCTTCGATTACTATGTGCTGGGCCCTGGCTGCCTGTGCCTCAGTTTCTTTGTTTGCCAAAGGTGGGTGTTAGGTGATCATCAGTGTTCATTTCAGCTCTGACGCTCTGGTAGAAGATGTGAGACTTAAGCAACTTAATAAGGTCTGATCCCTGATTCTCTTGTCTGCTTCTCTCGGTGCCCTATCAGACCCACCCTCTTCTAGGTTATTAGCAATGTGTGACTGACACATTTTGTGTTAGGGCAGCAATTCTCAACCCGTGGGTGGAGACCCCTTTGGGGACTGCATATCAAATATTTACATTACAATTCATAACAGTAGCAAAATTATAGTGATGAAGTGTCAGCGAAAATAATTTTGTGATCGGGGTCACCACAGCATGAGGAACTGTATTAAAGAGTTGCAGTATTGAGAGCCATTGGGTTAGACTATCAGGCCATCTTTATACCTTTGTAATTATTGATGGTTCACTGTGTAGTCAAACACTTGATTTTTAACTCACTACTTGGACTATATTTGGAAATCCTCTGTAATAACTTGGAACATATATTTCAGAGTATGACATATTAACTCATGCATAACAATGTACAGTTTGAGTTATGAGCTTACCTTTCATGAAGACAGAGATGGATCTAAAACCCTGCATTTATCCATTCAGATGGAAGGTGGATATAAAAGATGATAAAACTTTTAACAGGCTTAAGTTCTAACTTGAAGAAATACATGAACTGTCTCTTTGTAGCTTCTAAATGAATTGGTTCAGATCCAGTCAGATTTCACAGTTGAATGGCAGGTTTCTTTACTGGGCTCTGAAAACAGCAGTGCCACTGGGGAAAATGTGGCTTACACACTAATATGCACACTCACATACCAAACCTCTTCAAGACCAGAAGCCTTAAAATACATCTTTAGCTAGAATAATTCTCATGTGTCTAGAATACTGGACACATATAAAGGAGTACATGTGCCAAGAAGACCCTGGTGAATATTCCCCTCACCTGGCCAACAGGACTGGCTGCTGAGGGAAATCAAACAGACTTGATAGTGTATGTCTAAGCAAGCTAGAAACAGCTGAAATGTGGAGACCCAGAACTGGGGAATAATTTGTGACAATAGATGGTGGCATCTCTTCACCCAGTCAACAGATACACAATTAAATGATTAAAAGAATAAAAGTTAATCTAGCAGATGTGACAGCACACACTTGTAGTCCCACTGCCAGGGCAGCTAAGGCAGGGAGATCAAGTCAAGGCTGGCCTGGTCTATAACCTTTGACTCAAAAAGCAAAGCAAAGCAACGAAAAGAAAAAAAGTAGCAAAAGAAAAAAATTCAGCCAGGTAGTGGTGGTGTATGCTTTTAATCCCAGCACTTGGGAAGCAGAGGCAGGCAGATTTCTGAGTTCGAGGCCAGCCTGGTCTACAGAGTGAGTTCCAGGACAGCCAGGGCTACACAGAGAAACCCTGTCTCAAAAAACCAAAAGAGAGAGAGACAGACAGACAGACAGACCGACAGAGAGAGAGAGAGAGAGAGAGAGAGAGAGAGAGAGAATGAATTCAACTATTATGTCTGTCTTATGTGGGAGTCAATGATTTCTGTGGGTAATTTTGATTAAATTCTAAAATGGAATATTAGAATGGCTTAAATCTGATAATTGCATTGTCTATGAGCTACAGTTTTAATTAGCATGATAGTATAATGAGATTTGATTATTGTAGCAAATTAGTCATTATACTGAACTATATACATAGTGATAGTTCAGTAGGGTAGTTGAATACAATGTGTCCATTTAAAATAGGAAGAAAGCTTGAATTTGCGAGGAGCTATTGAGAGCAAATAAGGCTTTATCATAGCAATTCTACAGTTGATAATTTCAGAATACTATTTCAGTAATTCAGAAAAGTATACCCATCCACTCTTTTTAATATCTTTGTGGTTCCTAGCCCATTGTTATGTGCTCTTTCTTTCAAAATAACTTTTATGTAGTAGGATGAAAAGCTTTCAGATGATTAAACTGTCAAATGTTTGACTAGGTGGCCTCCAAGAGAATCGTTAACTGTCATCAATTAAATAACTCTTTACCTCTAGCTGTGAATCAAAGTACACATTCCCAGAAGAGAAGCACTTCAATGAAAACTGGGGCCTGTGAGGCAGCGCATTTGTCCTTACAAGTTTGGATTTAAGACTCACATATGAAACCTGTGTATTGTCTCTGAGCTAGCCATCATCAAGGCTATGCTGAGCTCCAAACTCATTATTCTTGCATGTTCTACTGTCCCTTTCAGGAGCCCTATTAGGGAAATTAGACATGTTCTGAAGCTTATTTTAGGTCAGAGTACATCAAAATAATACCAGTGTGTTTCTCAAGATACAATGATAGATATTTAGAAATTTCACTTTGCCTCTAGAGAACTGAATTATAATCTACCACTCATTAAAATAATACTACATTTGAGTCACAACTCTAACTTTACTTATTGCAGTTGTGTTCAAAACAACTTTGGGAAATACCAAATCATTTTCCCTACTCTGTAAGTAACCTCCACAGCCTTTCATAGTTAAGAATGCATCTGTAGGAGGTAAGGCTAATCTTCGGTGGTTTTCACAAGAGACCTAGTGACTTGATTGTTTTATTGCATGTATTTGCCATATATATATATGAGGACTTTAAAGTTTTAGTTCTCCTTCAATAGCAGGTTGGCAAGATTAATAGCTTATATTCTCAAAACAGACCCAGGATGATTTTGGAATAATAAATGGAATATAATATATAATTTTGAAACAAAAGTTGACAAGCACTACTATTTGGGGTATAGATTTGTTACTATTTTATCTAAAAATCAACCTTTTTCCCCACTTAAGTCAAGAAAGAATTTCAAGAAGATAATAATTTTAAACTCTTTACCCTGAGATAGCCTAAGTGGTAGATATTTTACTATAATACAACCCAAGAACTTCTAATACATATGTAATATGTATGTGTGTGTATATATATATATAATGTTGACATAGAACTTCCAAATTTGTCTTGTGAATATTTAAATAATACTAGTATATTGTAACAGGGAGATTAAAACAGAACCACCAAACAGTATGATATGTTTTCTTGATGAAAGTCCAACTCTGTATTTTCATTTCACAGACAATTGTGGCTATTAACAAAGACCCAGAAGCTCCAATTTTCCAAGTGGCAGATTATGGAATAGTTGCAGATTTATTTAAGGTAAGCTAGTCTTGAGAGGGATTGATATTATCTGTCAACATTGTCATCCAGTGGATTTTTCAAGGATGAAAAGAAATAAAAAAATCTGTGCTGTGTGTCTGTGTACATGTTGTTAAATATATTTTATAATTTGTCCTACTGAAAATGTAACCTCCCTAACAGCTTTGTGATGTTACTATACAACATAGCTTCTTTCAAAGAAATCCAGATTGTAAGATATCCACAGGGCTTTTGGAATTGCACATACTAAATCAACACAGTATAAAGTCACACCATACGTAGAACCGAGGACCACCTTTGGCAGATACACCAAAGAAATGACCATCAAGCCCTTCATTCAGGGATTGCTAGGATGGGGAGGAGTTGGCACTCAAGTCTAGTATAACTGGCTCAGCAAGAATGTTTTGTTTACTGAGTTTGAAAGTTAAAGTCTTTCTCATGTGATGGTTTTAAGGAAAACACGTTTTTTCCCCCATTTTAAACACATCATTTGTGAACATTCTTACCCTATTACTCCATATGTGTTTGCCGACCCCAGGAGAAAGACTACTTTAGTCATATAATCTTATTTAGCAAATTAGAGTTGATGATCACCTGAGATGTAGTTGGCCACATTTAAAGGTACATAGCTCATGCTTGGCCCAGCCTGCTCTCGATGCCCTGACCTGTCTGTGCAGAATCACTTATATAGAAGTGATTTCACTTATACACTGAAAGTAGCATTCAGCCCTGGGAGAAATAGGTTTGCTGGAATAGGAAGCCCTGACATGGAGCTGCCTCAAGAGAATACAAGGCACATTGGAAAGACTGAAGCCTGAGAATAGAGATGGCACAGTTCCCAGCAAGAAGAATGACTCAGGGCAGTGAGGAATGGATGGAGACCTTCAACTACTCAGGGACACTCCTGTTGGCTCAGACTGCACGGAAAAACAAGGAGGCTGCTCTCTTTCAATATAAGTCATCCTTCCACTCGGGGCCCTCTACAGGGCCTAGGCCTTGTCTTGGGAAGAATATAATCTTACTTCAGTGATCTGAGGTTCTGTGTGTAGGTCAGCTGCTCCTTTCTGACATAGGTGTGTAACTGTTAGGGGAGTTGTTTAGCCACTGAGATAGATGTCTTGGTGAGAAAAGAAGCTGGTATGAAAAGAAGGGAGAGAGAGAGAGAGTGTGTGTGTGTGTGTGTGTGTGTGTGTGTGTGTGTGTGTGTGTGTGTGTGTGTGTGTGTGTGTGTGTACACGTGTTTATGGATTAAAGTCTGAGTCTTACAAATGCTAGGCAACTGTTCTACCACTGAGCTATACTCCCAGTCCTTCACAAGTCTTGAAATTAGGACACAAAGTGGATTACTATGATGGACCAAGGACTTTAGTTCAGATTTTGTCCTGTCTTGAGACTAGATTATCTTGGCCAAATCAATCTTGCTGAATGTTACCTTCATCATAAGTATAGTAATTACTATACTGCCTACCTTAAAGAAGGCAGTAAAAATTGCAATTATACTGTATCTGCTACAGTCTGTAATAAATATTAGCCTGTTTGTATTTTCTTCTGTTCAGATATATAGTAGCTGTTTAAAGTAATTGATAAATACTATAAAAGGTATTGGAATGACCTGACCTTTTTAAATATAATGGTTTTATTAATTTAAAAAATTCTCATACTGAAAAGATTACCCTTTTAAAATGTGGCATTCAGGGCTGAAGAGATGGCTCAGCACATACTGCTCTCATGAGGGGTCTCAGTTTGGTTCCCAACATTCACATCAGGCAACTTACAACCCTTGGAACTCCAGTTGCAGAGGATCCAGCACTCTTTCTGGCCTGTGTGAGCACCTGCATTCATACACACAGACCTCCACAGACAGGCAACTTAGATAGTTTTAGTTTCTTTAAAATTATAATTAGGGCCAGCAAGATGCCTTAACAGGTAAAGGCACTTGCTGCCATACCTGACAAGTTGATCTCTAGGACTCAGAGGGTAGAAGGAGAGAACATGTGTTATTCCTGCCCCACAAAATTATCATCACTGCATACATAATCATGCATGCACTTGCATCCACATACTTATACACGAGTTAATGTAGATAAAATACATAATACACTGGTAGTCTATTCATGCTATAATACTAACCTAATGTTAATATAATTGCATCCCATTGCAGAGAAGCCTAGTACCTACAATCTCTGTGCAGACACTCCTCAGATCTACCTCTGTTCCACAGACTTGCCCATCCCGGCCTCTTTGTACAACTGAAATTATTAATATTGTGATCTTTCTGGCTGTATTCCCTGAGCTTACGGTTCAGGTTTCAGTTGAAATGTAGGTTTCACATTTCAGTATTCATTTCTTTCTCTTGACAAACAGCGTCTACCGATGAAATAAGCCACATGTTTGTCCATTTAGTTGTTTATGTTTTTTGTAATTGTGAATAGTGACACTGTGAGCATCATCATTAGATTTCTATACAGACAGGAGTGTGTGTTTCTTTGGAGTTCTTTTCTCAGTTTGGGTTGATGTAGAAGTCTGTCTGTCTGCTCTCACAGCAGCCATGCCAGCCCACATGCCCACTGGAAGGAGAGGGGGCTCCGAGTCTTCCCTACATTCACCAGCATGTCTCTGCTTGTCCCCCTGATTATGCAGTCCTCATGGACTTCAGGTGGCATCTTATGGTGTTGATTTGTATTTTCCTGATTGATAGCTGATGATGCTATCTTTTTGTATTCTTATCAGCCATCTACATATTTTCTCTGTAGAAATGACTCTTGTGTTTTTTAATTTTTTTGCCTTTTTCTTGAATTGTGATACTGGTACTGGTATTGATATTGGTACTGTGTTGATATTAGTAAGCTGCTCAGGAGTGATTTCCAGTGTGGTCTCATTTTTTTTTTAAATATGTTTTAGTAATTTCAACTACAATTTTTACATGAACTTTATTAATGAAGAAAATATATAAGTAGCATATAATAATTACATTTAAAAATAACCATTTTTAAATTTTTTTGGATATTTTCTTTATTTACATTCCAAATGTTATCCCCTTTCCCATTCCCCCTCCCCCGAAACCCCTTATCCCATCCCCTTACCCTGCTTCTATAAGGGTGTTACCCCACCCACCCCCCCACTCCCACCTCCCCTCCCTGGCATTCCCCTATACTGGGCATCCAGCCTTCACAGGACCAAGGGCCTCTCCTCCCTTTGATGCCTGACAAGGCCATCCTCTGCTACATATGCAGCTGGAGCCATGGGTCCCTCCACGTGTACTCTTTGGTTGATGGCTTAATCCCTGGGAACTCTGGGGGTATTGGTTGGTTGATATTGTTCTTCCTAGGAGGTTGCAAACCCCTTCAACTCCTTCAGGCCTTTCTCCAACTCCTCCATTGAGGTCCCCGTGCTCAGATGGTTGGCTGCAAGCATCTGCCTCTGTATTTGTCAGGCTCTAGCAGAGCCTCTCAGGAGAAAGCTCTATCAGGCTCCTGTCAGCATGCACTTCTTGGCATCCACAATAGTGTCTGGGTTTGGTGACTGTATATGGGATGGATCCCCAGGTGGGGCAGTCTCTGGATGGCCTGCTCTACACTTTGTCTCTGTGTCTCCTGCCATGGGTATTTTGTTCCCCCTTCTAAGAAGGACCAAAGTATCCACACTTTGGTCTTCCTTCTTCTTGAGCTTCATGTGGTCTGTGAATTGTATCTTAGATATTCCGAGCTTTTGAGCTAATATCCACTTATCAGTGAGTACATACCATGTGTGTTCTTTTCTGATTGGGTTACCTCACTCAGGATTTTCTAGTTCCATCCATTTGCCTAAGAATTTCATGAATTCATTGTTTTTAATAGCTGAGTAGTACTCCATTGTGTAAATATACCACATTTTCTGTATCCATTCCTGTTGAAGGACATCTGGGTTCTTTCCAGTGTGGTCTCATTCTGAGGCACCTTTTCACTTTCATGAGAGTATAAACACTTTACATTTTGATTAAGTCTTCACTAGTTCTATTTTTTTTTTGCTTGTTTGTTTTCTTTTGTAAATCTTTTGTCACCTGTGCTTTAAGTGGTATACCTAAGAAAACTTTTTCCTAATATATTGGGCTTCAAGTATATGTTCAAATCCCTGCTTTTATTTTCTTTGCATGTACATACAGCAGAATTGTCTGGTCATAGTAATTCCTTCTTGGCTTTTTAAAGACCTTCTAGACTGCTTTCACAGAGAATGCACTGTTTCACATTCTTGCTGGCAATGTATAAGGCTTTCCCCACAGCCTCACCACCACTTATATATTCTGTTCTTTTAATTAGAGCCATCCTAGAGATGAAATAGTGCGTCAGTTATACGTTTATATTTCATTGGTAACTAATGATGTTAAGGAGATTTAAGCACATAATGCTTATTGAACATTTCTAACCAACTCCCTTTTTTCTTTCTTTCAGTGCTAGAGGTGGAAACCAGGGCTTCATGCATTTTAGGCAAGTGCTCTACTTGGACACTGAGCCATATCCAAAGTCTTTGGTTAGGTCGTTCATCTTTTTGTTGGCTTGGAGGAGTTCTTTTCATCTCAATACAAAGTCCTTATCAAATATGTGATTTCCAAATATTTCTTCCCACTGAGTAAAGTTTTGTTGGTTTGGTTTGGTTTGGTTTGACTGGTTGGTTTTTGAGGCTGTGTCTCACTTTGTTGTCCTGGCTGGCCTACAACTCACTATGTAGATCAGGCTGGGCCTCTGACTCCCGAGTGCTGTGATAAAAGGTAGTATCACTATGTCCAACTTTATTTTAACTTTTTGATAATATCAGATATAAAAATGCTCTTCATTTTGGTGAAGTCTAGTCTGTTTATTGTCTCCTTTCATTACTTGGGGTTTTGTTATTGTATCTGAGAGTCAATAGCCAACCTGAAGTAATGAAGATTTATTTACTCTTAGGCTTTCTTCTAAGAACTTCATAGTTATAGTCATCCTTTTTGAGTACATTTTTGTGTATGGTGTGCGATAGGGACACACCTTTGTTTTTTCCATGTGGATATCTGTTCTGCTCTGTATATTGAAGAGACCATAGTGTCCCCATGGGCGGACTTGATATGCCCTATCTTCCCACTGCAACCACTGTATTCCCTGCTCCCTCTTGAACCTGCAGTATTTGCTTCTGTTGGCTCCTCTCCCCCTTCTTCCCTGCCCCCTCCTCAACCAAACTTTGTTCCTCCTCTAGGATGATGTCCTGAATTTTCCTTTGCTACATTGGTCTCTTCTTTCTTAAAAATTCTGGAATTTATAGCACGTAATGCTGTTGTCTCGTTCTCCTACATTCTGGTATAAGGTGACCACATTTAGAGTGTTATCTCTAGTAATAGAATTGCTCAACAAATTCAATACGCAGTTGGTTGACTTTTCAGAATATCTGTGAAGCTGAACAGCCATCACTTAATCTAGTACATTTCAGCATACTGAAGAAAAATCACTTACTTAGAGACTTCTTCACTCTCCCAAGTCTAAGGGGAGCAGTTCATCATGTTTATGGCAGTAGACTGCCTTCTTTTTAAATTCAAGTCTCCTTTGATGCATCCTTCCTACACAGAGCTGGATACCTCCACAGTATCTAAAGGAAAATAAAAATAAGAATCCAGATCCTTCAGCCTTTACACTTAGCATTTCCCCTAAAGGATTATATAGAATCCTTGTAAAATCTGGTGTTGGTTTAAATTGTTTTAAGACTAATAAATGGTGGCAAGAGGAAACACCCTTGACTCTGTCATGGGGAGCATGGAGAGGGGTACATTCTGGAGGGTAGTTTTGTTTTGTTATCAATGTTTGACCTCATGGGGAAAAATGTTGTGCTATTGTGTATATTTCATGAAACACACTGGTCCCACATGAGGCTCCAGGAGCATGTCAAACCTGTGACTGGCATGAGCTCATGGTCCCTCCGCTGAGGAAAGCCAGGGGAAGTGGTGCCAGCACTTAGTGCTGCCCTGAGCGAATGCCTGCTGGCTCCATGGTAAACACAGGCCTTTTAATAGGCTGGAGACAAAGTGACATTCGGAAGAAACAACATGTCGACAATTTCCTTAATAAATTTTGTAGGAACACATTATTTCCACCTGGTGGAAATGTAGCTCTCTTAAATAATTGAGAGACTGCATTTATCAGTGTAACGGTCAACGAAGATCTCTGTGAGCTAGGGCAGCCCACAGCCCTTTGTAGGACTGGGTAACTGATATTTTACACAAGTGGCCCAGCTAGTATTCAGAATGTGCATGTGTCATCCCACAGTCCCACTCTCTGCTCATGGCTGTCCAAGCAGTGGGAGAACATCAGACTCTAGCTGCAGCCACTGTCCTGACAAGACAGGGCTATAGTTAGCTTTTAGAATGGGCATCGGCACAGAACCTGCATTCTAATGAAAAGCAATGACACAGCATGTTCAGGTCATCTGAATGTGCCATCTGATAGTAACACATGTTGAGAAAACCAACAGAATGTTTGTGAAGTGTGCACTACAAGAATGAGAGAGAGGTGCTCGAGGAGGTGGCGGTTGTGAATAGTGACACTGTGTGCAGTCTTGAAGGAAAGTAAGATGCACAAGGAAGGAAGGAAGGAATGCTGGGAATACAGAGGGAAGAAGGAAGGATGCTGGGAATACAGAGGGAAGAAGGCAGGATGCTGGGAATACAGAGGGAAGAAGGCAGGATGCTGGGAATACAGAGGGAAGAAGGCAGGATGCTGGGAATACAGAGGGAAGAAGGCAGGATGCTGGGAATACAGAGAACAGAAGGAAGGATGCTGGGAATACAGAGGAAAACAGGAAGGATGCTGGGAATACAGACGACAGAAGGCAGGATGCTGGGAATACAGACGAAAGAAGGCGGGATGCTGTGAATACAGAGAACAGAAGGAAGGATGCTGGGAATACAGATGAAAGAAGGCAGGATGCTGGGAATACAGAGAACAGAAGGAAGGATGCTGGGAATACAGACGAAAGAAGGCAGGATGCTGGGAATACAGACGAAAGAAGGCAGGATGCTGGGAATACAGAGGTAAGAAGGCAGGATGCTGGGAGTACAGAGAACAGAAGGAAGGATGCTGGGAATACAGAGGAAAACAGGAAGGATGCTGGGAATACAGAGGAAAGAAGGTCTCATTGCTCTGAGCCCTGGAGAGGGAAAAACTGTCTCCTGCTAACTATTTCCAGTGATGTCTGGGCAGAAGTTGGCTCTCACCCCGACAGCCTGTGTTCCTCATGCTCTCCTCACAGAGGGTTTCCCATCTGTGTAGAGGGAGAGCAAGTGAGCAGGGAACGCATGTGCCTGGATGGCACTTTTGCTGAACAGAGGTCTGCCACGATTTTAGCCTATGGCCTCCCCAAAGTTAATGGCCCTATCTCAGGGAGAGCTCAAACTTAACTACTGTTTTGGTTTTCTTGTTTGTTTTGCAGGTGGTTCCTGAAATGACAGAAATACTGAAGAAAAAATAAGTCAAAATCATATCTTAAGGAAACTGTCAAAAGTATTCAGCTGAAATCATAGAAATTTATAATCTGAAGAAAGAAAATATGCTAACAGCAGCTAGAATGCCTTTTGATGAATCAATTATTATATTCCTTTTTAATTTTTGTGGTTCTAAACAATCATTTTTTGACATTTTCTAATTCTGAAATAAAAAATATAATGAAGTTTTGTCATCCTTTAAAATTACTATCAGAAACATGCTTAGCTTCTTGACTAAAGAACAAATTGAAGAAAGGGAATAAAATCCAGTTCTAGGCAGGTGTGGTGGCATTCCCTTTTAATTCCAGCACCCCAGAAGCAAATGGATCTTTGAGAATTCCAAACTAGCCTAGTTTATATAGCAAGTTCCTGGACAAAAAGGATAGCATAGTTAGGTCAGTCTCAGGTCTCATCACTATCACTTATCTCTCCACTTGTCTTATTCGTGAGTGTTGTTTATTTCAGGCACGATTTTAAGCATGGAAACCCTCATAGCCTGGTCATCCTAATATAAGATTGTTGAATGCCATATCCCAAAAGATATGGCTTGGCAAATTCAGAGCTACAGAAGTCTGACCTCAAAGTGTGAATGTTCCAGAAACAGTCTAGTCTTCAGAAAAACAGCCAATGTGACGAAGCAAACCTGACTTGAGCCTGACCATGCTGGAAGTATTTGGCTGGTTTAACTTAAATTTCAGTTGTCCATTTTAGGGGCTTGTCAGTTTATAGGACTTTATGCCTGCAGAGTATGGGCAATGAAGAGGGAGGGACAACTCGGAGACAGTATAACTTATGTGGATAGTTTGCTACTTACTACGGATATTTAAAATTCTGCTCAGAAAATGCTCTGTCCTTTCCTTTACTCTCCTGGTAGTTTCCTCCGTGTGGAAAAGAGCAGCTGAGCTCCTGCATCTTCCACACTCTCTTGCACTCTTCCGCCCTAGGGCTCTGATGTACCAAGAGTACAAGTCAGGATGAGTGCAGGTCTGAGAGAGGCGGGGGAGCCACGGCCAGGCCTGTAGGAGACCACGGGCAAGGAGTCATCTGCAAAGTAGAATCAGAAGTACTGCCAACTGGAAACTTATCTTCAGAGGCTGAGGTGGTGCCCCGAATTGAGCATGCAGCACCACAAGGAAGGGGTAGGGAGTGAGCAGTGAGGCACAGGGCACTGAGGCCTTTAGACCCCATGTAGACAGCCTGGCCCTTCCTCTGCTGCCTAATTGAGCCTATTTTGACTTAGAAGCACTTGCTACAAAGCACTTTTGGAAGCTGTGGCATTTCAGCCTTTTAGTCAGGTAAGAGGACAGCAGCAAAATGATAGCTCTTCACAAATCAAGGACACATCAGGACCATGGGATCCTAGCATACCAGAGCTGTAGGGCCTCTCGCTGTGCCTCTGGTTGCCCCAGTTGAAGTAGTGACGGACAGAGGAGAGAAAACCATGACTTGAACTGCCTGTGCATACATGGGCTTCAGCCACCTCATGAAAGTGATTCCTGTAGCTTTCTGTCTTTGAGGTGCTTTTTAAGGGCTTCTCCATTTACCTTTTATCCCAACTGCAGGGGTTGGAGCAATGGCCGATGGGATGGCTGTAGGGGCACCCCCATTGAGAGAGACTAATCAGAGAACATCCCAAGTAACACCTTACCTCCGAGTTGAACTGATTATCCTTTCTCCCACTTGATTCCTCCTGACAGAGCTGCCCTCTCCTATCTCCAAGAACCAGTATTTACTAGATGCTGCTGGTTGTCATCACCACAGCATGTAGCATAGTCAAGTCACTTAGTAGGCTGGTAAGTGCTGAGAAATGTCCATTTTGATCTCCAGATATCATTGAGTATACAAACCTAATGGCCCAGTCAACTCTATACATACTGTTCATAGTTTGTGTGTGTTCATATGACCTGCAGCACAGTCGACTTGTTTACTCCTGTCCCATAGATGTGTGGTTAATACATTGTGCCACACAGTCGGAAATTGGCAGTAACATGGCAGTCTTACAGGACCGCTGTCACTTAGGCAGGTGTTCTGCAGTCCTTGACTATATCATACTTGCTGTACATATAGCCAGGCACTGTCCTAGCACATGCTACCCTCCAATCTCCATAATAATCCATAAGTTATAATCTGCTTTTGTTGGTTTACAGCAATAATTATAACCTCTGTGAGGTTATATAACTTCTCCAAATTCGAACAGCTAAACCAAAGCCCATATTTGAAACTGAGAAGTCTGGCTTCAGAATGGTTATGTCTCTAGAAATCTGATTCTCTCTCAACTCAAGAAACAGGGAGACCAGGCCTACACAGTCATCAGCCTCAGACAAAGAGCACTAAGTGATTCCTGCCACCAGTGGTAGGAAGGAGAGGCAGTGTTCTGGGGTGGTGCCTCTGGAAGGATTTCATAGAACTGAAATTTCCTTTGAGTGCCAACATGGACTGTACTTCCGAGAGTTGGTCCTGTGGGCTGGGGAGGTGAATCATACTGCATAGTCCTGAGGATCTGAGTCTGTAACTAGTATCATGTAAAAGGTCTCAGCGCCACTTAGGAGATGGGCATAGGTGCATCTATGGGGCCTGCTAGGTAACTAGTTTAAATTGATGAGCAACAGCTCAATAAGAGACTCTGCCTCGAAAAATAAAGTGGAAAGGGAGTGAGGAAGACAACCAAGGACAGTTGCTTGCCTCCACAAGCACACACATCTGTATACACACACGAATACGTACACACAAAAATCCAGCTGTGAGCCGGGCAGTGGTGGCGCACGCCTTAATCCCAGCACTTGGGAGGCAGAGGCAGGCGAATTTCTGAGTTCAAGGTCAGTCTGATCTACAGAGTGAGTTCCAGGGCAGCCAGGGCTACACAGAGAAACCCTGTCTCGAAAACAAACAAACAAACAAAAAAATGCAGCTGTGGAGATGAAAGTGAAAATTCAAGAGGCCTGGTTGGAGGTATCCCTCTTATCGCCACCTTTTCGGAAAGTGAACTATCAATTCCTCTGCAGCAATTTGCTCTATGGCCTCTGGCAACAGCAGAGGAGGGTGAGGGCACAGTGCCTACTCCCTGTGTGCTTCCATCCCAGGTAGGGTTAGCCGCTGTGGCTCCTGGGAATCTGACAGCCTTTTTCCCTTGCAGGACAGCCCCATCCCTCACGCAGCTCAAGGCCCAGTGGTGACAGTGCTCCCAGTGTACGTGCATGTGCTCAGCAATGCTGCAGGGAACGTTTTTTTCAGTTTGATGGCTCAGCAGTTGTGATGTATGGGAGCCACAACCTAGAGTAGCTTTAGCTTTGCTTGTCAGAAAGGACATTGCGCTAGTCTCTGAGTCATGGGCTGTTGAAGGCATGGTTGGTCCCCACCCTCATGAATTTTACTCAAATAGAAGAGAGGAGATGCAAAAGCTGAGAGCAAACACTTGGCACTGTCATTGGATATTCCCCTGAAGACCAGACCTGGACATTCTTCCTGGGCTGGAGGCTTTGCATTAGCATGTAGGGTGGTAGAGGAAACAGAAGCTCAGGGTTCCTGTGGATCCTTGAGGCAGTGAGGGGCAGAGTCGTGGAATTTGGGAAGTGTGGGTTAAGGGAAGCCAGGTTGTTGGGGTCATTGGTGAGTTTAGGCCTTTTGCCTTCTAACTCAGTGTTTCTCAAACTTTGCTCTCATGATGGTTCCAAGAAAGCATAGCATAGAGGGGCAGTCAGTCCGTGGAGATGTGCCTGTGTTAAATCAGTACACATCCTTTGCTAAAACGTTGATGTCCATGCCCTTTGTTTTTAGGCAATGCGAGTAGACGCCCGAGAGAATGAACAAGGAGCTCAGCCTGCTGAGCCCATAGCTTTTGTTTTGTCTTAGGGGCACACGGGTAATTTTGTTAAATACTTTAAAAATCCTCTCTGCCGGTTGGTGGCTGTTGTTTGAATGCTTTATAATTAAATGTCAGCGTATTGGGCAGAGATTGTGGTTTATCCAATAAAATGCTTCCTACATGAACATGGGAACCAGAGTTTGGATCCCCAGAACTCATGCAAGTAAAATCCTGGCAGGTGCAGGGGTCACCTACAAGAGACTGGATCTTAGGACTGGCTAACTAGTAGCTAAACTAGCTAGAATTTCCTTTACTGAGAGACCTTGCCTCAATAAATAAAGCACCATTGGAGAAGACTCCCAGATTTCAACTTTGGCTGTCCACATGCGTGCACACTCTCCACTCATACACATATGCACACCACTCACCCCCCCCCCCCACACACACACAATCAAAATGAAAAACATATCAGCCTATTGAGTGTTATATAAAGAATTACATGACCCTGAGGCCCGGCCACCTGAACAGGTCTTGGTAATGGAGAACCACTGAGTTTTTGTGGAAGTTCCATGACCTGTCTAGAGGACTAGCCAGACGTGGTGGTGTATTCCCAATTACAGAAGGAGGACAAGATGGAAGCCCTTTGGAGGTGGTCCTCTGGCTTCATGCCCTGAATGGGTTTAGCTGAAAATGCTCTGGTTACAAAATGGGTCCCCAGAGATTGTGTAAATGGGTCCAGTGCTGTGGGTGAGACTGGGGGAGATCAAGCTTTTCCTTCCAGGATAGTTGTGGAGCCCGGTTGCCGCCAGAGCCTGGGTGTGTCTGCGCCGGCTGGAGGGCTGGAAACCCCAGCCGTAAATGTGCCTTATGTTCTCATTCTGAAAGGAATGCTCAGTATGGCTGTGTTTCATGCTGCCTCTGACTAGGGGGTTTGTTTTGGTGGACATAAAAGTGAGATGGAGAAAGTGGGAAACCCAGAGAACCCGACTGATTGTGCCAGATGGATATAGTTAGCTGGAGGCTCGTGACTGATAATCCTATAAAAGGAGCATATGAAGGGATATGCTGTCAGAAGTTCACGTAACCCTAGGTTTGGGGGACTCTGGAGCCTGAGTGAAGAAGACTTGCTGATAACCTTGGCTTTTAAAATGATGGTGCACACCACCCTGCTAGTGGGTAAAGTGATTTAGGAAATCAGATGCCCAGGAATTTGCCCCAGGTCACATAGCAAGTGGGAGAACTGGAACATAAAGCAGAAATTTTGGCAAATATGACTTACTAAGAATTGATTACATACTGGATGATCCTAAGTAGCAGTCTCACTGCTGCTGCCTTCTGCACGGAGCAGAGGGCGGAGATAACGGCCAGAGGTGTGGGTATTGACATATGGGACCACACTTGATTCACACTGGCTGCATGGCCTCTCCACTGTCCCAGCTTCTTTCACACCCCAGCTCCTCCAGGGCTCTTGTCCTCTCCATCTGCTGCTTCCCCACCTGCCCCCCTCCCAGCCTCTCTAGGACTCTTCTCCATGTGCATGACTGCAGAGCGCCAAGTTTGCCGTTAGTAGCACGAGGCAGTGGTATCTCTGAGGCGTCCTCTGAAGGAGGCTGTACTTGTTTTCTGTGTCATCCAGTCTAGTAGGACAGGGACCCTGGAGGTTTGACCTGCTGGGCATCACCTCTATTACCTCCCACAACTAGTCACATGGTCCATGCAGTCAGGGCAGATGCTGATTCCCTCTGGCCTCTCTAGAAGTTTCTGCTGTTATCCCTGTGTTGGGCCACCTGGGGACATCTAGGCTGATCACCCAGACCCTAGTTGAAATAAAATATAAATTATTATTATTATTAATTATTTGAGACACTGCCTTACTCTGCAGCCCAGGCTGGCCTAGAACTCAATATATAGCTCACACTAATGGCTATCCTCTGCCTCATCTAGAGCATCAGGATGACAGTATGACCCACCATGCCTAGTTTCCTTTTCCATTTAGACTTCATTTTCATCATTTGCAAGATAGTGGCTTGACCTAGGTACTCTTTATGTTTTAACCTTTGAATGTATAGACAGAGCTCACAAATGCACGGGTAAAGACCATACAGTTTTTAGAGTTTCATATACCCAAGATGCTGAGTTAAGACTCTTAGATGCACAGTCTCAATAAAGTCTCACGAATCCCCATACTACAGATGAGAAGACCAAAGCTGACAGAGTTGACAGCCTTCTTGGGGACTCAGGATTAGTAGTAACTTTAAGCAACCAAGAACCCTACCCTGAGGCCCAGCCAGGGTGGTCTGGAGTAGAGGAAAGATGTGGCAGTCAGCCAGATTCAGAGGGTATGGCAGAAAGAGAAAGGGGTACATCGGAAGCAGAAGGCCAAGCATGAACGGACACAAGCCTTCCGAGAACAGTCTGACGGTCTTTCCGGGGCCTCTTCTAGGTGGCCATTCCTCTGTGCCTTGCTCAGGATGCAGGGCATTTTATGCCACAGCGTGGCTCCAGTCTGCTTTCTCCTGTGGCACTGTTCCTGCCAGGATCCACAATCCTTGCCCCTTCTTTAAGCAATGTAGGTTGAGGCGAGTCCTCCTAGTTAGGAGGCCTAATTGATGTTGGGGAGGCTCCTGGAGTGTGAGGTGAAAGGCGCGCTGTAAATCTCAGGCACGGGGCTCCGCCACAGTCATCACACTGTTTAATGTCCTAGCTGACCTCTTGGGTAGTCAATTTCATCGGTTGTTCAGGGTGAGTAGGCAGCCTGCTCTCCTAAGCTGAGGCTCTGTATGAAATTATGTCAGCACTGTGTCCTTGGTCGCTGGTAATAAATTAGTAGTGAGTGTTCCTTCATTTTCTTTGGATAATTAAATTAACTATGCATCAGGACACAAAACCAAACTTTTGAGCAACAGCGCCAAGTAAGGAAAAAAATTGCAATATTGTGATTTCCTCAATGTGTGGAGGGGTAGGTTTAGATCCAATATTGGAAAAGAAAAAGGCAGGTACCTCCTGTCTGAAACTGGGTGACTCTGAGATATTGTTTAAAGGGAACAGTTAGGATGTACCAGCATCAAGAGCGCAGGAGCGGGCTATTGGAGCTAGGGCAGGATACCCGTCGGTCCACCACCTTGCTCCCCACTCTGAACTATCAGTGACAGCAAATGAAATAAAGAAGCATCCCCTGGGCATCCGCCCCAGAAGTGCTGAGCGTGCGCTGGTTGGCAGAAATGCACCCCAGGCATCTATTATTGATAAGGGAGCCTTCAGCTTGTGTTTCCCTTGAAACATTCTCAAAGGGCTTTCCCTTCCATTATGTCATTAGCTGTCCCAGCAACCCTCAGGGGTGGGGCACATAGAAGTCATTGTTTTTGTGCTAGGGAGAGAGGAGCTCAAGGATTTTCTTGGAGTCACAAAGCAAGACAGAAACAGGACTGGTCTAGGAATCCAGACACCCGGGTCTTGCACACTGTAAGGGACAGCAGCACCTAGAGTCGGGGTGGACCGGGATGAGCAGACTTTAGCCCTGAGATATTGGTTCAGATACCCAGAGTTGTGAGAGCCTTTGTTCAGCAGCTATACGAATCATAGGTAGGGCTCAGGGTACTATGGACTTGAACCTCTCATCAGCTCCCAGGAAAAGTGACTCCAGCTCTAGGGTGTCTCTTTAGTGATAAGAGTCTTGTTCTCTTGACTAGCCCAGGATAGTCCTGGAGTGAGCGGAGACTCACTCAGCTATGGAGGGAATGAATACCCTATACCAGCCTCTGGCCACACATGGTCTGTGAAGTCTGGTGCTCCTCCCCCATCCCTACCTGTATGACTTGACCTGAAAAGTTAGGCTCTGGATTTGAATCCTTGCTGGGAGCTCCTAAAGGTGACCAGTCACGCCACTCAGAGAAGGCCTTCTAGTTCCCAGTCCCGGGTGGCTTCTAGCCAGGGCTGCAGGGTTCCTGCAGACTGGGCATTCACTGCTGGCTACTGCTGGCTCTGAGTCCTGCTGTCCTTACTATTGGGTTCAGCATGTCAGGATGGTCACGAAGTTCTCAGGGCTCCAAAGGCAAGGCTGAGCAAGGAGGGCAGCAGCCCTTTAGGGCACAGCAGGCAGCAGAGCACTGGGAGGGTGGAGTCTGGACTTCTGTAGTCTTTGGCTTTCCTGATGGGGCCTGATTTGGTTCCCCAACTCCTGCACGGCATCACCGACAGTTCTGTGTTTGAAACCTGCCACTGCATTTTACCAGTGAGCTGTCTGGGGTGGAGGTGGGAGGGTGCGTTATCTCATCCTGCGGTGCCTGTGTTTCCTCCGCTGCAAAGCAGGGGGAGTAAGCCTGATTTGCAGGGCTGTGGCAAGGGTGTGAGACTGTCAAAAGCACCTGTCCCCTTGGGAAATTATCATAGCCATTTCGGTTATCACCTCCCTTCTACAGCGGGCAGCAACTGCCACCCAAGCTGCCCTGCTCCTGTGGGAGTCTCCCTTGGGACCCCAGAGTGGGCTTTTCTGAAGGACTAATGGGCAGGGAGCCTCTTCTCTGAGCTGAAGACCTTCGAAGGAGTGCTGGCCCACCTTCACAGACCCCCAGCTATAGCACTCTGGGGAACCATGAAAGCCAGACCTTTTACCACAGGCCTGGAGTATCTGCCTTGGGGTCTTTCTGTGATGGGGTGTAACTGAGGCCTGGCCCTGGCTCTCTCTCCAGAGAGGGCTCCAGAGAAGGGAAGGTAATGCTGTCTGGTGTCCTGTGTACACTCGTGATACCAAGGACAGCTATCCACACATTCCAGGGTCTCAGCCACCCTCACCCTACAACTTGGCTACTCTGCTCTCTGCTGTTCCTGCCTCTGTACATGCAGGGGTGTCCAGACCTGTCCGGCTTTCACCCTCTCAGACCCCATGCTCTTCATCTTGCCTGCCTCTGCTCTGGTCCCTTGCTGGACAGTCATTCCTCTGAAGCCATGAGGCCACCCTGCAAGCCCTTCTGTGGCATATTGCTGAAGTACGGGCATCACCTCAAACCAGCATTCAGTGACCCGCCCCACTGATCTTGTCTATATATTCCTGCACAGCTCTGCCCCCACCCCAATACACTTTCTAATACAAGACCTCTCCCTGTGCTCACGGGCCTTTGCCTCCCTCGCGTGTCGCACCTCTGCTGCACAGCTGCCTCACCATCTCCCTTTGTTCTAACGGTCTGACAGCTGGCTCTCAGTTGGGAGAGGCAATCCATAATCCCCTGCTCATGTTTTCTGGAAGTGGTTTGATTTTGCAGTTGTGTCAAAAGTACTCCATTAAAAAGTGATATTCTTATTCTTTTAAAATGCCCAGTAATGGTTTCCTCCACTGTCCTGCGGTTCACTGCAGAGGTGGGTGCTGGCTGGCAGTGGGTGCTGGCTGGCAGCAGATCTGCAGTGCTCACCTGGCTCAGGCCCTAGTGGATAATCTGCTTAATCAGCTGCACTAGCTTAGGACCAGGGACAACAGAGTTCAATAGAGTGGCGGCTGGCTGAGGAAGGCGGCTGACTGAGGAAGGTAGCTGGTTTCAGTCCTGTGAGGGTAGGTTACTGGTTACTGACCTTATAGGCTCCTGTCCTGCAAATGACCAGCCCCATGCCCCATCTCCAAGCGCTCTGGACTTGGGGGACACCAGTGCTGAGCTCTGTGACAGATGTACCTCCCACTAGTAATGACCCAAAGTCATCTGGGCTTCAGCCTGCTTCATAGGATTGCTGACCTATAGAAAGGCCTCAGAAATCGAGGCTTCACTGTGCTGACTGGTGAGCCAACCAACCTCTAAGACTGTCTCTCAGAAAAGTCTCCATGTGGCAGGCCTGGCCACACCCAACTCTTGTCCTTTAACACCTTTGTTAACTCTGTTCTGTTGATAGAGGGACGTAGGTAGAAGTGGCAGCAGCATTTTCCAGAAGACACTGGGAGAAGCGAGGGAGAGGCTGGAGACAGAGGACAGATATCTAAACAGGACCAATGGAGGAGAGGAGGGATCCAGGGCCTGTTTAGCACACTTCCAGCCATATTCCTCCTCTATTCCAAAGGGGCAAGGCTGTTACTTCCCTTACTTTTGGCCTGCTCATCTGTCTACTCTCAGTAGCACTTACAGAACTGGCTTAATAAACTGCATGTCTAGGACCCTCTGCCTCAGGAGCGGTTTCCCAGGTACCAGTAACAGAGGTCGAGAAGGACCAGCACGCTTGGGGGGAGGCTGGAGGTGGGAGATGGGGGCCCTGCTGGGTCCTAACGCTGTTCTTCCTGCCTACTGTTCTATTCTTTGCTCTTTGTGGCCAGCTTTTGCTTCTGTCCCATTATTCACTTTTCACTTTCTAGATGCTGTGACATAAACAGACTGAGGAAAGATAGCATTCAGTAGTCTTTAGATTATGGGTAAATTATTCACCTGGGTGCTCACATGCTTGCTTACAGATTACAAACCCAAGCAAAGGAGTCAACTGGAACATTTACTCCAGAGGCATTTGTGAATAAAGCCTTATATAAGATTAGGAATTCATTAAGGTACAGGAAATTGAAGAGTCATGCCAATAAGAGCAGATACTTGGAACACACTCCCCTCCTTTCATGGTTGCTAAGAGAAAGAGGAGAACATGGGTACCCATACCCCCCTTAGTATCTTCAGAGGATCCTCTGGAAAGAAGATGGCAGATCCCCTTCACTGTGCCCCAAACCATTGGGATTTCTCTGGCCCATGAGCCTTAAGAAAAGAATACCTGTTTTATCTGAACACAGGCCTGTCATAAAACTAGAGGATAAAAAGGTGGCCTTTACTGGAACCTATCAATCACTATGTAATTACCAAATGAGTAAACCAACAGGGTGGGAAGTCTCCAGGGTGGTGAGCATGGGCTGAGAGCAACACAGATCAGTTTCTTGTTGGGTGAAGCTTGATGGCTGTCGTAGGCGCCTGTGTTTCTTAAGTGCTTCACAGTTTCTGCCAAGTGTTGTCAATAAAGGAAGCATTCCCAGAACAGCACCCTAGAGCAACAGAGGGGACCATTAGATATCGGGTCCACCCTCTGCGAATCTGCTAGGGAAAGTGGATGCCAATAGCCCATTTCTGTTGGAAAATGGGCAGAGTAGCATTGGCCTAAATACAGGCCCAGCACGTGACTGGAATCTTGCTGGACAGTCTGAGAGAACCAATGACCCCACTTCATTTGGATGACCTGGGGTCAAGTCACGGGTGTAGAGCTTGCATAACAAGTTGTTTCTCTAAAAGGCCTCCAGCCTGCTTGTACATGGACCACATAGGGATGTAATGAGCAGCTGAGGCAACGCTGTGAGGAATGACAACCCCGCCTGCCAGTTGAGGCTGGCTGTGGGCTAGTAGGCCTGGCTCTGGGGTCTCTACAAATGCCTAACACTTGGAGACTTGGTAGGTGGGTGGGCTGCAGAATGAGGCAGATAACTCTTAGCTCCTGGAGTCTCCCTAGTGACCTGTGACCATTTGTGCAATGGGCCAATAGGATTGGGTCTACCCGTTGCCATTCTGCATCTGGCTCTGCCTTCCTGTTCTGTTGCCTTGCGTGAGTTAAAAGTTAAGACCTTGGGTTTGGGTATCATGTGAGGCTGGAGCTGAGAAACACTTATCATACAGCGTGTGTCCAGTGGGTTCAAGGAGTGGAGCTTCTGCTGCCTCGTGGAGCTTGTGTGGTTTACATAGAATGTGGTGGCCCTTATGTGACCCTGGGCCAGGGTCAACATGGCCATAAGGAAGACTAAAGGACATGGCATGGAAATCCCAGTACCTGATCCAGCCTCTCCCATGGAAGACTAAATCATACTGCTTCCTGATGACAGACTGGACTTGCCCAGCAGGTGGGCTGGAGGTTGTGGGGAGGGAACGAGCAACCCTGACCAAACATTTCTTTATCTCTCTTCTTCCATCTCGTTATAGATGGGACAAACTGCTCCCAAGATCCCTCCAAAGTCACTACTCAGCTACTTTTTCAAACACTGGGCAGAATTAGATCTCAGACATACAGACAAACAAACAAACAAAATTCCAATTTTCTTTTGTCAGGAGGCACAGTCCCAATATTCCCTGAATATATATCTCTTGCAGGATATGGTGGAGAACTTAGACCTACCTATATTCACAGAGCTTCTCAGTAGCAGATAAAGAAAAACAGAAAGACTTTTTCGGGCTGTCATTTATGGGCACATATGAGCTGTTTGTGGATGCAGGTTTTCAAGCTGTTGGTCACACCAAGTCCAGTCAGAGACCGTCTAGGGTTAGGTACTTGCTAAAGGCAAGTCTGAGGACTTGATTCTCCTCAGTTGTGGCTGCTTACTACCATTTGCTGATGAGCTTATACAGCTTAAGGATTAAGCTAAAGCTTGCCAGTCCCTGTTCCCATTGCAACACAGGAGATGAGACTCATCTGGACCAATCTATACAGGTTATAAGGACAGCCAGTCATCACGGAACTCCGTAGCAAGTCTTCCATTCCGTGTAAACCACTGATTTCAGTTCTTTAGAGGAACAAATTCCCTTTGTATATAAATTGTCACGTGCTACTGTTTGAGCTAAGAAGTTGGGGCTGGAGATAGGATTTGGCCCTTCTACTTCAGACCTGTGCTGGCTAGGTTTATGTCAACTTAGCACAAGTAAGAGCTTTTTTGGAGAGGAGGGAATCTCAATTGAGAAAATGCCTCCATCAGATCCAGGCATAGGGCATTTTCTTAATTATTGTTGGGAAAGGGCCCAGCCCATGGTGGATGGGGCCACCCCTGGGCTGGTGGTCCTGGGTTCTATAAGAAGGTAGGCTGAACAAAAGCAACATCCCTCCATGGCCTCTGGATCCGCTCCTGTCTCCAGGTTCCTGGTCTGTCTGTGTTCCGATCTAACTTCTTTCAGTGAACATCAGTGATGTAGAAGTGTAAGACCTCCCCAGGTTGCTTAGTCATGGTGTTTCATTACAACAATAGTTCCCCTAAGACAAGACCCAAGTATATTTGTCTTAAAGTGTCTTCCAGATCCTTCTCCTGAGTCAGGCTGGCTTCTCTGACTCTGACACGGAGAAAGAACCATGAGACAGTCAAAGACCAAAGGTCTGTGACTGTTATTGTCAGACACAGTCTTGGCTCAACTCAAACCTACCTACAGCCAAGAGATATAGGCCCACTATTGTTTAAACTAAAAATCAAACGGTGGTGAAATCATGTCTTCTTTCTCAAGCCATCTGGGAGAGACCTCAGACTGAGATTCTAGCCACCCTGACAGCTCTCAAAGCATCTGAAAGCAGATTCGGGGTTCATCACCCTTGAGATCAGCCTAGGGCTGATTGCTACTATGTGGGACAATTTTTTAGGGGATGGTTGCCTCACTCTGGGCTGTACTGTAATGGTGTCTCACATTCTCCTCTCTGATCCTTCAGTCCTTTTGTTCCTGTAGGTGATCCTGCAGACGGAGCACTAGATGCCCTTCCTGTCAGACATTTTACAGAAACCTCTGAACTGCCCCCAGGAGTCTTATCTCATAAAAGTCAATCCTCTCTTGGATTGACAACCCCTAGACTCCACCCCCTCTCAGCCGGAAGCAACTAGAGCAGTCATTGGCCCTCCTTAACAGCAATCACTGCAAGGCAAGAACAAAGGAGCTTTAGGTGGGTATAGGTGAGTAAGGAAAGCAGAAGTAGGCTCCTTTAGATGGCAGCTTCTTGTTTCCACAAGGTACAGAGGAGAAATGGGAAGGCCGAGGCCATGTGATCTCAGGTTTGGGGAGGGCGGGCTGGCGGTGGTGGGGTACGGAGAGGGCTGGTTGTGGGGCACTAAGATTTTAGGTTTTCCCCTATTGGCTGTTGTATCTAAACAAACCAATAGGGGAAAGGGGGAGGACCCTGGAGCCCGGTAAAATACCCACGCCTGTGTCCATTTAGCAGATTCTCAGCCCTAGGGGATAAAGTTGTTACTCTCCCTTTCTCGAGGCCTCTCTTCTGTCTTCTGTGGTTGTTCAATCCTTTTTCTGTGCCAGGGAACAAACCTGGCAATCCTCCAGCACCATCATTACGGATCTCATGAACGAGGGGTGGCCTTTGCCTACACATAACAATATCCTCCCTTCCAACCACCTTTCCAAGGTGGCTCTGTACCCTGAGTCTCTTAGCAGGACTTAGGCCCAATAATCTAAGAAGCAGGCAAAGGGGCAGCTACTGATCACACAATGGGACTGCTGCCCGCCCCCACCAGAGCTAACTCAACGGCCCAGGAGCTGGAGGACACCTGGCCTATTAGAACCAGGGCAGGCTACACACGCACACGGCAAGCACCTATAAAAAGTGAAGGGGAGATTTGAAAGAAGTGTGAGCTATGTCACAAACGGCTGTGACTCTCACCTTGTCATGTGAAGGAATAGGATCCCTTAGAACAGCAAACCATCCCTTCCTGCCCTTGCCCCATGCACACGAGAAAACCTGACGATCATCCATACACAACTCTGAAAGATTTTGGGCAGGAGGAATGAAAGCATCCTGGGAGGATGTGGTAGAGAGGGAAAGCCAGAGTAAGGCCAGGCTGAGCCTGCTGCAGTCCAGGCACTGGAGGACATGGGCCTCACCGAGGAGAGGATGAGAGTTGGGGTGAGGAATCTAGGAAAATTACCAGAGACGGACAGAAAGCCAGTGATGTCATGCATGTCTGTAATTGGGCAGATGGCAAAACAAGAATTGAACTCAGCTCTGGACCAGGTTGAGTCTGAGGCCCCCAAGGGTGGAGCTCTGGGTCCAAGAGCTGCTCAGGAGTTGCCAGGGAGGGAGGCACAGCTGTGGGTCCCATTCTGATGGAGGGTTGGGGAGGGAAAAGCACTCACTGGCCTACACGGATAGGCCCAAGGCTCTCCTCTCTGTAAAGGCCTTGGCGTGTATCTGGTGAACTCTGTCTGTACCACTGTAGACAATGGCAACCAGACACAAACCTCTGTTATCCACATCTTAGTGCAGCTGGTTTTTATTATTAAAGCCGGGGTCATAAAATGGCTGCCCCTCCCCTCCCCCTCCAGCCTCCAGATCCATCCCCTCATGGCCTGTGAAGACTTGGAAATGTCCATGCTGGAATGAGAGAATGACAGGTGAGACGGGGTTGGATGTGGTCTCCATGGTTGTGTTGGCTCCCCCAGCATTTCTGGAAAGACATCTTGGGGTGAGGCTGGGCAGCCCCTGCTCACAGTGCTGTCTCCGGGAATCCGGGGGTGGGCATCGGGAACGAAGGAACGAAAGAGACTGAGCTGGCCCCACACTCTACCCTGCTGAAGCTGGGCCATAGGCTGGGTTTTATAAAAATGGTTTAAAAAACAAAACAACAAACAAAAACCCAAAACCCCAGCCAGGAGCACCACCCTCTCCTGAGTAGGGCAAAAGGAGGCCCCAGCTCTGGACTCTGAGGTCTGAGGCATGTGGCCTCTGCCTGGCATCACCTCCCTGGAGGCAGACAGCACCCTGTAGGAGATCAGATGGGATCCTGAGCCCCATGTATGGCCCTGGGTGGCCTCTGGGGTCCTGAAAGAGTGTCAAGATGGCTGTCTCCCCTCTTTGCACTCAAGAAGCCGGTAGGCTCTCTAGGCCTCAGGAACCGAATGCAGCTTTGGCTCTTTGGATTCCAAAGATCTGAACTTCTCCTCCAGCCCGGCTGTGGACGGCAGGTGGATGACAGGCTTGATCTGAAGAACGGGAAGGGCCTCCTGGTTCTTCTGGTTGAACAGACTTAACCTATGCTCCAGCTCAGGGCTGGTCTGGACTGAGCCCACTGGGGTAGGTTGGGCCAGGGGTGCTGGGTCCAAGGCCTTATGGGATGGGCAGGGGTCCTTTGACAGAGAGGACATCAGGTCCTGGACTGTGGCCTCTGCCACCAGCTGCTGAGGGGGCAGAAGCAGTGGCAGGGGAGAAGATCTGGGCTTAGAGGACAGCTCTTCTCGGGTGGTGCTACAGTCCGTGGAGGAACCCAGTGTCTGGCTGCTGGCGCTCTGGGCCCTGGTGACTGAGCCACAGGTGGAGTGGGAGGTGGTCTCAGAGGTGGCGCTGGCACACGTGCTGTTGCCACTGAGCTTCAGAGGCAGGTCAACTGAGAAGAGGTCTGAGGCGGTATTGGGCTGGTGGATGTCTATGGCAGCTGTAGTGACCACACATACCGCTAGTTCTGGGGCTCCACTGTCTGCAAGAAATAACATATATAGATACGCATACATACACACACATATATATGCATACATACACACACATATATGCATATATATATATATATATATATATATATATATGTTGTTGTTTTGTTTTTTGAGACAGGGTTTCACTTTGTAGCTCTGGTGGCTATCCTGGAACTCACTCTGTAGACTAGGCTGGCCTTGAACTCACAAAGGTCCACTTGCCTTTGCCTCCTGAGTGTTGGAATTAAAGGTGTTTGCCCCAGTGCCAAGCTAAGAAAGGTTATATTGATCACACTTTGCCTCTGCCCACCTGGCTGGACTTTGAAGGCCAGTGTAGGGCTGGGCAACAGAATTGTTGCTAGACTTCAGAAGGTCTATGGTGAAGGGCTGTCTTTGAGAACCTAGGTCATTATCACTGCCTGCACTAAGGGAGATGTTGCCAATCCCCCTTGGTGAACTGAAGTGCACACATGACATTCTTTTACCAGTCACCCATGAAGCGGGGCCCACAATACTTCCCAGTAGAAGCTTTAGAAGTCAGCTAGTGCTTTGGCCTTGAGGCCCACATTGTGCTTAGTCAGTGGGGACTGCTGATTTCTGTGGGGTGGAAATGATCTGGGAGGAGAGCCTCACATAGCCTGCTGTGGCCCTTTATTTAAGCCAAGATGCAGAAATATCTCCATAATAGACCAACCTAGTCCATCCCAATCAACCCAGAAAGCTTGTCCCAGGAAAATGAATTGGTGTTCTCTTGGAGTCACTGAGTTGTTATTATTATTATTATTATTATTATTATTATTATTAGTAGTAGTAGTAGTAGTAGTAGTCAGAGGAGGAAGAGGAGGAGTTGATGTGTGCATGCTCATGAGTATAGAAGCACCTGCCCACATGTGAGTGGAGTCCAGGGGTTGAGTTGGATGTCTTCCTGTATTTCCTCTACCTTATGTTTTTGAGACAGGATCTGTCCTGGAGACTGGAATTTACCAGCTGGCTATCCAGAAAGTCCCTAAGATCCACCTTGCCACACTCTTGGGAGTTTTAAATGGGCTGGGGGTGTGGTGCATGTCCTGAGTAGTCCGTTTTCTAAAGACTGACTACTCTCAGGGCAGTCAACATACAGTGGCTCTTTTCTCTGAGAGGCAATGGGGCTGATGGTAGAGCTGTACTCTGGCTGTACAGCTACAGGGCTCTCCCCAAAGTTATGGGGAAAGGACTGAAAAGATGGGTCAGAGCTGGAGAACCAGTAGTTTGGATGAGGCCAGGGAAAAAGAGAAAAGAGAGAACTGGCCTTAGGGAATTAAATAGTGGAGAAGAAAAACAATCAAATATGTGTTACATAGCATATATTTTCGATGCCTATAGTGGAATGCAAGAATTTCAAGGACTGTAAAATCCAAACTCAAGGTTTAAGATTTTGACTATAGAAAACCAATATGCTAAAAGATCTGGGTATAAAAATCAATCTCCCCTCCCCCACTCCCACGGAAAACTCACTAGGTCTCCTCGAGGATTTCAAGGGTATGAAGGAAGCACTAAGAACGTCAGGTACCTAAGGCCTTTAGCCAGTTATGTTGAATAAGTTTGCTCTCCACTGGGGCCACCTGAGCATGGGATGGGAGATCACTTGAGTTCTGGACTCTACAAAACCTTCCCTCTGCAGGGCTCTGCACTGAACTCTTATGGTCAGAGATGGATCAGATTACCCCAACCTTGGCAGCTGCAGGCTCAGCTCTAGGGCATCAGAGTTTCAGCTAACCCATATGCTGAGGATTAAAGCTCTAGGTGTGCTTTAACCCTGAGCTCTGCTCTGCCATCACAGTCCACAGGCTCATAATGGTAGGCCCTGCTACCTGAAACCAGGCCAGACTGTACCTATCTTTGGGTTTTGCTGGGGTCACACTTGTCCTGGGGCTGCATAGTGCATGCAAACAGTCCCAACCCAGACTTACCACTGCTGGGCCCATTGTAGTATTGGCTGATGTAGCTGTTCATGTCGTCTTTTACCATGGCTTCTACAGAGATGAGAACAGAGAAGGGTGCATGTGGTGAGTGTTACCACATTCTAGCTAAGTCGCTCTCTGAGTATTGTAAAATGGGGATAGTGATGGCTACACTACTGAGTTACTGTGGAGATTACAGAAAGCTAACCAGCAGGTCAGGCTCTTAGAATGGAACCAGACACATAGAAGGCCTTCGATGAATACCTGTGACAGGGAACGGAGTTCTCAGCACATCTTTTGGCTTATCTTCCAGCTGAGGTCTGCAGGTGACAGACTTGATGTTTTTTGAGGCTACCTTCTGAGGTACACTTGAGTTGACTGCTGAAGCCAGTCCACCTTCAGATCTAGAGACTGAGTGGGAGACGCATGGATCTTAAAAGCTTTCTTGGCCTCTTTTTGATCTTGAAATGCCTGCGGTCAGAGGTGTGTTCCGAAATGATGCTGAGCAGAGGGTGCGGCTCAGGCTGGCTCCTGCCTCCTGCATTAGCTAGCACAGATCCTCTGTGGACATCCACAGCCTTCCCTGTAATTACAGCCTAGTTCCGCCACTGCACTGGGAAGCAGAAATGACCGTCCCCAACAAACCACGGATGGTACTGGGCCATGGGGACAGGCAGCAAGGACTTTTCACTTAATCAGGTGCTGTTCTCTGATGCTACCACTGGACTCGATCTTAATCAGGACTTGTCTCCTTGCTAGACTTCAGTTTCTCCATTTGTTAAGTGAGTCACTACAAGGCTCTTACAGAACGTGATGGAGCTGGGCTACATGGCTAGAAGGCCCTGAAACACCAGAAGGTCCCAGAAGCATCTGGATCACCTGCCACTCCCAGAGAGGAATCAATGCCTCCTACCTACCCAGAGCCTAGCTCTCTGCCAGGTATTAGAGCAAGGAGGAGCTCCTGCCTTGGGAGCACAGTCAAGGGCTGGGGAGCACCCACCATTCAGAGGACAGGGGCTTTTCATCTTATCAGGAAATAAATGCCTAACTGCACAAGGATTTACAGAGCCTCCAACTCCCCTACACATGGGAACCAAGATGAGCCCATTGTGACTGTAACCCTCAGCACTGGCCTGACCAGGCTGTGACTGTTTAACATACTAGTTCTTCTAAAAGTGGCATAATCCATCTCCCTAAAGTGGCCTATACCCTGCAAATGTATTTAGCAACTCTGTTTGTTGGCTCATGTCAACCTCTTGGCCAGCAGATACCCTGCTCTCCTCTGCAGGCCTGACCAGGGCCAGGCTTTCATTACACAGCACTCCTGTGACCCCCCTACCCAGGCTCTTCACCATTGTCCCAGACCTGAGGTGGGTGGTGTAGCCTGCTGAGCAGCCTGCTGTAGATATCTCACATCTCAGCCACCAAAATGCCGGAGCCTCGTTTCCTTGCTCTGCTGCCTATGTGTTTGAGGATGCCATAGCTTCACCCAGTGTTGATGATAATAAGCTCAGTCAGGGAGCCTTCAGCCAAGACCTCTCTCCTGAGCACTGACTGGTCTGGACACTTCCTGGATGGCCTCCAGCTCTGTGGGATTCAAGTCCAAAGCAGAACTCATACTCTCTCCCCTGACTCTCTACCCTCACCTTGGTGAATGGGTCCCTACCCCAGGAGAGATCCTGGCTACTGACAAGTGCCTCCTCAGCTTCCTGGTCAAGGGACATTGACCCCTCTGCCCTGCTTCTTATGGGTGGGACCTCATGACTTCTTCTCCAGGTTTTGACTTGCCTATAGGTTTAATGAGTGGGATCACTCCCTTTCTGAATGTACTGGATACCAAGCCTGGTCCCTGGTGGCCACTGGGGTCCTGTCCAGGGTGCATGCTTTGCCCACTGCTCTAAACCCATGCTGCACAGGGATTTCTGTGTCTGAGGTCTACCCTGGCTCCTCTAGTGCTGACCTTGGTGCTACAGGCTTCATGCAGGGCTCCTGGATCCCATTCTTCTAGAACAGCGCCCTGGGACTGAGCCTCTCTCCCTATCCATACAGGGGACACACAGCCTGTAAGAGCAGGAAGCACGTGTTGCTCAGTTCCTTCCACACTTTGGTTTGACATATGTCAAGTGGCAAAACAGAAGTCTGGACAGGCCACAGATCTGCAGGACCTCCAAACCTCCTATTCCCCCTCAAGAGGCACAGGGCCACTGTAAGCTGCTCTCTGCACTGTCCAGCCTGTGTCCTTACTCTTTCCCCTAATACCTTACATGTGGGACTGGCATGATGCTGGGCAGAGGAATACCTGACCACCCAGCCAGCTTGCCAGGGCACTGCCCACTTTCTACCTAATAATAAGCCCCTCCCACCGCAAAGGTCTGTTTTGATTTAGCCCCGGGGAGCCCTAGGGATCTGTGGAAGCAACTCACTGAGGATTGAGCCTGACAGACCTTGGTTGTGGGGAGAGACAGTGCAAACATAAGTTTCAGATAAAAACACTCCATGGTGCTCTCCAGGATCCTTGCTGTGTGGTCTTAGGCAATCTTTCAGCCACTCTGGGCTTCTGCCTCCTCGCCTATGAAATGGGGATGACAGATGCAAAGCTTCTGGGGAGCTACACAGCCCCACTGATGTGAGTCTCTAGCCATGGACAGGCCTCACATGCCTGAATCCCTTGGCCCACAGCACTCCAATCAGCTCCAAAGTCTCAGGAGGCTCGTCCCGTCCGTCCATCCCTCAGAGTGAGCACTTTGCAAACCCAACCTGACTAGTCCTAGGAAAGATGAGGTCAGAGGAGGCGCTGGCTCCCTTGGTCAGGGCTTCAGACCTGAGCTGGTTGGGCCGGCTTCCTGGAGATGGGACAGCAGAGCCCTGTGTGGGGAGTCATGAGGAAGACTCACACACCTCAAAGCCTGAGGTGTGCCCCATTCTCCCGCTCCTCTACAGTGCAGTGGCACTCCCTGAGAAGATGTTGACAGGCCCAGGGCACCTGCTGTCTGCCCAAGGGCAGTGCACACAACTGACCCCCCCCCCCCAGGCTTTCTCAGGGAAGAGCTTCCGGGCTCTGAGACTAGACAAGCTGGTGGACCAAGTAGCTTTAAAAAGCACCAAAAACTGCCAGGAAGGCAAAAGCAGAGACTTGAGCCCCAGGGCCTTATGGAACTGTACAGGCCACGAAGCTAGCCCTGCTCAGGGAGGCTAACCGTCAAGCCAGACCTGGGTCCCAGACTCATTCAGGCTACTTCAGATGCCAGTCTGTGGAGGCTTCTCCAGGTCTGTCTAACAAAGCTCTGAAGCTCCCAGGGTCCCCAGCACTTTTATCAGGCCCGCACACTTGGGGCCAGCAAGGGTACCTTGGTTCTGTCTCCCCCAAGGATAAACCCTGTAGCCAGCTCAACTTCCTGCTCCATGCTGCTTGGCAGAGGGAAGGCCAAGGGCAGACCAGCCAGAGGCTCCTCTGTGGCTGCTTCTCTGGCTGCTGGTGCAGCGGGGGGGGGCGGGGGGGGGGGGGGGGGGGCGCCAAAGTTGTGATATATGGGAAAATCTGTGGCGCTCCCACCAGGAGCTGTATTTCATAAGTTATGGGCAAGTTTCAGGACTAATAAATTTGGGATAGAAGTATTAATGACTATACAGGGGCACTGTGAACTTGGCAGGTCCCAAAGCCTGGAACTTTGCAGCCCAGGTTTTAAAAATGATTTGTGCTGAAGCAAGTCTAAACAGAAGGCAGGCAGTAGGCATTGTCTGACTGGGACCCGCTGGCAACTTCAGGAAGCTCTTCCCTCTCGGAGGCATGGGGCTGGGCTGGAGCTGCAGCCCTCCCCCACTTCAGGAGTGACAGCTATGCAGAGGTGATGTTGGCCAAGTCCCAAGGCTGCTGTGACTCACTGCTATGTCTGCAGGTTAATGCCTGGATTGTCTGTGCCCTACCGTGCATGCAGAGGGCCTCTGAGCCCTGCCACCCTGGAAGTCACAGCTACTGACAAATGTTGCCCTTTCTTAATCTTCAGAGTGGCCCAGAATGCTCTTTGCACATCTCCTGTAATTTCTCGTGCCATGGAAATTCCCACTCGGACATGGCTTCCGGTCAGAGAGACATCAGCTGGGGGATGCCCTGAGTTCCTAGACTACTGAGGCCATGAAGCATGGCGGCTTCTCACAGTCTCTGCATTTTTCCCTCTGCTTCAGCGACACTGGCCGTGCCACTGAGGGCTCTGGGGACAGCTGTGGAAATGCAATTGAGGACTGAATTGTGTGTGGGTGGCTGCTGTACACCAGGTAAGTGTGCATTAAAAGATAGGGAGGTATCTAGGGATGCCACAGGGTAATGAGGCAGGAGCAGGTGAGGAAGGGGTCTCGGTTAGCATCTGTCGCTGACTGCATAACCATGTCCCTCCTCCATGTGTTATACTGAAGTTTCAAGTGACCCCCGCTCTGGGAATCCCACGTCCTAGCCTCTCTGTGCAGAGACCTGGGGTGAGGTGAGGGAGGACTCCTTGGGACTCTGGGGACAGTGGGCTCACCTTGAGAGGGCCTCAGCTCCTCCACGATGCTCTCAGCCGCAGTCTCCTCTGCCCACGTGCCGGCCTCCACTACCTTGTAGCGGCTGCGTGGCTGGCTGAGCACGTGTGGGGCCTGCAGCGCCGCCTCCCGCTCGGCTGCCAGATCCAGGTCCTGCTGTGCCAGGTGCGCACGCAGCTGCCGGATCTCAAACTGCAAGAGGCAGAAAGAAGGGTTGCAGGTGGGTACGCATGCCAGGGTGGGGCGAGGTGGTACCGGAGGGAAGGACAGGGACCTGCACCTGGGTGGCAGACTGGGGTATGGGGATGAAAAGCCCGAGCACCCAAAGGCGAGACACTCACTGCACTTCTTAGCAAGCTTTCAGTAACACAACTGGAGGGAGCCTTTTACAAACCTTAAGTGCGCCCCCTTTGTCTCGGATACCGGATACCGAGTGGACAGGCCTAACTCTAAGAAAACGTCCAAGAATAGAAAGTCAACTGTCATTTATGAGAAGGCCACTGAAGCGGCTGTCAGGATATCTGGATTTGAAGCCTCCCTTAGCTACTTGTGTACCTCCAAGAAATGGAAGGAAAATTCTCCTCAGGTGCTTCAGACAGGTACCATTAAGTCAGGAGACTCCCATCCCTAAGCTAGCATGGTTTAAGCTATTATACACGGGTCTGGCTTGTCTTGCAGTAACACCCATTTCCCTTTTCCACGAGTTGTGGGAGATGGCCCTCAGCTAGATAGTACTGGAATATGTGACCTTCGGAACGTTATTCACTTTCTCTGGCCTCAGTATCCTGGTTCGTAAATGCAGTTTTATGTCTCTGAGTTTTATGTCCTTTTCTGAAGATGTGGGGTTAAAAAAAAACATAAAAACAAAAACAACAACAACAAAACCTCAGTGGTAACACTACCACCATTGGAAAGCTTCTGAGAAAAGCTTCTAAATGTCCCCTGGGTTTGTGACTGAGACAGGCATCTCCAAATCTTACTGAGACATCTGAGTGTAGGACAAAGGGTCTGTGTGGGGAGTGAGTAGTTACTGCCATCTAGTGTTCAAAGTACGCATTGCACCCTCTACACAGGCGAGAATGTTGATACTTTGTTACTTATTTGTCCAGGACTTCCCAAAGCTTATCTCCCGCCCCGCCCCCTTCTTACAACGTCAATCTGGCATATCCAGTTGCCTGTGTACCATTACCATGTACTCAGTTTGCTTGGTCAAAATTGTCCTCCACGGTCTCCCAGACCTGTTCCTCAGGTTTTCAGCTATAGTCAAAAAACCTCCTCACTTCTTTGTCTCCGCTCATCTCAGCAGCTAACCCATTCCTAGTCCAGCCCCATCTTCAGGTGCTCTCTTAGGCTCCTCACTTGTCTCCAGTTCTACCGCTGGCCATCGCCTGACAGTTGCATATCCTTCATAGACTCTGGAAAACCTAACTCAGATGATGCCTCTGTCCCGTCTGTCCCAGATCACTTGGGACATGGCTGATGTCTGCTCGGAGGGGCTTTTCCTGGTCTCAGTCACAGCAGCCTCTTTGAATTCTCTGCATCACACTGATTTCATTCTGTTACTGGGCACACCTTTGAGTGCTGGGATGCTGGACCCATGCAGCTCTGAGACTGCAACTCAAAGCCTCTTGCACTAGGCAGCAGCTCTCCCGACTGGGCCACACCCCCCGGAGCCTATTTTCATTTTCAGCCCATCCATTTTTGGGAAAGCAGAACTTGAGTACAACTAAAATCATTTAGTTACTCACGTTGCAGTGGCCTAGCGGTGACCAGCGTTGGTGGCCCAGCGTTGGGCATCTCCCAGGGTTACTATCTGCATGCTGTGTCTGGGACCACTTATGTTTTATTAACCTCTGTCAGGGATGCCCCTCTGGGGGCACTGGGAACAGGCAGGGGGATGGGGCATCGCTGGGGAGGGGGACCTTCTCTCAGCGCTTACTTCAGCCATGTGTCTCTCCTCGGGCACCTGCCCATGCAGAGCCTGGGCGTTGAGCTGCTGGCTCCAAGAGGACAAGCCCATGGCCTCTTTTAGGGTGTGGTGCGGCCTCTGGGCCAGACAAGCCTTAGGATGTTTTACACTTCTGTGTAGACTTCTACCCAGCCCCCTTGCCCTGATGTGTCACACAATGTCCCCTTCCTCCCAGAGTCTCTGTGTCGCTGAAGGGCAGAGTTAGTCCCTTTGCCTCCTCTGTGGCCTGTGGGCCACAAACCCTCCATTGTTATGTCAGTCACTGTCTTCTCCACTTTCCCTACATTCCTTGAACTCCACATCCTCTTTGAGCCAACCTAGACACTCAGAGTTTCCTAAGTTCTGAGGTTTGGATTCTCCCTTCAGCTCTCATCCTCCTGGCGTCTGAGAGGCAATCAGATGCAAATCAGATGCAAATGTGCAGTCCCCCCCCCCCCTTTCTGTTACCACCATTCATTAGTTTACCCTCCACTGCCCACAGTTGTGTGCTGATAAATGGAAACAAAACCTTAACAGGTGCAAAAATGCCATGAGGAAACCTATTTTGTATATAAAAATAAATAAATAAGTAAATAAACAAAACATTCTTAAAAACTAATGAAAGCGAACTCCCCTCAATTTGCAGGGCATGCCCCTGTCTAGGTGCAGTGCACTGGATGCCCCTGTCTAGCTGCAGTGCACGGCATGCTCCTATCTAGCTGCAGCAGGACACATGCTTGTCTAGTTGAGTTCAAGCTACTAGCACAATGTCATGGCAGACTGAGAGAAACAGGCATGACTGGGCTCTGGGGCACCAACATGGGCCTTGTGTGCAGGAGGCCTTCAAATACTTCAGAGTAATGAAGTTGAAGTAGTTAGCTTCTTCAATCTTGTGGTTTCAGATTGAGCCTAACTCCAGCCACAGTCTGAGCTTCAACTTTAACCCAAAGTATAGACGAAGACTGTGCCATATCTACTGAGCCCAGATCCTGGCTGCAGACTGATCCTGCTTACACGCCCAGTATGGACTCTATAATATCAGCCTCCATTACTGGCCATACACTGAGCCCTGACCTTAGTCACACATGGATGTGGGTCCTTGTTATACTTCAATCCAAACTTGGGGCTACTACGACACCCTAACCCTGGCATAGTCACATTCCTAACTCCTAACTCAGGACACTGTGCCTCAACAGCCCAGCCCTCAAATGGGCTAGTAGTCTCAGAGTTTGAGAAAATATGGCTTGTATATTTTATGGTGGCTTTTTCTTGCAGGGAATAAGGGACCGCGTCTCTATATGCAAGGCCCAGAAGTTCCATGAGGTAATCTTCCTGAAATCTGTGGGGATGGGAGCCCTTTCGCCTAGGCTGATGGGAACTTCCCACAGGCGCATGCAACCACTTTCTCCAAGGCCAGGCCTCAGCCTCTGCAGGCCCAGCTAATGGCCTCCTAGGCCCCTCTGAAGGGATGCATTATTGATGGCTTGTAATCGATATAGAGCTGCTCTGGGAAGTCTCACTGGAATTCAGGCCAGCCAGCTGGAGGTCAGGGCCTGCCCAGGCCAAGACTACATATGCTCAGAGACAAGTTCTGACCTGAAGAGGTGAACACCAAGCCCATGTAGTTTTCTCTTTCACTGCTTCTCCATTCAGAAATCAGGTAGGGGCTATGTTAAAATTCTGTTACTTGTTTTAGAATGAAAATGCCCTTCCTCGGCTTAAAAGTGAGTCCTGGGGGATCCCAGGGAGGAGATGGTTTGTGCCACTGCAAGGAACCCATCCCTGCTGAGGAACACAAGGCGCATCCTACAGTAGTGCCTGAGGCACAGGAGGAACACACTGGATTCAGAGATCGGCTGGCAGGCAGGGCTGGAGAGGCTGCAAAGGTTGCTAGGCGGAGCCATGTAACCAGGGTGAGATATTTTAGGGACTTTAGTCTTTATTTACAGAGCAAAGGAACCACCTGAAAATTCCCACACAGGGCAGAGCTGGTGGCATGAGTGCTGTAACCCACACAGAGAGAATCATGCTGGCTGCGGGGTGAGAAGGGGAGACGTGGGGACACCCACTGGGGCCTACTGCAGTGGTCCAGAGATGGCCAGATTTGGAACAGGATGAAAGCAGAAATGAAGGAAGAGAAGAAGCCAAGAGAAGCTAGTTAATAGGCAAGGGTGTCCCTGCATGACTGGGATGAGGGTAAGAGAGGGGGCAGCCGGCTACACAGGTAGCTAGAGGTGTTTGGTTTTGGTTTTGGTTTTTCCCCCCAGACAAGGGTCTGATTATGTAAGCCAGGCTGCTCTCGAACACACAGAAGTCCACCTGCCTCAGCCTCCTGAGTACTGGGATGAAAGGTGTGCAACTCTGTGCTTGGCTAGGACAGGTTTTTGGATACTTCATGTCAAGAGGATATAGGGTATCTGGATGCTATCGGGCATCACCCTGAGTAACAACAACTGACTCCTAACTGCAAATGGGCCGGATGGCATTCCACTCTGGTCATTGGGGGTTTCTCATCGTGTCCCCGTGAGACCCTCAGACACTGGCTCCCCATTCTTCTGATACTTAATATGACACGTACACCTCCCCCAGTTGACTGAATAGTTGTCAGAGGAATGTCAGGGTGTTATTAACCAGATGAGTTCATTGAGGCCTGTGCTGGGGGAAGGGAAGGCCAGGACCACATGATGTCCAGAAGGGAAGCCTTTGGCAACCAGCTCCACGACCTTGTGTCAGGGAACTTAGAGTTTTGTGGGTGAAAAGGGTGGATCAGCCAAACAGAGCACAGGTCAGCTTGCTGGCAGCAGGGGGAGAACTTGAGGTCCCCACAGGAGCAAAGCTGGGCCTGGGGGAGGGGACCGAGCTCTTAGCCCATCCCTTCCACCACACTGGACACACCCCCTTTTCCTCTGGGCTTCATTTCACTTTCTATCCAGTTCAAGACAAGTGGACTGGCTGAGTTCTGAGTCTTGCCCTGGGACTCCAGTTGGGGGTTGGGGCTAGGATCGGGTAATGAAATCCAGTTTCAGCTAATCCTGAGGGCCAACCCTGCTGCTGCTGCTAGAAGCCTTTCCCAGGAGACTGACTCTTTGAAGAATGATAACATAATCCAGAACCCTTACACACACCGAGGGTGTGCAGAATCCAGTGAGACTGAGGAGTCCTGCAAGGAAGCAGGGAAGAGTCACCATTCAGGAAAGGAAAAGGCAGAAGAAGCGGACCGTGTGAGTAGTCAAGCTAACACGTGAGGGTCTAAAAATGACGATAAGTGAACATGTGAAAGAAAACGAGCTCGGAGGTATGGCACACACCCAGAATCGTAGCACGTGAAGAACTGAAGCAAGAGGGTACATGTTCCAGACCAGCCTGGGCTCCATAGTCCCTTAATGACCTTCCAAAGGGGAATCAGAGTCATGCTTTATGATACAGTATTGAAGGTAGTGTTACTGCAGCCTGGACAGACAGACAGACAGAGTTCTTGAGTGTTAAGATGGGAGATGGGTCTAAAAAAATTACCAAAAATTATGGGTGGAGGTGAGGGTGAGCCAGTAGGAGAAAGGGTGTGAGAGAGGACAGACACGCACAACCGGATCCCCAGAGGAGAAGAAAGAACAGGACAAAAGCAACAAATCACTCAGCTGCGAGTGTACACTGTGGCAGAGCGTGTGCTTGGGGTGCTCATTTCCACCCCACCCCACCCCAACCCAAGCTTCAGAATCCAGTGAAAACCACCAGTCTGATCTATTCAATAAACTCCTAGGGAGAAAAGGAAGGGAGGGAGGGAGGGAGGAAGGAAGGAAAAGAAACTAGTTACCCCTAAGCAGGATAGATGCACCCCCAACTCCTATACCCTCCTGGAGTCAACCTACTAAAACACGATCAGTAGAAATACCATGTCCCCAAGGATCTCCAGAGCTCACAAGAGCCTGGCCTCTGACAAAGGTGGTGCACAGTGCCTCTAATGACAAAATAAAGCAAATCTTCCCCTAGCAAACATTACACAAAAGCCCATCCCTAAGTTAAGAAAAAAAATTGAAGCAACTATTTCTAAACTAATAACCCAACCTGATCAGCAGGGGTCCATGGAGAGCCCCAGACTGTGCATTACTGGAGTGAGCCAGGCCCTTCTAAGGTGGCCACACCCAGCCTTCCTGGCCTTTAATGGGCTGGCCACAGAGCCCAACTCACACGGGCTGCAACCTGATCAATGTACACTGTGGCCAGCGGCTCGATGGCATCTAATGCAGTAGCAATAATTTGGCTCCATTCTGTCAGTGCCGTCTGCACAGGCCGCCCGTCCCTCAGGGCCATCTGCTGCTGGGATGGTATCCAATGTTTATCTTCATTACTCTCACCGTTGTTGGTAACAATAAAAATCAGGAGACGGTTGCAAACTAATGATTTAGGAGCAGGGTGAGGCTGAGGCTGACCTTGGTCCCTTTCTATCCACTGTGGAGATGACAGGTAGATGGCCATAAGCTTAAATTATAGTCAGAGGGTAACATATGTTATTTCTCTGATGGCTAATTTTATCAGCTAAATAGGCTTGTCACTAAAGCTATCAGCTGTTTTACAAACCACTTCCCATGTTAAAAAAACAAAACAACAACAACAACAAAAACCAACTTTCCTCAGTGGAAATTTTGAAAAATCCAGGTAAAAGAGGCTACTGTGCCAGAAAGGTGGGGCTTAAGACTTCTGCAGGGAAGGAAGGACTCTCTAGAGTGACACCGCTGAGGAAGAATAGAATATGTTCCCTGTTATTCCAGCCCTTTGGCCATTCTCCGAGCTCTGGGCACAGCCTCAAAGGGCAGCCGTTTGTGCAAACTGTGAGCTTTGCTGAGGGTTCTCAGCTCCAGGTCCAGAGTGAGGCTAGGATGAGGAGATGGACTCCATTTATACCCTGTACCCACAAAGCCTGTCCTAGCTCCTGTATGTGAGCCCTGGGATGTTGTATCCTTCTACGTTTTCTGCCTTAGAAATGCACAGAGCTTGGGTGGAAATTCCCATCTTTTTCTTGGGGAAACTGGCCAGGGAGAGACGCTTCTTACAGGGAGGATTTTGGTGAATGGAATTGTGCCTCCAACTATACAAATGGGTCATGAGCCCACCAGCCTCATTTTTTGGGGTTAGATGACTGTATAGTGACTCTCTTTGAGGCACACAGGTCACTAGTGTCGACATCTAATATCTTTGAACTGTGCAAGACTTGCCAGTGAAATAAGGACAGAAGCAACATCACCACTTCCAGACTTGCTAAATAAAGACTTGTAGCCAGTTCCCCCGTCTCTTTTCTTCTGCACTGCTGCTGGAGAAGACCCAGAGGAGCCACACAGTGGAAGGAGTCCGAGTGACAGTGGAATGGACAGTTCCTTGGGCTCTGCCCACTGCACCCTGCTCTGGTAATGATAAGAATGATAAGCACACCCTTTATGTGTTAAGTCTTGGGAGTTCTTTGTGTGTCTATACGAGCATTCACATGTGTATATGGGTATGTTATACGCAGTACACACGGAGATCAGAGGTCGACATTGGATGTCTTTCCCAAGCACTCTCTACTCTCTCTGTTGATACAGGATCTCTCACAGGACCTGGAGTGCACTGGTTCAGCTGGGGATCCCCTTCCCTAGCACTAAGATGACAGGTATGTGCTCCAAACACAGCTCTTCATACAGGTGCTGGGAATCTGAACTCGGACCCGCAAGCATTCATGACAAGCACTTTGGCATCTCCCTGCCCCGATCTTCGAAGTCTGATGCAGCAGCTAATGGCACCCACCATGACTAGCTGTGCCTTGTATGGACACCCTATTGCAGTATAGAGAAATGAAACTCGGGCTCTGTTCCATCAGAAACTGCATCCAGGTAAGGAGCAGCCTGTGGAAACCTCAGTCTTCCCATCTGTAGAGGGGGTTAACAAAACCTGGCCTGCCAATCTTGACCGTCAGAGTCAAAAGCCATGGAAATAATGACCATGATGCAAGACCATTCAACGGTATTTGTACCGTCTTATACATCAAGAGCGTCCATACATGTTATTCAATTAAACTGCGTCCTTACAGCACCCATGCAATAACGACTCTATTGCCCTCATCTTTTCAATAAAGCATCCAGTGCCCAGGGGGTGGGGAGAAACAACCTGGAGTTCCTGATGGAGCAAAGGTTGCAAGCAGCTTGCTGCAACTCCTAGAAGCAAAGTTTCAGCGTCCTGATGCCTGCTGTCCACTGGGTGCTGTTCTGGAACTGGTGCTTGCACAGGGTCTAAGCTGGGCTAAGGGGGACACAGGGCTCCTTTGGCCCCGAGTCACCCCTCAGTGATCCTAGACCCTCAGTATTTTCCCAAAATCTCAAGGTGAACAAGGCTGGGGAAGGAGCTACCCACTTCCTTCTCATTCCCATGGGACCCAACAGAGGTAAACACTAACTCCCAAGTGTGCCAGGATGTACTAGTTTGGGCCAAGTGCTGTTACAAGGCCTGAAGGGAAAAGAGCAGACAGGATGGGGGCTCTGGGGTGTGTTTCTGAATTACAGCAAGAGTCTGGGCATCAACAAGCATGAAATCTCAGAAGTGGCTTATAAGATGACTCAGAAGAACAAACACCACATCAACTGAACCACTAATCTAATGCGCCATTGATTTACCCAGGGCCGAGCAAGAAAGAGACAGAGACAGGCAGAGAGAGACGGAGACAGAGACAGAAGACAGAGGGTGGGGTCCACAATGCCTCCCTGAACGGCAGCCACCAGCCACTTCCTCTGGCATCCATTCGTCCATCACAGGCATTAGAACTCTGGCTGTAGTCCCTTCAGGGAATAAAATCAGCAAGAAGAGACTTGCAGTCTCGAGCACTGTGAGAGCCATGTATACCACAGTTGCAGCAACCAATGCAGAGAGCTGGCCAGGACTCAGGGGTAAGAATGGATGGCTTGTGTCCTCCCCACCCAGGGCCTTTATGCTCCCCTTTCTCCACAGGATTCTGAGGAATAAAAGGGCGTCAGGTGGTGTGAATCCCTGTCACCAGACCTGAGCTCTCATGTGGTGTGTGTGTGTGTGTGCATGTGTGTGTGCGTGTGAGTGTGCGTGTGTGAGTGCGTGTGAGTGTGTGTGTGTGTGTGTGCATGTGTGTGTGCGTGTGAGTGTGCATGTGTGTGTGCGTGTGAGTGTGCGTGTGTGAGTGCGTGTGAGTGTGTGTGTGTGTGCGTGTGTGTGTGTAGACTGGCATTTCCTCAAACTGCTAAGTGACACTCCCTTTCCATGGGCCTCAGTTTTCTTACCTGCTGTACCTTAGACTAGACCACTGCTGTCACAAACTTCAGTTAAGGTGTGACAGGCTCCGAGGCACCCTGGTTGTGGCCTGTGGTAAGAAATGAGATGCCACATGGCAATGGACAAATGAATCTTTACAAGGAGAAACCTATCAGCCTCAGCTAGGTGGTCAGGCCAGCATCAGGCTGGCAGTGTGTCCCTGCTGCCCTCGGGAGGAACAGCACGCTAACTCTACAGTCTTCCTTCCAAACACTATTACCAAGAGAAAAACTGTACCAGATCTCAATAGGGAGACCCTTACAAAACACCCAGTGAGTGCCCCCAAAACCATCAGTTATCGAGACAAGGAAAGAGGGAGAGGTTGTTATAGAGAGGAGCTAAACAAGTCTGGAATACGGAGGACGGATATGGAATACAGACCCTGGAATGGTATGTAATTTGAATGATGTTTCAGTGCTGGTTAATTCATTGTAACTAGTGATGCAAATACAAGATATCAGAAACAGGTGACCCTGCAATTTGGGAATTGTATAAATCTAAAATTGCTCAAAAATAATCTTTTAAGAAAATAACTAAAATGCATGCAACCATGGCAAATATTTCCATAAGCATATTTAAAGAAGAAAGGAAAGTGGGGCAGATTGCCCAGTCTGAGGTGGGGGTGGTGACGGCAGGAGGTATCTTATGGGAGGGTCTTAAGTTCAAGGTCAGTCTGAGCTACGCAGTGAAATCCCTGTCTCCAAAAATCAATTTATCAGTCAGTGGGTCAATCAATCAAATAAACAAGAGACCTGCGTATTTCACATTTACAGGCCGGTTTCTGTGTACAAGGCATATATAAATTTCTCTCGGAAAAGGCTCCTATTAAATATGTTCTAAAACTCCGGCTGTGAGAGACGAGACTTGTGGCAAAGACAGAATAATGGGTGGGGGTGGGGTGGGGCAGGGCTAGGTGGACATCAGGTTGGAGATTCTGGAGACAGTGTAGATTATCAAGAATTTGGGCCGGTGCCTGTAAGGGGCTGCTCTCTGGCCAGTGTAGATCAGGCTGCCCCATGCCTGATCTACATGAGCAATGTTCTTTCATGTTTTCAAGACACGGTCTCATTATGTATCTCAGGCCTAGAGCTCATTTCTTAGATCAAGCTGACCTGGAGGTCACAATCCTCCTGTCTCTGCCTCTGACTGCTGCTACAGGCATGTACCACCAGCTTGGAGCAATATTTTCACAGAAAACACGGTAAGGAATAGTTCTCAACAAGGTGGGATGGGTCTTACAGGGGAGACACCTAGATCTGTCCTGGCTCTAAGACGGGTACGTCGGCAAGTCACGACTCAGGCTTATTTCTAAAGCTGGTGTGTGCGCATGAGTGAGCGGGCAGACTGAGGGAGATGCCGTTAGACAGGACTGAAATCTCATAACCATCCTCTGAGGGTTACTACCTCCATTTTTCTGATTAACAAAACCAAAGTTCTATCAGAACCCAAGACACAAAGCCACTAAGCAACAGGGCTGGCTTGGAACCGTCTCTTCCTAAGGCCATTCTTGGTCATCCCACACCCTGCAGTAACATCCATGGCTGACACACATTTCCTTCAGGATATCTGATGTCTTGTCAGGTCTCAAACCTCGGCTCATACTGCCAGCGGGGTGCTGTCTCTGGCCTCTGGGGAGTGGGCTCCAGCTTTGGAGAGCAGTGGCCCTGCTTCCTACTCTCTCAGCAGAAGCTGAGTCCTGCTCCATGCCCTCCACCCCCACCCACAGGGACCCCCAGCTGTCTGTCCCTCTTGGCAGTCTTAGCTAAGATGACAGGTTTCATGTGCTTTTTAAATTAAAACAGTTCATTTCTGTTCATCTCTTCTCCAGATGTCACTGCCTAATGTGAATCTTCTTTATTTATTGCTCTAGCCTGTGCAGACTCTGAGTTCCCGTCCCGAGACCCTGAGTGAAGAGCCTACATGTGGGGCGTGACTTGAACCTGTGCAGCACAGGACAGAAGACGTGGTAAAGGATATTGGAGTCCCCATTAGGGTCTGCTCCTGGCAGCAAAGCACACGCATGGCTGATGGGGGCTTGTGGTAGGGCTGTACTCTCTGTTGGGCATCTGTAAGTGTAGGAGCAATGCAGTGTTGTGCTGAATTTCTCAAGTTGCCAACAGCAGTGCTGTTTCCCTGTTGGACAGGGAACCAAAAGCTCCCTGATCCACTCTGAGCTGGTTTCTGGGTAACACTTCCAGGAGTCAGTTTCCCAGACTCCCAGCCTAAACCCAGGTCTGCTGTCACCTGGGTGATTGCTATTGCTCTGGCTTACTGTCCCCACCTGTCCCCTCCTACCCACTCTCCAGAAGCAGCCAGAAAGATCCATGAAAGATTAACACTTCCACAGAGACACTTTCCCTTTCCCCGGGTGCCTTGATCAGCCCAGAGCCCCTCCAAGTTCATCCTACTCTCCTGCAGCTTTCCCTAGATCACAAGGGGCGTGTTCTCTGCAGCCCAGCTCAGCCCCCACACTCATGCTGGGCCTCCTGCCTGATCTTCTCCCAGATGGCTCTGCTCAGGTCAGCTTCTCTGCAAACCTTCCCTGACCATGGCCTACAGGGTCCCTGTGGGGCATGCATGGCACCAGATTGCCTTTGGATATGCTTTGGCCACCAAATGCATTTCCCCAAAGCTCCCATGAGGAGAGAACTGGCCTGTATCCCACCTAGAATGGGGTTCTGGTGCCTAACACAAGTCTAGCACAGAGCAGGACCCTGATGCCCAGGCCGGGTACATCAGCGAGAGAATGAGTGGAGCTGAAGAGTTGCTCAGGGGCTGCACTATGCCTTTTTAGAGTAAGAACCCCTATCTTAAGGACTGCCATGGTCCAAGGGGCCCTGGACAATGTGCTGAGAGCGGGGTCCACAATGACCCTTCTTGTCCCTCAGAAATACTTTGTAAGAACCAAAAGCCAGGTTCCAGAAGTACAGAAAAATGATTGGTTAATAAACAGTCATTCCAAGGGGATGATTTGAAGAGTGTGTGTGTGTGTGTGCGCGCGTACGCGCGTGCACATACAAGCACCATCCTGTGGAAACACATCCTAGGATCAATTTGTGATGACAGTCCACAGATTTCTACACTTATCAGCTGTGGGAGTCTGTGGCTTGAGGAGTCAAAGGAACCACTGAGCACACGTTTACTGAGCTCTGCAGTGTGAGTGGAGAGTAGGCCGGGGGTGGGGCACAGGGATCTGAGGGAGGTCTGTCTTCAGGGACTGAGGACATTCTCTTGACTTCAGACCTCAAGCTCTGGCATCCTGACATTACAGGGTCCTTAGCAAGGCCTGGACAGAGGTGGGTAGATCTGAAAGTGTTACTTACCCCTTGCTCCTGACAGATTTGCGTCAGTCTCTCCAGCTGCTCATCTTGGATAGCCTTGGCCTTCTCGTACTGCTGGGTGACCATCTCCATCTCCAACTTGACTGGCAGGACGTAGGCTGGAAGACAGAGGGAGCCATGTGAAGAGCTGGCCAGCAGCTAGGTGTGGACTGCCGAGCAGCAAGCCCAGAACTCAGCAGTGGCTTCAAAGCCCAGACTCAGTTCGTGGGCATGTGAGGTGGGGGCAGGTACCCAAAGCATCCAGAAAGCACAGAGAGGCCACAACCTAAACTCGGTTCCTTCTTTTCCATAGTGACAGAGCCCTTGAGTTTTGGAGTATTGGTACAACTGCCAAGAAAAATTACTATATCCTAGCTTCTGTTATAATTACTGGTGCCCATAAGACAAATTCTGGCAGAGTTTGGGACCTCAGAGCCTGCAGGCATAGGGTGTAACTGAAATGTAGCCTTTTTGGTTTCTGGAGATAATCCATTAATAAAGGCTATTTCTGAGGAAGGCAGTAGGTAGGTATGTAGATAGAAAACTAGATAAAAGATGGATAGATGGATGGAAGATGGATGGATGATAGATGGATGGATGGATGGATGGATGGATGGATGGATGGATGGATGGATGATGGATGGATGGATGGGTGGATGGATAGATGGATGGATAGATGATAGATAGATAGATAGATAGATAGATAGATAGATAGATAGATAGATAGACAGACAGACAGATAGACAGACTGACACTGGTTAGTGGGAGTCCCCTTTGGTTTTATATTTTCTTCCTTCATTTTCCTGAGTATGAAAAAGAGTTGTGACTGGCACTGGTACAGTCATCTTAGACCATGAAATAATCCTGAGAAGGTAGGTTATATGCAGCAGAACAACAAAATAGAAAGTGGTTTTAGTCCTAAGTAGAGAGCAAGTACCATGTCACTTGTAGGTAGTGAGTGACACCTGCCACTTTCTGCAGACTTCTGTTTTTTGGTTTTTTTTTTTTTTTGGAAGCTTGTGCTGTATGTAGGTCAAGGATACCCTGGGTTTCTGTTACAGATTATCCTACTTCTGATACAGAGGGAGATTTGGAGAGAGAGCTGGGGCTTCGAGTGTGAGGTCCCTATGATTTCTCAGATAGCAGTATCCGCATAAGCTCCTCCCATGGAGTTCTTGGGCTTAGCAGCTCTAGAACCCACGGAAGTTTCAGAGTCAACTCCAGACCACCTTGACCTCTGCACTTTACCCCCTAGGGTCTCACACCTTTCAAAGCCCTTTCAGGTTTTTCAGACCGACCAGTCACAGGTCCCATGTGTCTCTTGTCACTGTATTCTAGACCTCTCTACACACTCTCCCTGAGGACAGAGTGAACACCTATAGCTTGTCCCTAACTGCTGTTGCCTGGGCTGTTCCTGAGACCAGTTCATGCCCAGGGAGAGAATGGCAAATTAGCACTACTTAGTTCCCAAGTGCGATCTGAGGAGAAGGGTCAAAAGGGGCTGTCAGCCTCTACTAGTGAGGAATGTGCAGCTGCCCACAGCTGCCAGAGTCGGAAGGCATTATCCTGCCTGAGGGAGAATGTTCTCACTGGACAGAGCCCAGAATAGTATCCTGAGGAGGGGGGACGAATCAAGCAGCCAAAAAAACAAACAAACAAAAAAAAGCACTGAGGTAGTGTGTGTCTGTGTGTGTGATGTGTATAGTGTGTATGTGATGTGTACTGTGTACATGGTATGTGTGGTGTGTGTGAATAGTGTGGTGTATGTGTTTTAGTATGTGTGTTTAATATGCTTCTGTGTTCGTGAGTGGTATATATGTGATATGTGTGGTATATATAGCATGTTTTGTGTGTGTGGTATGTATGTGGTATGTTGCATGTTTATGTGTGTAGTGTGTATAGTCTGTGTGTGTGCTATGTATGTGATATGTGCATGTTGTGTGTGTGTGAAAGAGAGAGAGAGAGAGAGAGAGAGACTTCAATCATGGTTCTGAGCACCATTTAGTGTGACCCTTTATTCTTCTTTGACTTAGTTTCTCCATCTGTCATGAGGAACTTGTGTCAGATGAACTCCTCAAGCCATCCTTCCTAAGTTGTGGATCCCCCACATTCTAGTTCAGTAAAGATGCTATAATGTAATGACAGACACAACCAAGCTTGGGAATGAAGCACCGTCCTCGTATTCACAGGTGGGAGGTGAGAGGCTGCCCTCCCACAGACAGAAGACCCAGGAAGTCATCCTGCCTGCCTTACACCTGTCAAGCTGATGCTGTTGGGAGAACTCTATCATTGCAGCCAAACTCAGGACTTGAAAGAACTTTAACATCTATCAAAGTGGTTCTAAACCGTGTTCTGACAGTTCTCTGAGGTGCCTCTTGGCATAAGGAGAGGGCACAGAGGCCCCTGGGAATCACTGGGCACCTCTTCTTTGGAGAAGAAGACAGTCCATCCTGGTAGGTTTGAGAGGTGAGCCTCCCTGTAATGTCCTTTGCATTTGAGAAGTCCTGGACTTTTGGAAGTCCAGTGCCTTGGGTCCTCTTTCATTTCCCCAAGATGACCCAAGAGGTCCTCCCTGGGTCATTACCCTCTTTACCATGTTGCAATTTGATGACACTGTTCTTCAGGGTTGAGATTTCTAGTCTTATGTGAAGGCTGGTCTTGCGTGCACACAATACAGAGTTCCATCAGAGCTTGGTGTGGTGGCACATACCTTTAATCCCAGCACTTGCTTGGGAGGCAGAGGCAGGTGGATCTCTGTGAGTTGACGGCTAGCATGGTCTACACAGCAAGTGCCAGGGCAGCCAAGGATACATATTGAGACTCTGTCTCAAAAACAAAACACAATGTCCCCGCCCCGCCAAATAAATAGTTGCACGGGCTGGGAAGTGGGGCACTCACGGGTAAGTGTGACACATGACTGTGTGGGTAGTTTCAGAGTACCATGCCGAAGAGACAAGGCAGGCATGGCTTTCTCAATGCTATGGGTCACCCCCAACCCCACCCCACACCGACTGTACCACCCTGAGTCCTCCTTTCTCAAGTGGACAGCTGCAGCTTCTGCCTCTTCACGCCCCTCCCCCTCTTCACGCCCCTCCCCCTCTTCACGCCCCTTCCCCACAGGGCACTCACCATCAATGACCCTCTTCACCCGCCAGATTCGGAACATGATGATGAGGCTGATGGCGTCCCAGGGGCTCCTGGGTCCATTAGCCACAGTGGATGCCACCATCGGGGCCAAGGACAGGATGATCACAGCCCCGTCAAACACCTGAGGAAGGGGTGTACTTCAGTGTTCCAGATCAGCTGTGTGTCAGGCTGGAGAGCATCCAGGAAGGCCATGACTGCAGGCCTCCCGGAAGCTCACCCCATCTCCAGCTGCCTGCGCTTTCTCTCTGAGGAGGCTTCTTCCTCCTGGACATGATCAAGCATTCTTCGTTCTTCTCATGACCTCAGCCCTCCTATAACTCTTAGTTTAGACAACCTTAGGCCTGTATCCCACGTCCTAGACCCTGGTCAGAGTCTGAGGTGAATCTTTCATTGACAGCTGATGACTTACAGGGGTCTCTTTATCTGTGGGTTGCAAGAACCCAGGACTGTGTATCACCTCTCACAAGTGCAGAGTCTTTAAAGCTGCAAGCAGGCAACACAGGAAGAGGAGGGATGTGCATGTGATTAGGCCTTGGGCGCTGACTTCCTCTATGCTTGCTGGAGCCCAGCCTTGCGTGAACCTTTCTGAGGCCAGGACCTCTGTGTAGGCTCCCAGGTTTGGGCCCAGAGAGACTAAAATACAGTTAGAGGAGTGGAAGAAAAATAGCTGACACTGGATACCTAAGCTTAGCCTGGCCTCGGACTACTGCACAAATCAGTGGCAGCAGCTGGGCCTCCAGCACTGTAGTGACCTCTCCTCACCCTACTGCCCCATCTCCACAGAACAGAGTGGACACTGGCTAAGATAAGTCTACAGCTTCCCTGACCAGCGCATCAAGGCTGAGTGAGTCAAGTAGATTTATTTGTTCTAAAGTACATCTCAAAGGCTTTTCAAATTGATCCAACTTTAACTGTATACATTTTGTGGATCTCAAGGCAAGTTTTAAAGAAAATTCTTCAATTGGAAAATGCCAGGGTTTGCCCCCTCCAGCCTTTACCTCCTCCCACCCCACCCAAGTGGCCCCCCTGTGGTCAGGTGCCTGCCGGACAGAGCTGGGCTCTTGTGGTAGATGAGGCAACATTTCCCAGCTTCTAGGATCTGGGGACAGAAACTGGTCATACCTCTATCTTGTTTTCGATGTAATCCCAGATGCCCAGCACCACAATCCGTAGTACAGTCTGAGGACATGTTCAAAAGAAAAAAAAATGTAGTTATTGTTCTCTCTTCCGAGAAGGTTCCAGAACTTAGATCTGGAACTGTTTCCATGTTCAGTAACAAGTACAGTTCTTCACTATTCCCTGTGTCAACCCAGTCTATACTCCTTCCCCTTCCCCGCTACCAGTGCCCAGTTTCAGTACAGTGGTGGCCTTGCTTTCTGTGGTACCCTGTCCTCAGGCTTAGCCCCCCACCTGTGTGCCACCCCCTTAATATCCTGTATGCCAGGCTCATTCGAAGCCCGTCAGCACATATAGAATACACTACAAATTCCTTAGAGCGAATGTTACCCAAGGCTCTGCATCTGTCTTCAGCATCATCTCTTGCCCCTCCTCTCACAACAAAAGCAATTACAGATGTGCTGAGTCTCTCCTGTTACCTGGTGACTGCATCATGGCAAAGAATGAGAGTTGGTGCTCTCCATATCTCTCTGTCCCTCACTAAGTCTTCAGGCATGGCCACAGGGCTAAAGACGACATTTTCTAGCTTTCTCTGTCCTTGGTGTGTGTCCGTCCATCTGTATGTATGGATGTGTTTGTATGTATGTCTATATTCTGCCCAATGTCTGGTGAGAAGCACTGTGGACCATTTGGGGGCTGTGCCCTTGAACAGACTTAGCTCTGTGTGTAGGTAGGCATGACCTTCTTTCAGTGAAGAAAGGATGAGGAGAGAGGCAGAAGCCTGCTGGGTCTCCACCAGCTCTAAGCCCACATATAGGCCTTAATTCCCTACTCAACAAAACCTGTTCTTCCAGCCTTAACTACAAGGGGTACGAAGTGTTCTGGGTTGGATGAGGGTTCCCACTTCTCTCAAGATCACACACAATAATGGCTGACTGTGTCTTTGAGCAATTCAAATCTCTCTCTCCCCCTGGGTATGACTTTTCTCTTCTGGTGTTAGATGACACAGTTTTAGATACCGATGAGAGTAGCACAGGCTGTCTAGGCTGTGCTGATGAGAGGTGCTGAGCCACGCCTCACGTGCGAGTCTCATGAACTAAGAGGAACAGAGGCTGAGGACGCCGCCCAAGGTCCTAGGCGACTGAGATGAAGCTGCTCTCTGGACCAGAGGCTTCCCTCTCTACATGGCGTACTCACACAGGGTAGGAACCCCATGCTCTTCTGGTTTCTTTTCTTTGACACTTTTCTCTGTTCAAATGTTGCAGTATCCATACCCACCCTCAACCCAGCAAACAAGACCCAGGCTAGGGAAAGGAAATCGCCTGAGCTAGATGTGATTCACAAGATGGCTGCCACGGTTCTAATGCTTTAAGGGAACTGTAAGGCACAACACCACTTTACCCCTCTTAGTGCACACTCCTGCCGAGTTAAATACGATCGCGTGGGGCAGTTGCCACCAGACCCTTTGCACAACAGACAAATGAGATCTGCACTATTCAATAGTAACACCAGGCTCCGAAACTCCTGACCACCTCCGTTCCATTTTCTGTGTCTATGAATTTCACTCCTCAGACAAAACGAACTGCTATACTTCCTCAAAAGCAAGGCTTGGGGTGTGATGGACACAGATCTCTGGAAACTGAGATAGGTGGATGTCTGTGAATTCGGGACCAGCCTGCTCTACATAATGAGTCTAAGGTCAGCAAGGGCGACAAAGTGAGACTCTGCCTCTAAATAAAATAAAATAAAACTTGACTTAGCTGAAATTCCTATAGAATGTAGGTTAAGGAGAGGGGGGAGGGTGTGGCCAGGCACGATGGGAGGGCAGGGGAGAAGAAGTCAGCAGACAGCCCCTGGGGCCGAGATACCCCGAGGTGGATGTGGGCTTTTAGCTTTGCAGGCCACTGTGGTACCAGGGATGCAGGTAGAACAGTTCAGGCACCAGCATCTGCTTGACCTCCTTGGTGGCCCATTTGTGCATCTGACTTCCAACTCTGGTGTCAGCTCCAGACCACTAACTGGGAGACTTGCTTTCCTAGGCTAGCAGAAACTGCTGCAAAGACAAGGGCTCGGGACACACTTCAGCAAGCAGTGCCCGGAGTCGGCTGCTTCCAGTTGAGGTCAAAGCCAGAGTGAGAATCCGGCTCCTCAGTATCCCACCTGCCGGCTGATGTCACATAGCTTCCTTCCATCTGTAAATATCTATGCTGAAAACTCCCAGGCATGGACTAAAGGGCCTGACCCACCATCCCCAAGACCTAGCACATCCTGCGTCTCTGAGGAGATGCTTCTCAATGTGCAGTGACCCCACTTCGTGTTTGTTTAAAACACCCCCAGGGAGACCCAGGATACTAGACTCCGAGTTCAAGGTCTATATTCTGCTGTTTAAGCAGGGCTGCTGCAAAACCCCAGTAGGACACTTCACTGCAGAGCAGCTCTGACAGAAGTGGACTTCACTCCCAGCCCAGGCTACTGCTGTCTCAAAGGGGCCCAGGGTTGTCAGTCCCTTCCATTCCAGGCTGGCTGCCCTCCTGACTAGCAAGATCAGTAAGGCAGGCTAGAGCCTTGGCCAAGTCTTAAAGGTCCAAATTATCATATGCCAGACTTCTCCCCACGTGAGTGCAGGCGCTGAGGTTAAGGTGGCATGTAAATCTGGCCCCTGGGACCTTCTTCTTCTGCCTCACCTTTTCTCCATCAAGCCCAGCTCATTAGTCTCAAGGGAGGAAAAGATGGCTTCCGTGAGGTGGCAGAAAGAGAAGGATGGAGTCCTCAGTTTTACATCTGGTCCAGTGGCAGAGGCGGAGTCCTGCCCTGTCTGTGGCTTGAGACCCTCGCCTTGGGGAATCAGCCTCTCCCCCAAGAAGAAGATGCAGCTACTAGTATATATGTGGGCTTTGTGTGCAGTTTTCAAAAAGGTAACTGTTCCTGGCGAAGGAAGACTCCTGGCTCACGGCTTCCTCAGAGAGTGGGGCAACACCCCAGTTCGCAGCCATGGCTTCAGCCTGGTGGGGTTGGGAGTGAGTGGATTTCTGAGCTGAGATGACCTCCGGGGCATGTGGATTTTGGACAAGTTTTCCTTGGGGTTAAATGTTAAGTGGGGGCGGTGAGAGGAAGTCCTAATCACATTCCAAGTGCCCAGCAATAAAAAGGAATGTGGGTGTGGTGGCTGTCAACCCGACTCCACCCGGAATTAACTAAAACCCTAGCACCTGATCGCAGCTGAGGAATTTCTCTTTAATGGATCATTTGAGATGGGAAAGCCCCACCCTAAATCTGGGCCACACCTTCAGGTGGCAGCCCACATAAAAGAGCATGGGAGAAGGAAACTTTTGCTTTTTGCCTGCTTGCCCTAACTCTCATTTAGGAGTTCATTTGTCCTGATGCTAAGTCACTCCTTCCTACTGTTAGAGCCTACTTCTTTTGGTGAGTGAATGTGTGAGTGATTGTGAATGTGTGTGAATATGTGTGAATGTGTGTGTGAATGTCAATGTGTGAGGGTGTGTGAATGTGTGAGTGTGTGTTCATCCTATCGGTTCTGTGCTAGAGAACTCTAATACAGCAAGAAACCCTGCAGAAGGGGAAACAGTCCTCAGCTTTCTTAAAAGAGCATTCCAGGGCTGGAGAGACGACTCCATGAGGAAAAGCACGCACTGCCCTTCCAGAGGAGCTGAGTTAGGTCCTCAGCACCCACACTGGTCAGCTCACAACTTGTCAAGTCCAGCTCCGGGAGCTTGGGTGCCCTCTTCTGACTTCATGAGCCCTATACTAAGGTGCACTAACCCTAACTCCGAAACATACACATAAAATTAAAATAAAAAGGCTCTGAAGTGCTAGACAGTGGTGGCACATGCCTTTAATCCCAGCACTTGGGAGTCAGAGGCAGGTGGATCTCTATGGGTCTAAGACCAGCCTGGAGCGAGTTCCAGGACAGCCAAAACTACACACAGAGAAACTTATCCCAAACCTCCTCTTCCCAAAAAAAGAGGTCTGTGGAGTGACAAGTGTCCTTTGAGAAGGACAAGAACACAGCACTGTTTGCAGTTTATTCCTTCCAAATCCCCAGGGATAGGGCTGGTGACTGTCTCTTTCCAGGGTCCAAAGGGTGAAGCCCCAACTAGACACAGTAGCTGATACCTGCAGGGGTATCACAGGCAAACTGACTTCGGTGTCTGCCCTCATGCTGGCTCATTCTGGCATTAGATTCCCAGCTATTTAAAGTAAAGTGTTCAAGGCTACAGAGGAAAGCAAAGTCCAGCAGGTATGTGATTATGTGTGTGCCAACTAAGTGACCAACATTGATGGGCACTCACATCCCAGACCTTGCTGACCAGAAATGAGCAAGGCTTAGTTCCAGAACTTTCTCCTAGCACAGAAACATTTTCAAGTCTAAAAATTAAAATAACCTCTTGGGGACAACATCTGTTCATTGGGCCACTCACCTCCCACTCCTTCCCAGGCAAAACTCCTAAACAAAGTCATCGCTAGTGAGCCTGCGGCAGTTGTCTTCAGCCTGATGCTGCAGTTAAATCCCCCAACCTGTCCCCAGCCTTATCAATGAGCCCCTGATGCCAACGCCCTTGGCTCCTGTTGACAAACAGTTTGTGGTGCTAGCGATTGCCCTGCTGGAAAAGCACTGTTTCCGGGGAAAACCCCCTCCCTCCCCTTCTGCCCCTCCCCCACTCTGGACTTTTCCTTCTATACTCCCTGGCTACTGTCTCTGCTACATTTGCAGGTTTCTGTCTCCCAGGGCTGTTGTCCCTTTTCAATCCCTGAACCCCTGGTTTTTTTCACCTCCAGCTCTCTGAAGCCCAGATTCTATGTCTCCAGCCTAGATGTCTTCCTGATTATCAGTCCAAGGACAGCAAAGGGACATCACTGTTCCCTCACTGACTAAGCCAGTCCCTCAGAGCTCTCTACCTCCTCTCCCTGCACCCATCCTCTTCCACCCACTCCCTGGCTCCTTTAACACTCCATTCTGACTGTCACCTTTCTGGGTGACTTAGCCAATTGCCTCAGCCAATCGTCTTCCTAACTGCTCTTCGAATTCCTGTCCTGTCAACCTCCACTGCAGACCCTGTCCCCAAGGCTTCACTGGAACCTCTCTGCCTGGAGCCCCAGCAACTTCCCTTGCTACAAGGCATGGATCTTGCCAAGCCTGTACCCTCTCCATCCCCAGTTTCTCTAATGACAGCGCTCTAACTAAAATCCCTGACTTAAACGTGTCATCTCATATCACGCAGGCTAACAAGTCACCTGTGGAAATCTGGTCTCTGTGAGTGGAACAAATGGAACAGCAGGACTCGTCTGGCTCCTGAGAGCCTGACAGTCATTAAATCATGGTAATTTCAGATAAACAAGTTTTATAGTGAATTCATAAAACATTTCTCAACTCAGAACCTATTTTCTATTTTGGTGCTCTTGGTCTTGATTTCTTTACAAGGTATCCCTATATTTTATTGAGAAATGCTTTGGTATACTAAAAACACCCAAAGGAAGAAACAGCAGTGAATTCAGTTCTTCTACTGGTCAAAAAATGGCGTGGCTTTGGCATTGGTTCGTGGTTGACTGTCATGACATGAGTTACAGGCTGTTACTGGACAGATACCAACACTGCACTGATCTCAGAGACGATGTCACCAAAACTGGAGTTTTCCTTTTGAAATAAAGATGATAATAAGGACCGGGGATAGCCCAGTAAACTGCCTGCCACTCGATCATGAGAACCCGAGTTCAGTTCTCGGGAGTCAGGCACGGCGTTTGTAATCTCAGAGGGGAAGGTGAGGACAAGCAGACCCTAGGTCTCGTTGGCCAGCCGGCCCAACTGCTAAGCCCCTGGTCACAGAGAGACCGTGCTTCAAAACAACCAAGGTGGACTGCTTATCAAGAACAACGGCCCCAAGGTTGTCCTCTGGCACCTCTGTGTGCAGACAAATGTGTACATACACACATATGCACTTGTACATACATGTGTGTATATGTATGTACATGTACACACAGACAAACAGACATTTCACAAAGAATCAAAAGATTTCTAAGATGTCAGTCAAATAGGATAAGTGGGTTGATGCACATTATTCAAGAAAGTACATAAGACCAGGCAAACATGCTTTGTGCTAACCAGGCCTTGGGTTTTATACTTAGAATATACTGGGACACATTTGAACTTACTTAAGGCACCTAAAAATTGCCTGGCAAGACAATGGAGTCAAAACAAGCTTTGTCTCTCTGGGAATCATCCCACTGCAGCAAAGAAAAATAACAGGAATGTCAACTCTCTCCGTTACAGCTACGTGTCCTCTTCCCCTGAATTTGTGAGGACAGAACAGATGCAGAAATAGTAAGTGATTTGTCAGTGTGACAGCAGCAAAACCCAGTGCAGAAAGAGAGAGAGGAAAACCAATACCGGCTAGCTGCAGTGTGGAACCCGGGGCAGAGCAGGGGCAGGGGCAGGGGTAGGGGTAGGGGCTGGGGCTGGGACTGGGACTGGGGCTTGGGCTGGTATTGGGGCCAGGGCTGGGAGCTTGTTTTCTAGTTGACAAAGATCAGTTGTTTAGCAGGTCCCTCACGTGAACCAGTCAGGACAGGAGTTCATGTCTCCAGCTAGAAGCCCACGCTGAGGCAGGAGAGAGAAGGCCCCAGGCACAGATGGAGTCAACAGTGCTCATCTGAGGTTGGTGAGACTAGAGGAGGGGCTTGTTTTCTTATTTTGACATGTTAAAATTTTTAACTGATACACAGATAAAAATCATTCTTATAAACAAAAAGGCAATTACTTTCTACATCAGACTGTTCAGATGGAGTCGCAGGGACTTCCTGGGTATATACAAAGAACAATCAGTTATCAAGGCTGTCTGTCTTGTGGCCTCCTGCCAACATAATCCTTTTGGCCAAATGTCAAGTCCGCTTGTTTCTGGGGCCAGGTCAGCAAGGGTGTTTTCTGAGGAGAAGACTGTGCAGTTAGAACACTGCAGATCTGGGTTTGTTCCTGGCCACAGAGATGGGGTTAGGAGACATTCCTTATTGTGTGGCACAGCACAAGCCCTTCCATTGCTGTAATTCCTGGCCCAGAAACCTGGTGAGTTGGCCATCTACATGACTGCAGACTTCTGTTGACTGTGAGCTACCCTGGGAACAGCAATCAGTACCGTCCGGCTGACATAGAACAATTATCTTCACATTTGACCTGCCAGCTAGCTCCTAAAGGTCATTGTCAAAGTCATGGCAAAGAAAAAAAATGGAAATGAGATTTTTCAAGAGAAATTTCTCAGATACATATTTAACTGGTTCATTCCTTCGGTGGTTGGGGTCACATGCCCAGCCCTGTGCCAGGAGATAGTGTGGGGGGAAGAGGTACAGAATAAGGCTTCCATCCATTTCTGTGCCCAAGAGGAGAAATAATCAAGTGCAGGGCATAGCATGAAGTAGCAGGCAGGATGGAACTTTCTAGAAATGTCTACAATGAAGGCAGGCCCTTGAAAGCCTGTGCTCAGAACATAAGGGCTGCTCAGGGCATCTCCACGCTGTTCCTGACTGAGCCTTTCCAGGGTTGGAGGTACTGTCCACTCTGTACGGGCAGGTGGGCACGAGTAAATGGACTCAGGCTCTCATGGCTACAGGGGCAGGTCTGGAACCTTATTCTCCCACATCAGTGTGAAACATGGAGAGAGTGAGAGAGGAAAGCCTCTACCCTACAGCCTAAGCAGTGACCTCACCTCAGGTGGGGTCAGGGAGGCAACCCACATTCTGGGCCAGTTTCCCTGTTGATGCTCATACAACAATGCTCAGAGAGGGGCAGTGACTTGTCCCGGGTCACACAGTGTCTTTATGGCTGAACTTTCTCTCAGATAGACACTGAGAGCAAACACTCCCTTCATCTTCTGGAGCAAAGAGGACAGACAGGACCACACACTCTCCCATCCCCTATCTGGTGACTGAGGCTCCCGGGACCCTCCGGAGACAAGGCTCAGGCAGAAGAGGGATTCCTCGAGGATCCAGAATCACTAGGAGGTTGGTGCTGTAGAAAGGGAAGCATGCGGCTCAGTTTGGTTTGGCAATGAACTTCACATGACAAATGGCCATATCTGGGCTCCCTCCTGAGTAGTCAGGGCTGCCTGGGGACATCTCTGGGAAGCTGCTGTCAGAGAGGAGCTCCTGCAGCTGACATTGGAAGACACCTGGCTGGGGCTGGTAAAATGGCTTAGCAGCTAAAGGCTTTCCACAAGCCAGACAACCTGCGTCCGAGCCCCAAGTCACGTGATGGAGAGAAAGGACTCAGAGGCAGACACCCTCTCCCTTCTTCCCTTAAAAAATGTAAACTGTAGAGGAGACACTGGGTTCGGCTGATGACTGATATATTAAGTCCATATGAGAGATTATTACTCAGACAGAAAAAGAAATGGAGTCCCTGCTCATGCTGCAGTGTGGACCAATACTGAAACCATGCTTAGTGACAGAAGCCTGAAACCATGCTTAGTGGCAGAAGCCTGAAAACATGCTTAGTGGCAGAAGTCGGCCAGACACAAACGGCCACCTAGGGCATGGCCTTGATTACAGGAAACTGGAATAATTCCATTCCTAGAGACATAGGGTGGATTTGGATCAGCCAGAGCTATTTGTAAAGGAGACATGGGAATGAGTGCTGATGGGTGTGGGATCTCATTTGGGGGTAAAACTGCTTTGGACCCAGCTGGAAGCACCAGCCCCATATTGTGTTTGTACCAAATGCCACCAGCAGGTACACTTGAAATTTATGAGAATTCACACCGAGAGCTGGGTCAGCCAGTGCATGCTTGCGATGCAAACATGGGAGCCTGAGTTTACATCCCTACCACCCATGTAAAAGCCTAGTATTGTTCTCATAGGACCAGGGAGACCAAAACCAGAGGTTTGGTCCTGGGGTTTACTAGTCAGCCTAGACTAGCTGAGTTGGTGGGCTCCAGGTTCAGTGTCTGAAGAGAGAGGAGCAGGTGGGAGGGGGAGGAAGGAGGAAGCAGCTACAGCTGCCACCGCACGGACATCACCTTGAGGCCCCATCTACAGATCTGCTGTGGTCTTTCCCCCCCTGGGAAGGATCGCAGGAGGCCGTGAGAGCTTCTGCAACCCCATGAGGAGGAGCAGTGGGCTCTCTGCTTCCAAGTGGCCAGCTGGGCCTGGTCTTAGCCAAGGGCGGGCCGTGCTTAGGAAACCCCATTTGCCCAATTCTCAGTTTGATTCCAAAGACTCTGCTTATTCTTGCTCTCCAAGGTCCTGTGGGAACACGGTGACCCTGTATGGCCAAGCACCACAGGGCCCAGCCGCATGAGCACATTTTCCCCTAGGCCCTGCTGGGACTTCACCCTAGTCTGCCTAAGGGCACCCAATCCTGCTTATTTCAGAAGGCCCCAAACTCACTGTTGAGACGTGTGGCTTTTTTGAGCGGATGTCCTTGAACTGAGCCCAAGCCAGACTGTCAGCCTTCGTCCTATCTGTACCCTGAGGCCTGCCCAGGACAAAGTGGCCCATTGGAACAGCCTCAGAACTCTAGGATGTTGAAGATGGGGCCGTGGACTGCTCACCCACCTAGGGCCTGTGTCCGACTTCCCCTTGTGGACTCATGCCTGCCTGACACACTGCTGAGGGATACTGGGCTCTCAGGCTTTTTGTTAGAGGTACCCCAGTCATTGTGAAGGCACACAAGGCTTATAGTCACCAATTTTGTGCTAAGAAGACCTCTGAGTTTTCCCCACCTCTCCAGGTCTCAGTTTCCCAACCTGTAACATGGCCCATTGTCATTCCCTAATGCTCAGTTGAAACTAGGCATGGAGCAATGCTCAGAAATAAGAAAGGGCCCTGGGGTGGCAGCAGCCCTCGGGGGCTCCCCTGTGTGGAACTAGCCTAAGCGATGCAGCCCTCTTGCTAGCCAGAGAAGGTCTCTTGACCTCTCGAGAGACCCTTGGGTATGTACCAGAGAAAGAAGGGGCCGGGTCTAAGAGGGGACATTAGCACTTCTCCCAGATGGGAAGAGAGGGCTTCTCATCCCTGGTTTGTGCTCACAGGCCTTGCCTGGTCAGACCTTTGTTCTCAGTGTCTGACCTTGGCCCTGGTCTTTCACCCAGACTCCTGATTCCTTCTTGATCTCCCAATGCCAGGTCCCTAGAGGGCAGTCACGAGACAGAAGCCCAGAGAGCTCTGTCAAGTTTCCACCATAACTGTGATAACCTTGGGATGCCCTTCTCACTCATTCATGTATATAGATGTGTATGTATATATGAATGTATGTGTATGTATGTATGTATTTTGAGACAAGATCTCATGGATCTCTGACTGTTCCTTGAACTTTCTATGTAGCAGAAGATTACTTTTAGCTTCTGTTCATTTTCTCTCCACCTCCTGAGTGCTGAGATTGTGAACACTGACTACCTGGCTTATGGAGTGTGGAATTTGATCCCAGGGCTCTGTGCAAGCTAGGTGAGCACTGCACCAACTAAGCTGCATCCTGGCCCTATGTGGTATGTTACAAGGACTGCCCTAGCACCTTGGCAGGCAGGCATGCAGGCCTGACACACTGCTGAGGGATACTGGGCTCTCAGGCTTTTTGTTAGAGGTACCCCAGTCATTGTGAAGGCACACAAGGCTTATAGTCACCAATTTTGTGCTAAGAAGACCTCTGAGAGCTGGCTGGCACCAAGGTTTTGACACTTGGCTTTCTGGTGCTCTGTGAGACTACAGAAGGCCACTCTTGCTAGCCAGGATGTCCCAACAGGAGATCAGTGTACATAGCCCCTCTTTCACGCTGGGCAGACGGCATAGGGGGAGTTTTTACTGCTGCTTTGATAGCCTAGCTCCATTCCATCCTCCCCACCTATGACAAGGTCCAAGGCAAGGGGCTAGCCCTTCTCGGCATCCCCACAGGTTCTACAGAGAAGACTGAGTCTGTGGGAAGCCCCATCCCTTTCCCACTTTGTGGGGGTTGGCTGTCAGGTCTCTGTGGCTGTTATTCCTGCACACAGGAGCTCGTCTGTTTCAGGTGGTTTGTCTCTGGTACTGACAGGAAGGGGATGCCAAATTAACACTGGGCAATAAATTCTGCAAAAGCCAATAAAACCAAAGCAGAGAGAAGAGCCGAGGCAACTGATTAAACATTTTTGTTGGCAGTCACAGGCACGGGCACATTTTCCAAGGTTTGCATCAAGGAGACAGCTGGCCCTGGCCCAGGGATTTGCAGGAGGGAATCCCAGCAAGCAGACATGAGGGGCCAGGCAGGGATGGACCCTGTGGAAATCCCAAACTACAGCTGGGATCCAAGGTACCGGTCGGCCTTTCCAGGACGCTGAGCACCAGCAATGGCCTCAGGACACCGGCTAGGAAAGTTCCTGGGAATTCAGAGATGGGACCAGCAGGAGTTGTCTCAGCTGTAGCCCATGCTCTCTGAGCAAGGCCTGGAGAAGACAGTGTTCTATGTTTGCTACTCTGGCTACCCAGTTCAGACCCATGCAGACTCTGTGTTCTGAAGTAGAAGCCCTAGACCTCCTCTGATTTTTAGGGAGAGAGAGACAGCAGAGCAATCAGCTAGGTCAGGAAAAGCCCTGGGATTCTGGCCTCTTGGGCTCTTTAACCACAGCAGACAATTACTCACTCTATAGCCTCACCCTTGTTCATCTTGTCTGGTCCACCACCTACCTTCCTCTGAGAATGTGCTGTGCTCTCTGCTTCGGTGCATTAGCAGCGTGTGTGCACCCATGCCTTTGTGAGTGTGTGTGTGTGTGTACCCATGCCTGTGTGTACACCCGTCCTTGTGTGTGTGCACCCATGCCTGTGTGTGTGCGCGCACCCATCACTCTGTGTGTGCACCCATCACTGTGTGTGTGCACCCATCTTTGTGTGTGTGTACCCATGCCTGTGCGTGTACACTCATCACTGTGTGTGTGTACCCATTACTGTGTGTGTGCACCCATGCCTGTGTGTGTGCACCCATCCTTGTGTGTGTGCACCCATGCCTGTGTGTGTGCACCCATCACTGTGTGTGCACCCATCACTGTGTGCATCCATGCCTGTGTGTGTGCACCCATGCCTGTGTGTGTGCACCCATCCTTGTGTGTGTGCACCCATGCCTGTGTGTGTGCACCCATGCCTGTGTGTGTGCACCCATCCTTGTGTGTGTGCACCCATGCCTGTGTGTGTACACCCATCACTGTGTGTGTGTACCCATGCCTGTGTGTGTGTACCCATGCCTGTGTGTGTGCACCCATCCTTGTGTGTGTGTACCCATGCTTGTGTGTGTACACCCATCACTGTGTGTGCACCTATTACTGTGTGTGTGTACCCATGCCTGTGTGTATGCACCCATCCTTGTGTGTGTGCACCCATGCCTGTGTGTGTGTGTACCCATCACTGTGTGCATCCATGTCTGTGTGTGTGCACCCATGCCTGTGTGTGTGCACCCATCACTGTGTGCATCCATGCCTGTGTGTGCACCCATGCCTGTGTGTGTGCACCCAACCCTGTGTGCATCCATGCCTGTGTGTGTGCACCTGTGCCTGTGTGTGTGTGCACCCATCACTGTGTGTGTGCACCTGTGCCTGTGTGTGTGTGTACCCATGCCTGTGTGTGCACCCATGCCTGTGTGTGTGTGCACCCATGCCTGTGTGTGTGCACCCATGCCTGTGTGTGTGCACCCATGACTGTGTGTATGCACCTGTGCCTGTGCACCTGTGCCTGTGTGTGTGCACACATCACTGTGTGCATCCATGCCTGTGTATGTGTACCCATCCCTGTGTGCATCTATGCCTGTGTGTGTGCACCTGTGCCTGTGTGTGTGCACCCATGCCTGTGTGTGTGTACCCATGCCTGTGTGTGCACCCATGCCTGTGTGTGTGCATCCATGCCTGTGTGTGTGCACCCATGCCTGTGTGTGTGCACCCATGCCTGTGTGTGTGCACCTGTGCCTGTGTGTGTGCACACATCACTGTGTGCATCCATGCCTGTGTATGTGTACCCATCCCTGTGTGCATCTATGCCTGTGTGTGTGCATCCATGCCTGTGTGTGTGCACCCGTGCCTGTGTGTGTGCACCCATGCCTGTGTGTGTGTACCCATGCCTGTGTGTGTGCACCCATGCCTGTGTGTTCCCAGAAGGCTCCATACCTTATTTGTGTTATCTTTCATTGAAAGACAATACTGGGGCTCTCTGTGGGCAAATGTGTACCTGTGAGGGATGGAGGGGATACCTTGGTGGAGTTAACAAGGGGCGAGCTGACCTGGTCAGTCTTTGGCTCTAGTTGAAAGAACTGGTTCCATATGAAACTCTCTGACCTTCACTGCCCACAGCATGAAGCCATTCCCATCCTTCTGGGAGGCCCTATCTTAAGCATTTACAAACCAGTGTCCCACAAACATGGGTCACAGTATCAGTGCCAGCATGGGAACTGCCCAAAAGAGGTGTCAATCACTCCCCATGTAAAAACTGAGGAATGCCTTGGTGCCAAGGTTTGTCAAATGGCCCAGTGGCCACATGGGTTTGTTCTACTTCCACACTAAACTGAGGGCTAGGAGATACCGCTTAGCTTTCCAGATGTGAACTTCAGCCACCAACACCTGTCAGACTAGGAAGCATCTGCCTAAGGCCCTGCTTCAGAAGCAGCTCTCTGTTGTCCCAGGGACATCTGCCAGCCCGGGACGCCATCTTCCACAGGACCTGGCTAAGTCCACTGCCCAGCTCTAAGACTATATTCTATGCCTTGGCCCTGAGGCAAGCCAATCCTAATCGCTTCTTCATCTGGTTTTCCTGGGCCTAGCCCCCTGAATACACATCGCTGGCCACACCAACAACTTCCATTCTTCAGCTATGTCATGGGCAATCTCTCCTTCACAGATTCACCACCCGGACTTCACAGCTGACAGCCCTGCATATGTTCTGGATTCAAAGCAGCGGTCACCTGCTTGGAGGCAAATAAATGTCTGCTGCTGGGTTGGCCACTATCCTGTCTGTGGACATTCCTTATGCCATATCCTATGGTGAAACTCAGCCTCAGGGATAGCAGCAGGCCAAACACTAGGAAATGTGTAGTGAAATGAAGCCCGGGTTCCCTGGGAGTACGTCACCCCCAAGAGGAGATTTCAGGGCCCGAATCTTTACCTACCTCTGAGAAGAACACAGAGAGAATGACCAGGCTGATCCAGTGAATGACACCCGCAAACTGGAAAGCACTGGAAACTGCAATGGACAGTGAGGGCCAGGTTTAGGAGCGAGGAATTGAATGTACCAGTCTAGGGGATTGTGTAGACCTCTGTGGGCCCCTGGGGACCCCTGGGTGCTTATGGAAACTATTAGATCTGTCAGAAACTGGGTCAGAGAGTAAGGACACCTATACCCAGTGGCCGTGTGGAGGCGGTGAAAGCACCGTGGCCCAAAGGCTTTTCTCTCTAGCAGCAGCCGCCTCCTCCTCCAGATTCCTCCTGCCCACTGCTGTCATCCTTTGTGTCCTAGCCAGACCCAGGGAAGGGGAGGTCATGACCACAGCAAAATCGTGGACTGGAGTGGGTAGCGTCAAGATACACAGCACAGTGTCCCCACAGCTGAATGCACTCTGTGTGGGGATCCAGGCAAGCCTCTCTACCTTTCCATCTGGAAAGATGACCAGGGCTGCCCTTGGCAGGAGGAGCAGATGGGTACCAGCAGCAGGGCCTGTGGGCTGGGCTGGACAAGGCCAAAGCTGGCTTCGCCAGCTCCTTACACTATCTTCAACTAGCCAGGCATCCTCAGATAGCCCTTCTAAAGGACAGGACACCACAAACAGCCTCCAAACACCAGCGGGTCACAGTTTATGTGCCAGTGAGGCTAAAAGCAAGGTGCTGGAGTCGAGGCAAAGGTGGGGGTGATCTTGGTAGAAAGAGAGCAGAACGGTCTCCAGAAGACATTCTCCGGATGGCTCAGGGGGACTTTACGGGCAGGAGGCATGGGTGCTGTGGCAAACAGGCCACACTGACTCCCTAGATAGCTTGTTTCTAATGTGTCAAGTTCTCCTGGGATCAAAGAAAGATATCTTCATTGGATAGAAGATTCTGTGATTCTAGAATCTGTGAATCCTGGGAGTGGATAAAAGTGAGGTCTTCAAGCAAATCCAAGAGGAAGAAGGCTACAATAACTGGTTCGAGAATGGAGACACGTGGGTCCCCTGGCTCAGGACCAGTATGACCCTGGAAGGATGAGCTCTGGAAACACTGTGAGTTCCTCCGTGTTCTGAGCCACATGGATACCACTGGGAACCATGAGGCTGAGGCCTGTGTGACTCTGGAAAGACCTCAGATGATTCTGGATACATAAAATCTCTCCCCATTATTTCTCAAATGAATTCCTGTGCCTTTTTTATAGTTTGCTTTAGAAGAGCCATAAATCTCGGATTGTGCGTTTTATGGAATTTAAGATGCCTTTTATGAGCTGCTATTGGATCTCCCACCAAAATCAATCTCCTGGAGACTTAATCTTAAGCAAAATTCCAGTGTCGGCCGGCTTCTCAGTTCTACCCAATGCCTCGTCACAACCTGAGAAGCCTAGGGTCTCAGTACAATCCACCATAGAGAAAGAAGGACTCCATTATGGTCAGGTCTCATAAAACACAGACAGTCTGGATGCATGGAGGGAAAGTCTACAGCATGGTTTAATTGAAGACAGGTTGAATGTAAAACCAGTACTGGGCACTTAATGCTGGGAGATACTTTAATTGGAACCAAGGGGCCAGCGGCTACATAAAACCCAACTAGGCTTATCAGACAAAAGCAATTCTGTGGTCTTCCAGAGAGCAGACAAGGCTGGTGTGTCTTGGAGGAAGCTGTGACAACCCCTGAGCATGGGAGATCCAGTAAAGGACCTGGGGCATTTGAGAAGACAAGAGGACAAAATAGGTTTGGGGTGGCTGAACCTCTTGTCCTGAATTCTGTCAACGATGGGAAATGAAAGCTCTCTGAATCAGTAATTCCACTTTGAAAGTATTTGTATTTGAATGGTCAACCTCCTGGATAAGAAATGTGTGTGGAGGCTTTCCCACGGGCTAGCTGCCTGGTCATAGCGATCCAGGGAGCAAGGTTTCCAAGGGTAGAGACAGGAAGCAGGCCTCCACGCCACAGCCACTCTGCTACAATGTGTCAGAAGAAGCTAATCCTCCTGGGGTCACAGGAGACTCTGCCACAATGTGTCAGAAGAAGTTTATCCTCCTGGGACCACAGGTCACTCTGCCGCAATGTGTCAGAAGAAGCTTATCCTCCTGGGACCACGGGTGGCGCCAAACTGCCGACGTCATGAGGCCGGAAGCAATTCCAAAAGTAAGGAAAGTGACCAAACTGCTGAACAGCCTGGAGGCTCGATGTCCCTGGTCTGTTCTCTGACCTAGAGTATGTCTTCAGATTGCCACAAACTTCAAATTGTCGGCTTTGTCTGTAAAATGGGGTCCTGACCTATGTATAGGGTTACTGGTAGGGTTGGGAATGTAGGTATGGAAAAGCATCTTCAAAGTTATCAAGACACATGTAAATGATGCCACCCACTTCCCAATGGTACATACAGAAGTGGTTGTTGTTTAGTTACTACAGGTGATCGACTTCCCCAAATGGAACTCTGTTTAAGCCAGAAAAAAATTTCACCCTGGAAAATTCCAAATGAGAACAAAACAAACAAACAAAAAAAAAAAAAGATGCGCGCAGGGGTCCCCAACTTTTGTCTTGTCTCATCAGTTTCTGATCGTGGAATGTTGGGGAAAGGGACAAAGTGTGTCGGTGGTGACAGAGAAGCTGCCAAATGCTTTCCCTCCCCAGCAGCGGTCCCTATGGGCCATCGTGGGGCCCGCAGCTTGCCGGTGACACAGGCTGGGGGGACAATCTCAGTGTAGGTTGGGGACCCCTGAGGGATGCGGATGCACAGTGAATATTGACATATGTATTTGTATATGTGTCTCTCTTGCTACTCACACTGGAGAAGCTTTATATCTATTAGAAGTTCCAGAGTCAGGAGGATCACCACCAATATTACACAGGCTACCAGGAAACTGTTGAGACTCGCACTGAGCAATAGTACCTGCCACGCGGCTGCTCTCTTCCCACAGCACGGCTTCAGCCAGTTCGACCTGTAGGGACAAAAGCAAGAAGAGGGGCTGAGGGGAGATCCCAGCCACAGCCTCAAACCAACAGCCTGGTTCCCCTGGCCTTGGTGATGGTGGGGGGGAAGCTAAGCAAGCACTCCCCCACTGAGCTACAGCAGCAGCAGCTGCCTCCCCGGGAGAAGACTCTTATTCCAGAGGCCACAGGCTAGAGTCATAAAACAGTCTCACTCAGGAGCACGGCTGGCTTTCCAGGTTGACTTAGGGAACTTAGAGGAACTCTCCAGGATTCAGGCTTCTCGGCTTGAAAATGCTGCGTGTGAAGCTCACACCCCATAGGCGAGTCAGACTTGCCTAGGAGCTACGGGCCATAAGACAAGCTGTTGCCACGACATTCCTGTGTGCTGGCATTTGGGGAAACCTCTGTTTACACTGAGTAACCACCCTGAAGCACTCAGTGGCTGGAATGAGATTGTTTTTCAGCTATAAGAGAAAGAGCTGGATTGGATCCCCACTTATCAGAGCAGATTATCTGGATATCGTTGTTACAGAGTGCTAACAGCTGTTACTTGACAAAAAGAATGCTATAATTGGGTAATATGGAAAACCGGAGTCGAAGTTAAGTGGCCATTTATGTGTGGGATATGCTAATCCCTTACTACAGTGCGGTGCCTCTCTGGGCTCCACACGGGTGGCATCTGTGTTTGGGCTGCCTTTTGTCCCATCTCATGGGACTCACACTCTGTGTATGGGTGTCTTTTGGGAGACATTCGTAGGGAGATGCGGCTCCCCTGAGAGGCAGATGAGGCACTCTTCTGACTAACACTGAGTCTGGAGTGCTCATTGGCCCATTTCTGCCTGCCCTTCTCTTTTTAGTTAGAATTATCCATCTAAAGGGACCAAGACAAGTCAGAGAAGTCTTTACTTTGGGGTGTACCCCTTTGCCCTGAGGTCACCTGCAAGGCACTTTGGGACCCCACTTCCCCATTTGGAAAGTAAAGAATAGTATTTTTAACTTTGTAGAGTTGTTGAAAGCTAAATGAAAGAATGTATCTAACCTGAAAGCACCGTGTGGCTGCAATGGCGTCATGGTGATGGTAATGATGATGTTGGTGATGGTGATGGTGATGATGATGTTAGTGATGATGATGATGATGATGATATCTCATGGCTCCAAGATTTGGCCACCACCACATCCTTCCCATCTAGAGGGAGTCAACCTGCTGCAAGGAGGATCAGTGTCCTCCTCCTGTAGACTCGGGTGTCAGTGGGCTGGAAAAGCAGCTTTTCTTTTTAGCTATCCCTGAAAGAATAATATGGGTGCTTTGAGGTGGTGACTTCTTCCTCATATTCATGCAGAAAAAGTGCAAATGCCAGAGGTGACAGCCTTGAAGAACCTGGCAGAAAATCAGCTTGGCTGAAGTTTTCCTGGATATTTTCTAACACGTGTGGGAATGGTTGATGGTCTCTGTCCTTGGCTCAGTGGTAATACAAAGACCAGATGTGGTCACCTCCAGATTTGGGAAGCAGGTCCCAGAGGGAGAAGCTTGAAGCCCTCGGCGGGTGACAGGGAAGCTAAGCAGTCCATTTTGGATGTGGGAAGAAAGATTGACGTGAGTTCTTAGAAAGGCCAAGTGTATGGGGTGAGAGCAGAGGACACTGGCTGGGTCAGACCACAGCATGTCTCTTCGAGAGACAAACGGAGAACAGAGACATAAAGCCACAAAGACCAACGATGGGGTGCTTGTGGCCCCTTGCTGGTGAACCTGAAAATGCACTCTTCCTGTTTCCGACCACACTTCCCGTTTTCTTGCGGGGTTCCCACGGGTCAACCCAAACAGAAGCCACATAAAGCTAAATAGAATTGCTAGATAAATTCAGATTTCAGATAAACAATGAACAACTTCCAAATACAAGTCACAAGTATGTCCCAGATACTGCATAGAAAGGCTTCTTCTATACCATGATCTGTCTGTCTGTCTGTCTGTCTGTCTGTCTGTCTGTCGTCTTTCAGACTTTACAGAGCATTATGTATTCTTATCTGCTAGGTCTGGTAAACTCCAAGCTGAGGGTCTCAAGGGGCCTGGAGAGGGTGGCTGTGACCTAGTCAGAGAAATGCGTGGAGGAAGAAGTTGCATTAATATTTGAAAGAGCAACTCTCTTGGAAGCCTAAGGCTGATGTCTCAGTTGCTCTCCGGGAGGGAAAGGAAAAGATCTCTAGCACCTAGAAGTATTTTCTGAGTGATATACACAGTAGCCCTTTCTGTGGCTACACGGCTCTGAGACACTGCAAAGAGCTGGGGAAATCCAGAAGAAAACCCGTGAGGCCGTCTGCAGGCATAAGAGGCAGAGGGAAGATGAACGGGAAGCCTCTGACATGTGTCACACGGACAGCCTGTCCCCATCACCTGGAGACCCGGAAGTGTAATGCTGCCGCCCACTGGGGTCACCAGCCCAGACTGCACCTCACACTCTTGACTGTTAGGCTCTCTATCATGCCGCCCCTCCCCCTGCTGTCTCACCGGCTTCCCTACCTCTTTTCCCCTGCGCCAGCCATTCCTGTCTCCCCCTCTGTTTGGCCCTATTTGCTCTTTTCATGTCTCTCGGTTTGTGCCCAGCCTTCATCCTGCCACTTCTGGAGAGTTTGTGCCATCCCCTTCCCATTCCGGATTCTTCCAATGGCTTGCGCTCTTTCCCAGGCCACTAAGGCACCTCAGCTCCAGCCCCGCAATATCTGCTCTTGGTGGCTGCTAACCCTGGTGCCATTTCACTGTCGTTTGACATGAGAGCCAAGCACCTTTGGAAACTATAAATGAAACAAGCAGCCAGGAAACCTTTCGGTCCTGGGTGATGTCCAGCGGGGAGCAGGAGGCCTCACCCTCCCGGTCAGAGGAAGCAGCTGCCACCCACCCCCCTTCTACCTTGAAATCTGATGAGTATGAGCCTTACTGAGAGCCTGCTGCCCCTTCTGCCCCAGAAGAGAGCCCCAAGCAGAGGGAAAGAAACAATGTACTCCATTTGGTTGCAGCTTGCCTGAGTGAAGTTCATACAGGCCAATTTACACCAACTGTGAAAATACTGACTCTACCTTTGGGAGAGATGCAGACAGGCCTGGAGTCACCTGCACTCTGAGACTTCCCTGAGCCAGCGAGAGGCTCAGGCAGCTGGAAGGACTGAGTAAGGAGGCAGGGGCAGATCTGGATGTCAAATGACTCTGTGCCCCCTCCATGAGCAAGGTGGGCCCTGGTCCCAAGTCAGCCAAACCGGCTACATTGCAGTGGGAAAGGAAGTCAAACGAGTTATAATTGCTGTAAGGTGATGGGGGTACTTAGGGGAAGCCCAGAGCCTGTGCAGGACTCAGGATGGTGAAGTTGAGCAGACATTTAAAACCAAGTGTTCAGGTGTGCAGGACCTAAGGAGCCTAAGAGATCTCCACCCCGTGTTTGTAAGCGGTGCTTTCTTGGGAAGGATTCTCCCATCTGGGCTTCTTGACTGTTTAGAGCCCCTCATCAGGGGTGGGAAGGGCTCGGGCCCTCACCTGAGTACGCAGGACTCCCTACCACCTATTGTATGCAACATGCCACAGCTGCAGGGTGAGAATATGAAAACACATACACACACACACACATATATATAGTTGAGGAAGTCGAGGGAAGGGGACTCCGTGTATTTGGCTACGGGAAAGCCCCCATTCCCACTGGGTAAAGACTTTCTGGTATAACCTTTTGGGGAAGAAGCACCCACACCCCGGTAGATAACTCCTGTGCTCTGTACTTAAGTCCAATAAACTTGTTTCCTACAGTGAAGTCTGCTAGGACAGTGCTTCCTTCTGTAGTCAGGACCTTAGGAGAGGTTGACTCTCCCTGGGAAGGATTTTTAACATTGTCAGGGGAGATCCCAAGGAGGAAGTGATGTTTGAGAAAGTTAAAGGCAGTGCCCATAGGTATCTGGGGGAAACACACAGACCTGCCCGGTTAGTAGCAACATTCTCTTCAGGCCTGAAGGACACCAGGACATGAGCCAGAAGTTCAGGGAGGACAGGTCTCTCTTGCACAGTGGGCAGAGCTCACTAATCGCTTAGCACCTGGGGCAGATGCAGGCTGCTGGGGCGACCACTCCCCATGACATGCCCAGCACATCTCCCGCCAAACCCTGAAGCCATGGCAAAGCCAGGCCTACCTATCCCACTCTGCTCCCCTGGCGGCTCCACTGTGCCCGCCCAGAGCTTGGCATTCAGTCACCAGCCAATCTCAGCCTGGGAGGAAGTTCATGTAGGTCCCCTTGCTGCACAAGGAGGTGGTGTTTGTATCACAGTTGAAGTGAACCTCTTTTCTCCCAGTGACCCCACAACACAGCAGCGACTTAAGAGAAGAAGAAAGATAGCCCCTGTAGGCAGGTGTGTCCGGGCAGAGAGGCCAGGAAGTGGGGGGTTTGACCAGAGATTGCGTCAAAGTCCCAAGGTTCAAGCCATACCCCACCACTTCTGGGTTAGGCCCATGATCTGTAACTCGGTGAGGTGATTCCAAGGCGCGGACCGTGGTCCTGCCTCTTCATAGTCATCACGTGGGCACTCGTGGAGCTACGGAAGCTAAATCCTTCCCGACAGCCACTGAATTGGGGTCTGCATTTCAGTGAGGTCCCAGCTCGAGAGCTGTTCTCGTATTATGGAGGATGAATTGAGGATGTGTTGGGGGGATGTGGTGTGACGGAAGGAAGTTTGGGAGCAGGACAGAGAAGGTAAGTAGGGCCATATCCAGCTCCACACGAAGCCCTGGAGGTTTGCCTGTGTCTGCTTTTTTAACAAGAGAGAACAGGGATGGGGTTGTACAACTCTAAAGGAACTTCTGGTCGGGGCTCCCTAGTGGGGATGGGATCCAGTGGTGATGATGAACCTGCAAGTTCCTGACTGGCCCCAGGTTTAGAATCCCAAGCAGCGGATCACTCCTTATGAAATGCAAGTGACTCAGATATTCCAAGGAGAGTGTGTGTTCCCTCTCCGTGGAGAGGTATACTCCAACAAGACGGTATTTCTCGTTTCTATACCCCGGTTCGCGTGGTTAATTAAAGAACCGACTAGGCTGAAGCCTGGGCACAGACTGGGAAATACTGCCTTCGGGCGCCTCAGTCCATCAAAACCCCGGAGTGGTGTTATTCCTGGTGTTGCCACCAGAGGGCAGGCGTGCTCTATTTCCCAACACGTACTACAAACGCCTGGGGCAGCTCTGGGGAGGGCTTGGGCTGCCCAAATCACAAATACCAACAGATGGGCCTGCGGGCGGGTGGTATTCCAGTGAAGTTCCGGCACCCCTCCTGAGGCCTCAGAGGAGTCCGGGGGTGGAAAGCAGGTGAGTGCCGGTACGGCTTCGGCTTTAGATTCTTAGTTGTTTTGGGTAACAGTTTGAGAGAAAAAATTCTAGAATATGAAAATGAAGTTTGGCAAATCTCCAAAAGCTCTTTTATGGGAGCTCAGGCCATAGGAGTGGCCCGGAAGGCGGGCAGGCAAGATCAGGTCAGGTAGTGTTCCCAAGCTTGGCAATGAAACAGCCCATCTTAAAGGTGAAGTAGGCCTCCAGGGCCGAGCCTCTTTCACTGTACAGCCCACTGTGCCCCCAGGCTGTGGAGGGGAGAATTCGGGATGGGGGACAGGGGAAACTTTGTTCTCTCGGAATGAGCCCGTAGAGATGGTGGGACTTTCTAGTTATCCTAAAAAGGTTCTTGACAGGCAATGGAGACGATTTCCCTAGGGTGTCTAGGGCAGAAGACCTTGTTAGTTGCAAATTTAGGTTGTTATCCATTAAGTTCCCAAAGAAAAGATCTGAGGTGAGGTCAGAATGAGTCTAGATGCCAGTCTGTGGCGGCAGCTGAGATGAATGAAGCCCGGAGATCCAGGCTTTCACCCTATCTCTGGCCTGCAGGAGGCTCCCCTCCCCTGCCCTCCCACCGTGGCTTAGAAACTTTCTTGGAGCAGAACTCTCCAATAATTGACAAAAACAATAATCATTTGCCCCCCAAATATACATAAACCCACAACCCGGTGTATAAGGTTTCAAGAGATGCAGAGACTCCTTTCCACCTCACAGGATCATCAAGGGAGATCCCCTGCCTAGCTTCTTAAACTTACTCTTAAGGGTCATTGTGCTTGGTAGTAGTTTTGTTAACCCAACACAAGCTGGGGTTATCTGGGAAAACAGAACCTTGAGAAAATGCCTCGGTCATCCTGGCCTGTAGGCAAGTTTGGAGGGGCATCTTCTTGATTAACGAACGGCAACCCACTATGATAGTGCTAGCCCTGGACAGGTGGTTCTGGGATGTGTTTTAAAAACCGAGCTGAGTCTTTAATCCCAGCACTTGGGAGGTAGAAGCAGGTGGATCTCTGTTAGATCAAGGCCAGCCTGGTCTACAGAGCTAGTTCTAGGACAGCCAGGGCTACACAGAGAAACCTTGTCTCTAAAAACAAAACAAAAAGCAAACAAAAACAAAGCCGGCTGAACCACTAAGGAGAACCTGCCAGTTGGCAGCGATTCTCCGCGGCTGTTTCAGCTCCTGCATCCACGTCCCTTCCTCGAGTTCCGGCTTCAGCTTGTCTTGATTATGGACTTCAGCCTATAAGGTGTGATAAAAAGCAAAGTGACCTTCCCACGTTGCTTTTGGTCAGAGTGATCATAATAGCAATGGAGAACAAACTAGGATAGTCACGTGACTGAAGGCCTCCGGAGAGTCCCAGTAAAATGCTCTTTCCACCCCGAGTGGGTCTAGTTCAGTGGTTTCTCTGCAGTGTCACATCCTCTGCAGTGGGAGGGACAGACAATCTGGCAATAGTTAAAGGTTGCTGAACACAGAACTAACTAACTAACTAGATGGGGCTGGGAGGATGGCTCACTGGGTAGAGCACCTGCCATGGAAGCATGAGGAGCCGAGTTTGGCCCCCAGCAGTCATGTAAAAAGGCAGGCAGGCAGAGACAGGCAGCTCCCTGGGGCCTGCTAACCGCAGGCCTTGTCTCCTCCGTGAGCTCGGGTTCACTGAGAGACCCCGTTTCAGAATGTGCATTGGAGAATGATTCAGGAAGACATCTGGCATTGACCTCTGGCTTCCACTTGCATGTGAACACACATGTACACACATACATAGAAGGGTCGGAAGAGGGCTGGGGATACCACTGTGGCAAAAACACTTGCCTGAGCATGTGTGAGCCCTAGGTCCAGTCCCTGGCACCATGCCCACAAATATCAAACATGGAACGAATCATTCTGCATCACCAAACCTCACTGTAGCCTTGGATCTGACCACATGCTGTCATGCCACAAAATATCAATGGACACTTTCCAAAAAAAAAACCGCCCAAGCTTGGAGATACTAACGGTTATGAATTACAGAATTTCAAGTCTATTTGCAAAGCCTTCTGCTGTTTGAGAAACACAATAGTTTAACTATGGGGAATAGAAACTTTTAATATGTATCAGTACGTATTAAGTTAGTGTATCTTTAGACTGCATTATATTACAATGTTTTTTTTTAAAATAATTATTTATTTATTTTATGTCTATGAGTACACTGTAGCTGTCTTCAGACACACCAGAAGAGGGCATCAGATCCCAATACAAATGGTTGTGAGCCACCATGTGGTTGCTGGGAATTGAACTCAGGACCTCTGGAAGAGCAGTCAGTGCTCTTAACCACTGAGCCATCTCTCTGGCCCAGAATGTTTGGTTTTTAAAATTGCTAAAGGCCCAGCACTGAAGAGCAGAGGCAGACAGACCTCTGAGAGTTTGAGGCCAGCCTGGTCTACATAGTGAGACCCTTTTCTAAAAATAAAAATCATTAAAGGAATTTTGGCTTGGGGTCAGGACAGACTCTCCCATAATCTGAAACAGCCCTAAACATACTTCTGTCATTTTGTGTGATATATTTATGTGAGGTGAACATCTCAATGTTGGAAATTTAAAAAAAAAAAATCAAACTATTGAAGATGTTCTACCCTAGAGTATCAAAGATTCAGTCATGATTTAATTCTTTCTGTAAACATAAACAGATACCTTCATCTCATTAATATGTAAATTTTCTTTAGTCTTTCATGAGAAATTATATGTATGCCAGAGAATCATTTTAAATAAATTCCTTTACAATTTATTATCAGTAAGTGTTTTATTTGTATACCTACTTTATATTCCTATGTACTTAAGGTTATATAATGGGTTCTTGGTTCTTTGCTTCTAAGTGGGGAAGGTTTAAGGCACCCTGGTCGGCTCACAGGTTGTTTCTATGATGCTGATCACTGGTGCCCTGGAAGCCACTGGACTCGGTGGTGGCTTGGACAGTCAGCATGTCCTTGTCACCCCTTTGCTTTTCTTTACAGTATTCATTGCAGATGGCGGGAGCACAGTCAGAGAAGGCCATGAGGATGACAGAAACCCAACTCTCATTGATCTATGTGTCACTGCTGTTGGCTTCACAGACACATGCATGGTGTTCTATGCACCAGGTGCTGTTCTGGGCACTTCAAAGGTTAATTTATACCTGAGTGGTGGTAGCACATGCCTTTAATCCTAGCGCTAGGGAGGCAGAGGCAGGAGGGTCTCTGTGAGTTTGAGGCCAGCCTGCTCTACTTGGTAAGTTCCAGGAGCTCCAGCCAGAGCTACATATGAGACCCTGTCTTGAAAATGAGCAAATAAACAGACAGCCAAGGGGCGGGAGAAGACCTGTTTGACTTTGGTGGTAATTAGTGTCTCCTAACCCCAGCCACATGTTAACTAAACCAGGAGTCCAGTCTTTTGTGCCTTAGTTTGTCAGTCTTAAAAATGGGATCCCTGCCTTTGCAGAGGTGCTGGGAGGATCTGAAATATTAAAACCAGCATCCACGAAGCTAGCATGTGTCAGGACGACGATAGTTTCCACACATGTCTCAGCAGGTGGTGGAATATATAGCGTCCCATATCTAGGCACTGTGCAGAGCGTTGTGCACCTGAGAGGAAGGGAGCCTTCCTCTCCACAGGGCCTGGACCCTTGTAAATGAACTCTGACTTACAGTGGCTCCCAGCCCTAGACTACTCTAGAGATGGTGCAGGAGAGGGAGATGAGCTCAGCTAGGCATAACCTTTCCAAAGAGACACAATCCTGTCCTGTGAGAATTGTCCATCCAATGCCCACAGGGACAACCTTTAACGGAATGCCGGAGATGGTGGGTGGGGCTTCCTCTTCCTCCCACAGTGAGCCAGGACGTGAGAGAGAGCAGTCACAATTCAGCTTTACCTGATTCCCAGAGGCAACCCATGACAGCACACACCGTCCCAGAACCCAAGCACGTACTTCAGAAAGCCAACCCCCAGGCTGAATGGGAGAGGCTTCTCCCCCAGCCCCTTGAGGAAGTGGACACATGTCTATTTCTAGGTGGGCAGCTTCGGTTCTGCAGTCAGTGTTGAAGGTTCGAACCACTGCCCTGGGAGAAGGCAGGGGGTGGTGTGCAGCTGGGACCACCGGAGGCTAACACGTGTTTGTCCCCAAGTCTTACATCTTTTGAGTCTGCAGAAATATCAACTCTGAGAGAGGCCTCACGGTGTGGTGGCAAGAGCATGGAGTGGGGAAGGCAGGAGATGTCCTCTGCTTGGCAGGATGCTAAACCCCTCTGACCTCTGCCCCCTCTTAGGGGACTAAGGACATTGCCCACATATCTCTGAACAACTAACAGGCAGGAAGGATGTGGTCAAAATGGTCCCGACCCTTGGGAAAGCCTTTGGGTTGACTGAAGGGAGAAGGATGTTGTTAGATTGAGGGTTTTCTGCTACTCAGAGAGACCCTCAATTCGGTGAACTGGCCACAAATCTAAGGACTTCCTCTGCAGCTAGGGCAACTAGATGAGATCAGCTGACACAGTGGGAAGAAGCTGTAAATTCTGGATCCTGGATGCCTCCATACGTGACTGGGGCTCTCATGTTGGACACCATAAACCCGAAGTTCCCTTTGCTTCTTGCACCCAGCCTGAGGGTGTAAACCTTCCTCCCTCCCTCCAGGCTGAGCTCCAGTGTCCAGGCCCACCTTTGACCACCAGAGGCACTCTGCCGCCATCTAGTGGTCTCCCAGGGCTGTACACCATGTATGTTGTGAGTAGGTAGGGAATATTTTAATAATGTAGCTGTGAATTGATTGCTTAGTCAATTAAAAATGAGGGGCTCCGGAATAATAGAAAAATGACATTGCTTGTGATCAATTTTGTATCTAAATTTTGTACCTAAAACTCTATGTGATAGTTTGAGCCTAAAGAATCCTTGTGAAAGCTGGAGTGCTCAGAGCAAACTGTAAAGGGGGGGCACCTTGTGCCAGAGGAAGGGTAGTATTTTACTGCCGGCAAATCCCGCTGGCATCAGGAAAGTGGAATAATGAGTATCAGCCTTTCTCTTTCCTTCCTTCCCTCTCTCCTGTCTTCCCACCCTTCTGTAAATCATATGACCCAGAGAAGTACCTGGCTTCACACCTGCATGGTCAGGCTAGGGTAGACATAATTATTAACTCTGAACACTTTCAGATTCTTGCTGTGTAAAGGTGGCACTCTCTGAGGCAAAGCTGACTTCTTTCTTTTAGGCTGGTTTTGTGGGGAGCAGTGGGGTGCCAAAATAATGCTTGGAGAGTACTGGCTGGTTTTGTGTGTCAACTTGACACAAGCTGGAGTTATCACAGAGAAAGGAGCCTCCCTGAGGAGAGGCCTCCGTGAGATCCAGCTGTGGGGCATTTTCTCAATTAGTGATCAAGTGGGGAGGGCCCCTTGTGGGTGGCGCCATCCCTGGGCTGGTAGTCCTGCTTGAGCAAGCCAGGAGAAGCAAGCCAGTAAGTAACATCCCTCCATGGCCTCTGCATCAGCTCCTGCTTCCTGACCTGCTTGAGTTCCAGTCCTGACTTCCTTTGGTGATGAACAGCAATGTGGAAGTGTAAGCTGAATAAACCCTTTCCTCCCAACTTGCTTCTTGGTCATGATGTTTGTGCAGGAATAGAAACCCTGACTAAGACAGAGGTATACAGGTGGCACTTTGACCTGTGGGCAGTAGAAGCCTGGTGCCATGCCCTGCCCCCGTTCCTTTGTTCTTTCTCAGCTCCATGTAGGTCAGCTTAGAACCACTCTCCAGGGGAACTGGCTTTCCCATGCCATCTGATCAGACCACTGCCTGTCCATCCACTCGCCAGCCATTCAACTTGGTCTTTTATTCTGCTCTCTATCCCATACTTAGTCAATCTGGTCCTTGCTAGAGGGACTTCTTGGCCCAGGGCTGGGGTTAGATGTGGGTTAGTAGAGCTCAGAGGTTGCTCAAGGCTGTGAATTTGTTTTCCCAATCAATGACAACATGGATGGAGGGGGCTGTGGAAATGTGGGGGTGGAGGGACAGGAGATTTCTGAAGAGTGCCTCCTTAAGGTATTCTGTGAAGAGACTATTTTTAGACTGTGGCTTAATAGGCCCCTACACCTCCCTTCTCTTAGCTCCCAGCTATTACTTGCTGTCATATCTTAAATTATTTCAGTCCTTATTTAGAGGTGTTTGCTATCTTGGGTCTGTCTTTTTCTAACTTGACATCTCAAAAAATATCCCCGGGCCCCATTATGTTGTCTTCCACTGACTCTGGAACTCTGGAGAAATATGCTGTTGGTCTCATCTCCTGTTAAGCCTGTTGGAGACCCACGCTTCTTCCAAGCTTCTCCTATCTGGGAGTCCAGTTAATGAATGGAAATTAGCTCTCCCTTTTAATTGTGTCTGTGCATGTGTGCGTGCTCATGTGTGTGAGAGTGTGTACATGCACATAGGTGACACTGGGCACATGTGAAAGTCGGAGGTCAACTTGGCATAGTTCTTTCTTTCTACTATGTGGGTTCTGGGGATCAAACACAGGTTGTCAGATTCTGCAGTAAGCACCATTACCAGCCAAGCCCCAAACTGGTTCTCTTTAGACTATGGTAACTGTATGAGTGTCCCACATCTACATAGCAATGTGCCATTCAAAAGATAGGTCCAGTTGGCCTATGAGTATTCCCACATCCTTTGTCATGTGACTCAGTTCTAGCTCATAAGACATTAGGCAAGAACTGCTGGAAGCTTCTGGGAAGGATCTATGTTATTCTCAAGCCAATTATGAACAGCCTTTCTTGCTTGCTAGATACAAATGAGAAGGCATGGCTACCACAGGCAGCCCTTGTGCCAGCTCTGAGGCAACTTTGGGCATTGGGATGAAGCCAGTACTGTTGACAGCAGTGATGGGGAATCTGGCCCTCACAGACACTGATGAGCTCTCTGGACCAACCTCAGAGCTGCCTTAGCACTGGATTTCATATCACAGAGGCCAGTGAGTCTGAGTGGATTTTCTGTTATTCATAGACCACAGTGACTGGCTGCCGGTAGACAGTCCTTGGAGGAAGAATGTGGAGTAGACAATGAAGACAACACAAATATGCATGACTTGGTAACAGAGCATAAGGCATGAGGGAAGAAAACCAAGTCTCACAGCATTTTGCTGTCACTGGGTCTTGCAGTTGGGGCTGGCACCTCTGCTCCCCTTCTCCCCCACCCCAGGCCGTCTGCTCCCCTCTGGATTCATATGGAGGTTTGTGCTATCACTCCTCAAGGAGGGAGACATCTGGCTGAGAGGACACGGGGAGGGAAAGGAGGAAGGAAAGCTGCCAGGATGTGCCAGGCAGCTCCTTGGTTTGAGTTGCGGACCTGGATGCAGGGAGGTGTACTTAAGAAGCAGACAGAACTAGAACAGAGGGTGTTAAAGGTGCCCAGCAGGCAATGATCCCGAGTTGGGAGTCAAGGGAGAAGGGAATGTTCCCTCCTCACCCAATGGAACCCACAATGTGTAGTGTCAGCTTCCCGGTGCCCCTAGGATGGCGTTCCTACAGTGGGCACCTTTGGCAGTAGCAGGAGGTTCATGGGCGCCAGGCTGAGAATGAGTGCAAATCAGAGCATGGGAGAACACGGCCACCAACTGCATGGTGGCTGTGAGTGACTGACAGACTTCAGGTAGCTTAGCGGTGCCCTGGAAGGTCCTGTTGAGGTGGGAATGGGGCTGAGGGGCACTGGAAGCTAGCTTAGGCCGTGGCTTATTTTGACAATTGAAGGATCAAGACCAGGCAACTTCTATGCCCCACTGGTTTGGGTCATTTCTACTTTGAGGAAAGAGTACTTTGGGAGGCATGCTGTGTTTGAGGCTGCCACAGTGAGTACGTTGTGGCTCTTCTGTCTGGATTTGAGCACCATCACCAAAAAGGCTATAAAAGAGAATTATCCAGGTAGAGATGAGAATATTTCTCCTTTCAAAGGTGCAGCTAACTCAGGACAAGAAGACTAGATCATTCCGTTGACATTAGTCAAAGGCATTTGGGGATCCCTATGACGATCCAGAAGGACTTGGGAGTTTGAAAGGGGGATTTGGGCTTTGATCACTACAAGCTGAAAACTTACAGAGATGGATAAAATTACCCAGTGTGTAGAAAAAGAGTAGTGATAATGGCGGTATGTGTGCGTGTGTATGTGCATGTGTGTGTGTGTGCGCGCGCGCGCGCGCGTGTGTGTGTGTGTGTGTGTGTGTGTGTGTGTGTGTGTGTGTGTGAACTCCAATCATTAAGGAACAGGCAGATGACAATTTTTAAGGCTTAAAGGCACAGTGACTGAGGGAGACTTTTGATGGCAGCCATGGAGATACCGTGTCAAGATGGAGGCAATGACAGAGACGTTCAGTGGCGAGGGGATGTGGGTGCCTATGGTACTTACTTATTTTTCTCATTGAGAGCAGATATCTGACAAAAAGCAAGAGAAGAAAGCCTATTGTGGCTCAATAGTCAAATGGAAATATAGAGGACATCATGGTGAAGAAGTCATAGTGGTGGGAGTGTGGGGCAGAGAGGAACTGGGGGCTCTGCTGCCTCCCCCCTTCTTATTCAGTTTGGGACTCCAGCCCATGGGGGGGGTGTCACTTAGGTTCAGGGTGGATATTACCTCTCAGTTAAACTTCTCCTAACATCCTCATAGACACTCCCAGAGATGTGTCTCCTAGGTGATTTTGCATCCTAACAAGTTGGAATCAAGATCAGGCACCATGCCCTTGAGAACAGTGGTGTGGCACCGTGGAGGCTGCTGCTAGGCTATAGTAGGCTGATGAGTGCAGCGGATGTCACTGAAGTGTGCAGAGAGGAAGAGAGAGCGATCGGGGCTGGGATGTAGAGTAGAGGTTAGGACAAAGGAGGGTGGACCACACTGCAGACATGGGGAGGCTGCCGCTGATGATGGAGAGAGCTTTCTGCAAAGAAGGAAGTGATAGCATCTGATGAGTCCAGGCCCAGAAGGGAAGAAGGAAGAGTCTGGGGGCGCAGGGTGTGCCATCTGGGGCTGCAGGAGAGAAGGTCATTGTTGGGAGCCTGAAAGGTCTGAAAAGGAACAGTCAGAGAGGACTGCCAAATCAAGCTGAGGCTCGGGGGAGTCTGAGGCAGTGCCTGTCTGCACAGGAGTCTGCTTTTCCTCTAGGAACCCCAAGCTGCCTGCAGGAGAGGTGAATCCTTTAGGCAACAGACAGCTCTCCAGTTAAGATCATGGCAGGCAAGTGTCTTAGGACAAACACTAGGCGATGGTTGACCCTGATTGTCTCCTTGTTTGGTCTTAGAGATGTCTAGGATAGTCTATAGTAAAGTACACCCCTGGATGTGTCTGTGAGGGTGTTTCTAGGTATTTCTGGGGTATTTGTTACATTAATGAAAACTTGGAACACAGACTTCTCAGCCAAGTCGAGGCTGGCTTCACACCTGTGCCCGTGGCTCTGTCTGAATCAGGAGGACAGCCCATCTTACCCACAGGATCCCACACTTACAAACTCTCAAACCACACCACACCTCTCACCCTTAGGATGGCTTCAGGTTCAAAAATGGTGCCTAACAATTGTTGGTGCAGACAGAGGGCCACAGAACATCCATGCATGGCTGCTGGGAGCGTAAATTGGCACAGCTGCTGTGAAAAATGTTGATTCTGCATTTGATTTTCTGAGGACCTGGACGGTGTGGTCCAGAAAGTCCACTTGTGCGTCTATACCTCAGAGACACGAAGGCAAGGTCTAAAAGAGATCCTCGTTCGCAGCAGCAGCAGCAGCCATAGTATAGGTAGAGTGTGGATGTCACCCAAGTGTTCATGAGAAGATGAGCCAACGTGTAGAATATATACAATAATGGAATACTATTCTGGTTAAAAGGAAGGAAGTTCTGGTCCACTGAGGACAGTATTCCTACCTCGTGCCCTTGAGGAAAACTCTTCACACCCTGCTTTAGTATTCACTGCCTATAGTCTCCTCCAGCCCTAACAATTTGAGAGTCTGGGAAACTAAACATCCACCCATCCACCGTCACCACGCTCTGGGACCTGAATGCAGGGCAGATGAGTCCCTGGGAAGCTACACATTAGGGTCCCTGAGGTCTCTTGGTTTTCTATGGAAAAGATCTATTCCTAGCTGTAGTGCTTCTCTCAGCAGGAAGAGGTCTCACTGACAAAGAGTAGCCCTGACCTCGGTAAACCGGAACTTCACGCTCGGATTGTGTTGCTTCAGAATGGGCCAGGTTGAAAACAGTGAGAAATAAACCAAGAACCAAGAACAGCCGGGCTCCACCGCGGCATGCTTTTGCTTGGTCCGTTTTACCTGGGCTTCTGTTAGAAGCCTGGATCTTCCTTGCTCTAGGAGACAATCCGGCTGCCACAAAGGTCCCACCGTGGGCTCTCCAAATCTTTGCCCTAGGCTTCCTATTACGTGACAACAGCATCATGGGAAACACACTGGAGAGGCAAATCAAATCAAAGACCTCTGCCTCCTGGGGGAGAGACCAGGCAGACAACCAATTCAGACACTCATTGAATGTTTGAGCCAGGTCTCTGGCAACCTGGGGAATGGGAGTAGGCCTGGAAATGAGACACGCCCTGTGGTGTGGTACACCTGCGTGGTAAAGTCACTGCACGGTAACAGGAGCAAGTGTGGGCTCTGAACCAGAGCTCTTCCTATCTCTTTCCAGGCTGTGTAACTATGAATTCGAACTGGGCTTCATCAAGATCAGGCCAGGGCAGAAGGGCCAGCGCATGTTTCTAATGACGGAGGTTGCACTACTACCCTTGACCACTAGAGAGCAGTAGCACAGTCACTCTGCGAGTGCTCAGAGAAAGACCCGCTGATGGACTGGACTTGACTGAGCTGAACTTTAGGGAGGGCAGCAGCAGAGACATGGGCTCAGCTTTGGTGGTCCTTTTGAGCACTGGCGGGCACTGCTGCATAAGCCATATATACACACAGCTGGCCCTGGTTCTGGCCCCTTCTGGACTTGGCTCAGTCCTTAAGCCACAGGGGACTAGGGAGAAGCCAGCTATGTCCTGATTCTGATTGCTCAGTCAATGCTGCTCTGCCAGACGTGCCTCAGAAATGTCCGTCCGTCCATCCATCCATCCATCCATCCATCCATCCATCCATCCATCCATCCATCCATCCATCCATCCTTCCTTCCTCCCTCCCTCCCTCCCTTCCTCCTTTCTTGTGTGTCTTGCATGATGTTTGCATGTGAACGTGAGGGTGTGTGTGCCTGTGGAGGCCGGAGCAGGATGGCAGGCGTGCTCTGTGGACCTCTGCTTTATTAAGACAGGATCTCTCACTGGACCAGAAGCTCGCCATTTTGACTGAGCTCTCTGGTCAGTAAGCTCTCTGGATAGGATCTACTTTTCTCTGCCCCCCTGGGGTTACAGGCACATACAGCCATGTAGGGCTGGGTGCTAGAGATTGAAGCCCACATCCTCATGCAGAATATACATTCTTATCGACTAAGGCATCTCTCCGATCCCTTCAGAGACTTTTTTTTCCTATCGATTTGTCTGTCATTTGCTTCTAGGGTCCTGCTAGCTGTATTCACAATACTTGGAAAATTTTTATTTTCAGAGAAAGCCACTGGGGTATCATTCTTGCCGAAGCAGGTGTACAGTTTTCCCAGTTGTTTGGCAATTCATCTTAGGAAGGGGGGTGCCCCCTTCCGGAAGCACACACAGGGAATCCGAGCTCCGCAAATTTAGCTTAGCTACAGTTTTTCCTTTGCTTCTAAAATACATGGCAACCCTTCCGTCTTGTGTTTAAAGCAGCCAGCGTGTTCTGAAATGGTTACAGGCACCTGGGAGCATTGCCCAGAGCTGGCTCTCAGAAGCTGGCCAGTGTTTGCAATTCTGTGTCTAAAAGCTACAGGGCAGAACTGGGGAAAGCTTAGGTGAGAGTTAGAAGTCTAAGCTACCATGTGGCCCACGGCTGTATGTCTGCCCTTCCGTGGCCTTCAACATTCTAACCCCCTACCGCTGAAAAACGGGACACCAAACCCTCATCTTCCTTGCCTCTACCCAGGCGGCACACCACACCATTGCTTTGAAGAGTGTATTTGTAAGAGAGGCCAGGCTAGTGAGACATTAAATGGGAAACAAACCCGCTGGTCTGATTGATTGACAAGCAATATAGGAGGAGTTAACATCAGAGCATCCCTACAGCCCTCACTGGACAGGGAGGGAGGCTGTGTCCGCAAAGCACCTATCAGGATTCTGCCCACTTCCTGGACACTCCGTGCCACCGTGTGCAGTCCAAGTTCTTCCCATATGGGCTCTGTGACCTTGGCACATTCCTAACCCGGGTGAGCTAAACAGTGTGAGTCGGAAAGAATATTAAGAAGCACCTCAGTCTGAAGACAAATCCTATTACCTACATTGTAAGCAAACATCACAAAAGACCTAAGAGGTTGTCCGGCAGCAATGGGCATTTTCTGTACCCAGAGTCTTTCTCTGAGGAAATCATGTCTGAGTTGAAGAAGCTTGAGTGACCTAAGGTCACCTCCTGGCCTCTTCTGCTCAGCATCTTACCTCTGTAAGATAGAAACATGGGGAGTTATGCAAGAGTCACGCCAGAACCTACCCTTCTCTTTGGTACTCTTCGTCCAGATTCGACAGGAGCTGTGAGCCCCCTGTGGAGAGGTCTACGGCAGCCAGGGGCAGGTCCCGATAGGCAAAGTTCGACAGCTGCACCGGAGCAATGCTCTTGGTCTCTTCGTCTACTTGTTGGGAGATAATCTCAACTTCAGAAATTCCTCCTTCGATGGCAGGTCTGGGTAGAAAGGAGGAGCGGCAGGGAAGGGTTAGCCCCTGAGAACTGTACCCTCCTCCCTCTGTCAGTGGAAGGGGTAGGGAGGCACAGGGAGCTGTGCTGTGCTGGAGGTCAAGGGAAATGCAAGGTTGCTATTCTTCCCCACAGCCAGTCAAGAACTGGTTTAAAGGCCTGGACAGTCCCCTTCTCCTCACCAGTTAGGGTGAATGGACAAACCTGAACATGTGAGTTTTGGGGGGAAAGTCCTTCATGCAGGGAGGTAAGGACCCTCAGCTAGAAGAATGGCTGCATACGGTTCCGTTATCAGTGTCACAATAATAAAAGGTGCTTTTGGTCCCAACTGGATATATGCTCCAGGTGGCTGAGAGCCTCTCTGGAGGCTCAGAGGCCTTGGGGGGACGATGAGGAGAGTCAAGGACAGCTAGGATGCTGCTCCTTTCCCATTCAATCAGCTCCTGCCATATCTCCATTCTCAAGATTAGGGAGTCAGAAACTGGGGTCCCCTGAGCAAACAGAGGAGTCTGGGTCAGTCTGTGTCTTAGGCAGACTTATCTTGAGCACCGAAACCAACCCACAGCTCCGCTAGCACACAGTGTGCCTCAGCCAAGGGCAGGGTCACCTCCCAACCTGTGAGTTTTGTCAATCTGAGGAGGCTTTTTAATATCACTGGTATCTGAGGAGGGATGGAGACATAAGTATCATGCAAGATGGTTAACCACTGTGCACCGTAATACCAAACACAGCTGTGCACCAGGCTACCAACACATCTCCTGATGGGAGATACTAGGTTGGAGACCTTGGCCGTCCCTTCCTGGGACAGGATCATTGGTCCCTCCTACACATTCTTGGCCCTGTCTCATCCTGAAGAATCTGGGAGGCTGAGTCTTGTGTCTCTGGCCACACTGCTAACTTTGAAAGGGAAAGTAGTATACATGAGATGGTAGAAACTTAGCGTCTGGGGGATGTGGAGGGTCCGTGCTTGGGGAATGAGGGGCCACTGACGATGCTGAGGCGGCCGGCCTGCTGCAGACTGCTCTTGGGCTTTGGTACCACTTCCTGTGGTTCTTTCCCAGGCCTCAGTTTCTCTAGGCGTTCTAAGGGCTGTTCCTTCCCACTCTGTGTGCTGTGGAGCTTCTGACAGCAAGTCCTGCTTGGGCGCTGTGGGAACACTCTAAATTCCTAGTGTTTCTAATGGTCTAGAAGCCAACAAGTGACAGACAGAAGCAGTTGCTGGAGTCCGTAGAGCTGACCCTCTGCTCGGATTGTTCAAGGGTTACAGGTGGGCTACCTGGGCCACCCACATGCACCAGGTAATCCCCAACGTCCAGATTTGCATTCATAGGTCCCCCTTAAGCCTTTGGTTTTTCCTCCCTGCCAAGCACAGATAATGGTACTCATCACAGTGTGACATTTACAAAATGACTCAAGAGCTTCAGACAGAACAGTCATCGGATGTGCAGTTTCTGTGTCTCTCAACAATTGATATAAAAGAGTGGGTGTTGCTGGGGGAATCCCAGTTACCCCAGAGGTTTCCTAAAAAGTACATGCCGGGTTGGGTTTGTTCTCTTAGGATCTGTTCGAGGAAACAGGATTTTTGTTTTTTTTTAATTAGACAAACGGAACTTTCTAATCAATGAGATGCTCTAAGAAGGCAGGCGTTATGGTTCTGAAACTATCAGGGAACAATTCTAAAGGGTGTGGGGCATGTTACATCTGCCCTCCTCACATCTCTGCCCTTTGGTCCGCTTCGACAGTGGCTCAGCCCCTCTCTGGACACATGGTCATCTCAGCAGAGACTAAAAGATTCCTTTGGTGGCAATGAAACTTATAAAGCTCACAGCCTCATTATTGAATGTTACACTTTCGTCTTGTATGTGAAGAACAGTGCCAGGAAAAGGGCATTAGTGGCTCTATTCAGCCTTCCTTGAAGGGGTAAACACTACCCTATTAGCCAGTTTGTCATGTGGTATTGCAGTTTCTTCCATCAAAGGGAAGTGTGTGTGTGTGTGTGTGTGTGTGTGTGTGAGAGAGAGAGAGAGAGAGAGAGAGAGAGAGAGAGAGAGAGAGAAAGAGAGAGAGATCTTTCAAACTCTTGATTGTGTGTTCATCCACGTGACCAGTTTTGGTCAATGGGACGACAGTAGATATGAAACCAGCAGAAGCATGAGATTTGTACCTTTTGTCTGGCTCTTATCCCACAAATATCAGCAGTAGAGAGTGACCAGCCTAGTCCATTGGATGAACAGAGACACACTGACTAGAGCCTATTCTCCCCTAGATCTGCCGGCAGCTCTACAACAAAGTCCCACCGTGAAGGCTGATCCCAGGCAAGATCAGCAGATCCACCTAGATGACCCCCCACCCATGGGATCTTATGCTGTGCATTCTGAGGAGGGTTGTCCCAGAGCCTCATAGTGGCATAGAGAACACAGCCACCATGCTTCTGATGACTCAGGAGCCAGACGCACAGCCACAGAGGCTGGGATAGCATACTGTAATGGAAGGCGTGTTGTTTTTATCTGGGTATTATTTGCCAGTGAGTCGCCAGACAGAAAATAAATTGCCGCCTGACTACCACACTGACATGTGTTAAGATCGAGTGCTTTGTCCATATGGCTGCTTGGGTTTGGGGAACTGAAAGCAACTCTCGTTTAAGAGGCCTCTGCCTGATTTCATAAAGCCTGCTTTTAGAAACCTTCACGTGATTTCTACATTTCCTCACAATTCCCATTTTATGACATAGCCCCCCCTTTCATTTCCTTGTTTTATTCTGAGGTTTGCTTCAGGTGCCTGACGTAGCAGACCTTCATCTTGTGAGGGACTCACAGCAACGTTGTGGGTCTGGAGAGCAGGTCCTGATGGTACTTACTGTGGATTGGTCATGTTGAAAGATGTAACCAAAGCCATGGCTTTTTGCGATGTCTAGTGGGGCTCAGCTGTCCTTACGTCTGATCTTAGCATTTCCAAGTGGGGCTTTTACAAGATTCATGAAAACAGAGTGCCCTGAAATGATAAATGGGGATTTATTACCTTCAGATCCCAAACCGAGTTCCTCCTAATCTCATCTAAAATTGGTGTGCTTAGTTAGCACTGTCTCCCACATAGCACTGTTCTTGATGGCATGGCTGAATGGACCTTTCTGGTAATGCCAAGGAGTAGTGATAGGGGCCGTGCTTCTCTCTCCCAGCCCTCCAGGCTTCCTCATTTACCCATGTTATTCCCACTAAGCTGCGGGGCCACCAAATCTCAGCATGAAATGTAATTCTGTCTCTATTTTCCTCTCAATTGATTCTTCAATGAGAGAGCCAACAGACAGCAGCTTAGGAGAACCAGCCCTACGGCCAGTCTATTGGGGGTCATTACCTCTCTCCCACTAACCCACTCTGCTCTGACTCCCCACCTACAAACAAGAGTAACACCAGAACTTCCCAATGGAGACTGGGAGATGCTCGGAACAGAAGCAATTATGTAATTGCTGACTTTTATAACTGTGATTAGAAACTTTGATAAATTAAGGTGGAACATTCTATTGAACTTGGACACATTCCAGAAATTATTTGGAGACCTAAAAATAAACTCTTTCTCCCCCAAATCGGCTTAGATGAACAGTGTGAGCTTTTCTACTGTCCAGTGTGACAATACCACAGAGGAGTCCTCTGCCCACAGGTACAGTCCTGCAGAAAGGACAAGGCAGACAGAGACCCTGCTTGTGGATGTTTTCAGACAAGCTACTATGGAGGTTGCCATAAGGGTCATCCTTTTGTAGGTCACACTGTGCTGTGCTGCAAACTGCTGTTCCTACAAGAATTGCTCACAGGATAAAAAAAACTCATTCTCCTGACCTGAAACTCTGCTCAGAGAGGAGGCTCAGCTAGAGAGACAAAGGGAGACATGGGGTACATCACACAGAAGGGAATGACTCTCAGGATGGGAAACACCACGAACAGATGATCAGAGAGGAGCTCACTCTCATGGTGTGGGAGGAACCCTGGGAAGGGCTGGACTTAGCGTGACCGTGACCGGAATGGAGATGAGGGGAGTGAAGCTCAATACATCAGTCATTTGACACCAGGGGTTAACGGAGGCAACGAAGGGTTCAGAGACAATTTGGACTAGGCAAGTTTGGAAGATGTCATACCTCTCTAAGGTAAGGATTTTACCTCACCTCAGTGGACATTAACAGAGAAGTCTAAACATTAAACAGAAGACACCCCTTAATAGTATTTTGGGGGTTATATATTAATTATACCGTAGGTATTACAAAATTCACTACCCCACCATGCACATTTGATCAATTTCAACCTCCCCTTCTCTTCATAAACACTCTTACAACGTCTTCCTGGTACTGAGAAGACTGAGAGGAGATCCCCACAGCTGGGAGTGAGGTAAGCAGCACTTCTTCCCAAGATGGGGCCTTGGTGAACTGGCATTCCCAAATGAGCTCCGTAACACTCTCCAGGGTAACAGCCCTGTGGAGGATTCCATAGAGAGTCCCTCTTGATCACACACCTCCCAGTTTGGCTGGGCAGGCAACTTAGAATATAGAAGACCCCGAGCTTTCTACCTACTAACCAAAGAAGAGTAAAATCCTATGAATCTCTAATTAGAAATAATAAACACGCTCTACTAGAACAATATATTATGGCAAATATGAAAGAGACAAAAAGGAAGAAATTAAAATTGTAAAGAATTTTAACTTCACTTTTCAGAAGAAAAATTTTAAACATATGTAACACTGTAGGGAACTGAGTGCTGGGCCACTAGCTCCTCACCACCCAACCTCACCACTTAGCAATTAGCAACATCTTTTCCCTTCTATATACTTGCCCATTCCCTGACCCATGATTATTTTGAAATAAATCATAATGGATATCATCTTATTGAACTAAAAATATTAACATTATATATTACTAAGTAACAAAAGCCTCCTCTATGTTTTTATTTTTAGAGAAGTTCATACAATGTATTTTGATCATTAACTTACTTTACTTTTGCCGTGATAAGACACCATGACAAAGGCAACTTACATTTTAAGAGTTCATTGGGGGCTTATAGTTGCAGAGGATTAAGAGTCTGTGGCCATCATGGCGGGGAGCATAGTAGCATGTGGGCAGACATAGTGCTGGCTCAGTAGCCGAGAACTTACGGCAGAGAGAGATAACTAGAGATGGTGTGGGCTTTTGAAACCTCAAAGCCTGCCCCTAGTGACAACCTCCTCCAGCAAGGCCACACCTCCCAATCCTTCCTAAACAATTTCACCTATTGGGGACCAAGCCTTTGGACATATGAACCTATGGAGGCCATTCTCACTCAAATTACCACAATTATATTCTTTTCCTCTTCTCCCCTTCAGGCTCTTCATGTCTTCTCTATTTGTTTTTGTTGTTGTTGTTGTTTTTTTAAGAGACTCTCATAGCAACGGCCTTAGTTATCTGGTTCTTTTGATCTTTCTACCCGTGTTCCATGATCAGCCCTGAGTCCTAAGTGTGGGGGTGTGCTGAAGGTGCATCAACCCCACAGGCAGCTGATCTCCGCATTTTGACCAGTTGTGGGTTTCTATTGCAGTTAGAGATGACATTGGTTTAGGAAGCTGACGGGAGTGGGGTCTCTCTAGGTTATATGGCTTTACTGTCCACAGGTGGATGAATTTACAGTTCCTGGCATGAATTCCCTCATGTTGATCAGGCCGTTAAGTTCAATTTAGCTGACTCTTGTGTACCTCCGTGTTGTGAGTCCCACTACTGTGCCTTTCAGGATATCTTGCCACCCTGGCTATCATGGTTCACTGGTGTTACAGTTAGGTCTGACTATTATTAATTCTCTCCATTGGCAGCTTGGTCTGCTTCTTCTGAAACTGTAAGAGCTAGTCTGCAGGGAGGAGGCCTCAAGGTCAGCCCCAGATTGATTCTTCTAAATCCAGTGTCCAAAATGTGTGGTGTCTTCAGTAAGAGGATCTTACCTTCTTTTTTCTGAAAGGCACCACGGGCCACAGCAACAGACTATATTGTCTTGGGAATCTCTTGGACTTCCATGAGTAAAAACTCAAAGGAGGGTTTCTCTGCTTGCCACTGGAGTGCATGTTAAATAGTCTCTAGAATTCTATTTGGGAAGAAATCGTGTCATTGTAATTGGTGTAATAGTGTAATATCTGTAATCTCAATCTCAATCTCTCTCTCTCTCTCTCTCTCTCTCTCTCTCTCTCTCTCTCTCTGTGTGTGTGTGTGTGTGTGTGTGTGTATGATTTTAAGTATGTTGCAGGGAATAGTAAAACAAAAAAGAGAACTGGCATGTTCCTGTGCTGGTGCTGGCATTGGGGGGCCACAGGGCTCCAGGTGGGTGATCTCAACTTGGCTGTCTCTTTGCCCATCAACTCTCTAGTGGGGACCCCTGAGTTCCTCTCACTACCACGAAAAGTCCCACGCACTCCATGGTCATCACAACAGCCAATTACCTGGTAGAATCAAAACTCTTAAAGCTTATAATTATGGTTAACCAATCAGATTTAAGTATCAATAAAATCACAGTTTACAAGATGCCAATATAATAATTTCAGAGTCAATTTTTGATAATGATAAAAGCTTTATCCCAATTATTCTAACCTTATGATATCATAACTTGTGGCTGGTTCAAGCCACACTGGTTCATATCCGCCTCCATTCTCCTTCTCTCTCTCTCTCTCTCTCTCTCTCTCTCTCTCTCCTACCTACATCTCTCTCCTACCTACATCTCTCTCCTACCTACAATCTCTGTCTCTGCGACTCTTAGCTCTGCCTCCCCTTTCCCTGTCCAATCACAGGCCTCCTGTTGCCCCAATGTGATTGGACAGGGAAAATCCTGAAACATAAGTATCCATAAAATAATATAATTCCTTATAGCTTTTTCAAACATTTTAAATGTTACTTCTCCCTCCTCCTTCCTCCCTTCTTCTCCCTCCTCCTTCCTTCTCCCTCCTCCCTCCTTCCTTTTCCCTCCTTCTCCTGCCTTCTTCCTTCTCCCTCCTCCTTCTTCCTCCCCCTTCTTCCTCCCTTCTTCTCCCTCCTCCTTCCTTCTCCCTCCTCCCTCCTTCCTTTTCCCTCCTTCTCCTGCCTTCTTCCTTCTTCCTCCTCCTTCTTCCTCCCTCCTCCTTCCTCCCTTCTTCTCCCTCCTCCTTCCTTCTCCCTCCTCCCTCCTTCCTTTTCCCTCCTCCCTCCTTCCATCTCCTGCCTTCTTCCTTCTCCCTCCTCCTCCCTTCTCCCTCCTCCTTCCTCCTTCCTTCTCCCTCCTTTCTTCTCCCCCTGTGCTGCTCTCCTTCCTCCCTCTCCTGGGTAAGTCCCTCCCTTTCACTCACTCTTCAGTTCACTAATGGCTAAGGCTCACAAAACTCCTTTTAAAAAGCATACCACAAAAGGTACTATCAATCCTACATCAATCTCTTCTTAACATTAAACATTTCCTTGCCAGCCCTATAATGTCTTAAGGCTTTTTCAACAAGGAGCTGTGCTAGTTGGGTTTGGTTTTCTTTGTTTGTTTGTTTCTTTGTCAACTTGATTGCAAGTTGTGGTCATCTGGGAAAAGGGAACCTTAGTTGAGAGAATGCCTCAATCAGATTGGTCTATAGGCAAGCCTGTGGGGCATTTTCTTGATTGGCGATCGATGTGGGAGGGCTCAGCCTACTGTGGGTGGTGCTACCCTGGGCAGATGAACCTGGTTATAAGTGATCAAGCTATGGAAAACAAGACAGGAAACAGCATTCCTCCAAGGTCTCTGCTTTAGCTCCCACCTTCAATTCCTACCTTTTGTTCCTGCCTTGGCCTCCATTGCTGATAGACTGTCATCAACAAAGTAAAGTAAACTCTTTCCTTCCCAAGTTCTTTTTTTGTCTTAATCACAGTAATAGAACAAAACAACACCTAGAACAGAAGCCAAACCAGACCATACTTTATAACTTCATCTCTAGGCTCCTCTGCAATCTTCCTTTTCTTGTGTACAATATTCATAAAAACTGGTCGTTTGTCTTATAATCTTGGATTGTGGTTATTGTATCCCTTCAAAAGCTATAATTAATCATTATGTTCCTCTGTCTCATATACTTCCTGTAAATTTTAATTACTTAAAGCTCATTTTTTACAAGACTTTATGGATAGTGTCATAACCTCTAATAGGAGATAGATGCTACTTTATTGTCTCTCTTTTCATGATATTAACAGCCATTGATGATTCACTCGATCCATTCATTCATTCATACATTCATTAGGTTTAAAATGATGAGTTTAATTTTGATGTTATTTATCAATCAGCTTCTATGAGTACAAGCTTTTTCCTATCAGTGGTTTAACCAGACTAAGATAGTTTATATAGAGAAAAAAAATACATTTTTGTTTTTTGTTAGATTTCAGAACAGTAACTTTGTGTCTCATCCTCTTTCAAAAGGTTTGATAAGGTGTTTGCTGTATTTAGAAACCTCATGGAGTCATTCACTTATAATGCAGGGCCTGGGTGGGAAGCAGGGTCCCTGACAGGTGGCAGCAATTTCTTGGAGAAGAGATGGAGATGCAGCTTTAAGGGATGCCTGCCTCTTGACACAGCAGCAAACATAGGGCCGGGAAGAGGGTGGAATCATACTAGATGGACAGTAACTAGCCACTGTGGCTGGAACTTCTGGCCCTTAGCAAACAGCACCTTTTAGAGAACAAAATGCTTTAAGACGACGGGAACACTTAGCCCGGCTGTGGCTTAAAAATAATATTTTCCAAACAAAACCACCTCCAAAGCACAAGCCTAGCACGAAGCAGGTGTAGTCTGGCACTCTATAAATGAACATCTGAAGTGTAAACCTGCTGCCTTGTAAACCTGGTAAAAGTATGAGAGAGAGGAGCCGCAGTGTCTGGCTCGAGTGGGTAGAAGCTGCCTCTTAGGTTGCAATAAAGTTCTAGGCTCTGTACCTGTTGACCATGCTGTTAGTTACTGATACTGTTGCAGCAAATCAGCCGTCCTTGGGATTTGGGGTTTAAAAGGGCTTCTGAGACCAACTAGCTTCTTTCCTAACAAATTGGGGGGGGGAGACTTAATTTAGGTCTCCCGTCCCCAGAGGTCCCTAGGCTCATTCTCCATCCTTACGTCAAGTGACAGCCCTTGGCTGCCTTCATACCAACCATTCTGTTGGTTTCACTCTGCCCCATTGGGAAATATAAATTCATAGACTACTCTGCGAAAATGTCAATTGAAACTCACAGGAGGAAGACAAGAAGTCTGTTAGGTGTCCCGTATGTTTCTGACACTCTAGATCAGTGGTTCTTAAAACTACTCCAGTAGCACACTCACTTGGGAACTTACGGGGCCCGGACTCCTGGGTTCACTGATGAACTCTCTAATTTGGCACTGTGAGGGTGGGGGCCTGAAAGCTTACATATCTGTTGGAAACAGATCTACTAACACACACTACCCTCTGATCTAATAGGGAAGACTGATCAAGGTAAAGTACACGTTTCTGTCTTCCTTTGGCAGGTGAAGCTAACTGTCTGCCAAGCTCCTCGGATGTAATTATCAGCTGAACATGCTCTGGCCAGGCTGTACAAACACAACAGTGCCAGGAGTACTGTTTGCAAGCAGCGAGGGCAGCAAAAGCTGTCTGTTTCTTCTTGTAGCAAGATGGCAGGGCAATACCCCTGAGGACCTGCACTTTGGGAAGACAATATATTTAGGATGTAGAACAAAAGGTTTTGAGATGGGTATTGTGGCTGTAGTCTCAGGTACTCAAGGGGGTGAGGCAGGAGGACCTGAGCCTTGGTGCTCAAGACGAGCTTTGGCCAATTCAGTGAGACTTCATCTCAAACCCAGAAGCAAGATATGATGATTTATACATACATCATGAAATGGGTGTCACGGCCAAGCTAATTCTTGTCTGTCCCATGGAGTAATTATCTTATTATTATCTTTACTATTATTTTGGTGCTAATGAGAACACTTGTGATTTTAGCACATTTCAAGTAAACAACATATTCTCACTATCGGTTATCATTCTATATATTAAGTCTCTAATATTCATTATATTACAATTAAGGGTTTTTATTGCTTGACCAACATCTCCCTTTCCCCCCACAGCTCTCAATTCCTGGTAGCCACTATTCAGGTGTTGGTTACTATGAACTCAACTTTTTATATTGGTTATGACATACGTGATGCTATTTAGTGTTGAATTCCTGTGTCTGGTTTATTTCACTCCACACAATGTTTTCATGATTCATTCACCTTGTTGAGATGGCAGATTTCTTTCTTTTTAGGGTATATATATATACATATTTACCTAGATACATACATACACCACAAATGCACACACCTGGTGCCTGTGGTGGTCAGGAGAGGGAAATGGATACCCTGAAACTGGAGTTATGGATGGTCTTGAACCACTGTGTGGATGCTGGGAATGGAGCCCTTAGTTCTCTACAAGAGCAATAAATGTTCTCAAACACTGAACCCACTCTACAGCCCCTATAGTTTGGATCTTAAGTGACCTCTAAAGGCCCTCATGTTAAAAGCTTGTTCACCAGGATGTCACTACTACCTTTATCATGAAACCTTTAAGAGGGTAGGGCTGTTAGGTCACTGGGGAGACCCTCAAAGGGGGTTGTGGGATCTTGACCCCTTCTTTTTCCCTTTAACTTATTGGCCATGAAGTAAGCAGTGGTACCATCTGGCACCTCTAGCAGAGGCCTAACACTGATGGGTCTGCATGATCGGGAGCTGACACCTCTAAAACCATGAGCCAAATTAACCCTTTTCTCTTTGATCGTTGATGATAGCAGGTGTTTTTACAGTAAAGGAAAACTGACTAATCCAAAGACTTAGGTTGGTTCTGTGTTCCTGTGGCCATCTTGAATAGTGCCACATGGGCATGGAATGGCAGACCTCACACTGAGATTCTGACTTAGTTTCTTTTGGGTCTATATCCAAAAGAAGGATCGTTTAATTACACAGTATTTTTAAAATTTGGAGCCTTTCCATTGTTTTTCAAATTGCTTGTAGTCATGTATGTCCCCTCAGTGTTCAGGGTTCCCTCTTCTATAGATCTTGTGACTTCTAATGAGGTCATGTCAACAGCTGTGTGGCAATGTCCTGTGGTTTTTATGCATGTTAATGATGGCTGGCTGCATTAAACACCGTTTCATACATACCTATGCCCTTCTATGCCTCATCATTGGAGCAGTGTCTATTCCATATCTATGCACATTTTATTATTATTTTAGTTAAAAATTTTATTTTAGTGGATGAATATTCTGCCTATATGTATGTCTGTGTACAACCTGCATGCCTGGTACCTAAAGAGATCAAAAGGGGACATTGGATCTGCTAGAACTAGCGTTACAGATAGCTGTGAGCTGTATCAATGCTGGGAATTGAACCCAGGTTTTCTGGGAGAGCACAAGCACTCTTAACTATTAAGCCATCTCTCCAGCACCCTCCTTTGCCCATTTTAATTGGGTTGGGTTTTTTTTGGGGGGGGTTGTTGGTTTTTGTTTTTGTTTTTTGCAAGACAGGGTGTTTTTGTAGCCCTCACTGTCCTAGAACTCACTCTGTAGACCAGGCTGGCCTCAGATTCACAGAGATACACCTGCTGTTGCCTCCCTAGTGCTGGGATTAAAGGCTTGTACCACAGAGCCTGGTTCCACCTTAGAGATAGGACCTACCTGGATTTCCCTGTGAACTCACCATTCAGCTAGACTGTCTGGCCAATGACCTCAAGGACCCTCCTGTTACTACCTCCCAGTGCTACAATTACAGGTGTACACTGCTACCCTTGACTTGACTTGAGTTCAAATGAGTGCCAGGGGTCCCAACTTGGTTCCTTGTGCTTGCGAGTTCAGCACATTTCCCACTCAGCCATCACTCCAGTCCTATATGCATGGTTGATGTCTGGGCTCTTCCTTCTGCTCCACTGATTTCTATGTCTATATGTATGTGAGTACCATACTATTTTGATTATTATAGATTTTCAACAAAAATAGGATGTCTCCAAACTTTTCCCTTTTATTTTTTCTTTGGTTATTTGAGGTTCCATATGCATTTTAGATTTTTTTCTAATTTTATGAAAAATGACATTTGGAATTTTGTTGGTGGTGCCTATATTGAATTTGCACACATGGTTTGACTATTGTGGACATTTTAAACAGGATCTTTTAATCCAGGAACACAGGATACTTTTCGAGTCACTTGTGTCTTCTACAGTTTCTTCTGTACCAGCATCTCACTAGTTTTCAGCCTACTAAGAACCACACTCCGGCTATCCACACACTCCTTTACCCTGCACATAACACATCCCTCAGGCTTGCCCCCTGTGCTTGAAGAACAGCTAATTCAGCCCTGGCTTGCACATTTTCATATAGCTCCAAAATACAAAGAGTTAAAGACATGAAGAGGAGCTGCAGTCGGCATGCCTCTCTAAACCTGTCAGCAAACATCTTCTGGTGTCTTCTTAGCGCTAGGTCTCACAGCTACAAAGAAGCCTAGATCAGCCATGATTCATCCATTTGGGGTGAGCATGTTGTTTCATTAAATCATCTCAGTTCTAACAAGAAAGGAAGGGCTGTTGTCTAGGTAACAAGGATATGCCACACCTGAAACTTCAAACAAGACTGGCTAATTGGTGGTGGCTGGTTAAAAAAAAAAAATTACAAAGCCATGTTGTCAACAACAAAAACAAATAAACACCACACAGACTCTGCCTCTTTTTATTTGGATATAGCATTGCATGCATGGAAGATAAAGTTTAGACCACAAAGCCTACTGCAGAATCCGATTGCAGGGAGAAGCCGCTACACTCCAGTACCCTTTGTGGCCATGATGCTCATGCTCTCAGGAGAAGGCAGCGCTCCCTTCCCACCCCCAACTGGTTGGGGAGGTTTTATGTTCAGCAGTGTTAGGTCAACCTTGTTGTCACGTTGACCTGCTAATTCCTTGCTCCATTAGCAAGGAGCTAAAATGAAGAGAATCAACCACTCGCCCAGGCATCCTCCTCCACTCTCCAGTCTACTGCAAATGTTTTAGCTACAGATTTACTTAGCAAGAGCAGAGCCCTAATGGCTTTCCTTTTGGGTGCACAGGGTCTACTGTGGACCCCCCTGTCCCTTGTTTGTTTACCGATGCGATACCTTTTATCCATCACTACTGAGCTCATGAAGTGTAAGTCACACTAAACCAAATCCAATCGTCCAAAAACGAGTCAGGTATACAGAGAGGAAACTTAGGTGGACCATAGTTATAATTCCTTCCTTCCCCCTCAATATCATTTCCCTCTCCCAACTTTCAGTTTCTATAAATTCCCTAAATTGAGAGTACCATGTGACTTGCTGGGGAGGATACCCTGGACAGCCTAAGCAGAAAGGGGTGCCATCAGCAAGCTTCTACCGGTTCCAAGTAGAAGTCATTTTCTTTCCAGAATTCTGCAGGGATAGTGGGGAACGCATATCGCTCTGGCTGGGGAATTACCAATAATGAGCAGGGCAGTTAAGCGTGCCCTGTCCCCTCCAGCCCTCCCCAACCCCTGACCAAGCAAATCTTAAGTAGAAACATCAGCTACGCACATCGCCAAAGCAGCCTTTTGCTTTCCATGGTGGTTAGTGAAGTATGTTAGGAGCTCAGATGTAAAACTTCTATATAGACTAATTTTGGTGGGTTTTTCTTTAACAGAATAAAATTAATCCACTCTTAATCACTACACATCCTTTCCAGAAATTAGGTAATATACAATTTCTAACTTCTTAATTCATAAATGTACATGCATATAACAAAACCTAATATAAATTAAGTATCACCATCTCATGTTTTAGTGGTGTCTGTTACTTCTATATTACCTATTATAATCTTATCTTGCCTTGATACATATATGTAAGTAACTACCAATGTCAACAAAATGTGCATCATTCTTTTTCTTTGTGCTCAGAAAACTATATGGAAATATTTTGTTGTTTGTTTCAAAAAAAACCCATATAATTCATGTGTACTTGGATTTAGCTTGTAGAAACCCCCTCTCCCATGTCAAGGTGGAAGACTCTAACTTATTATGTTTATGAATGATTGCATCCCGGTGTGGATGCCCACCAGTTAGTTAATGATTCCCCGGCTCAGGCTTAGTTTATTTTTGGATTTCTGTGGGGCGCCACTGTGAAAAATGCTTGGATCTATTTTATTATGTGCTGATTCTTTTGCTTCTGTGGGATGGATTCCCATCAGTGGTTATTTCAGGGATAAAGGGTATATATTTAAAACTTTAATAGTTAAACGAAATTGCTTTCTAAAAGGCTGTAATCATTCACATTCCACACCAAAGCTAGGAAGTTCTCCTTGGAGAGAAGACCCCTTAAACAACTGTGAGCTGTCAAAAATGGCTGTTGCCTTAGTAGGTCCAAAAATGTGTTTAATGGCGCCCCTTCCCCATGGAGCACCCGGAGTGACAGTTAGAAAAGAAGATAATGATAAAAATCCAAAGTAGCCACAAATATGCTTCCAACAGAAGAACCGTCAGTTGGCTTAGGTAGCTCCCTATCACGTGTCTCCATGGATGGTCTCAACAGCCAGTCTGCTGAGATTCTATTTACTTCCATAGACGCCCCTCAGACTGAGTAGCCCAAGCCCACAGCCAATCCACAGGCCTTGGCTAGTGTCCTTCCCCTCCACACACAGCGGGAACCTAAGGCTGATAGGGTGGGAGGAAACATGGCAGGTCTATTCCAACAGATTTCAGATTAAACAGGAAAAAATGTTAGGACGAGCTACTCTCTTTTAGTAAGTAGCACACCAATATGTAAGTCACTGCTCAAAAAAAAATTGTCAAAATATTACTAGAAATTCCTAGAAGGCGGATTTCGAGCTTCCCGGATTCCACTCCTCCCCCACTGTAGGGCTTATCAGTGCATGCCCAGAGAAGCTGATCTCCTCTCAAAGCCACAGGGTCTTGTGTCGTGATGACAAGAGCCAAACTTTGCTGCTCTCTCATTTGCCCGCCAGTGGCACAGTGCTCCTTGGTACCAGGTCAGGTCCAGTTTCAACTAAGACTTACGGAAGTACCACTTACGGAAGTACCACTTAACAGCATATCCCTTTGAAGAACTGGGTACACTTCGAACTCAGAACCCAGCAGTAACCTGGTGATGCTAGCCATAGATCTCACGGAATGCCGGATCTCATTTCCTTCGAAAGATCATTTCTTCCCAGGAGGAGGAAACCAGAGAGAACCAAGTCATGGTATCTAGGTTGAGGATGACTGTATTACTGGTCAGGGCTCCTCAGACGACAGGTACCAGCGGGAGTAGGGAAATGGTAAGCTCAGGGTAGGCACCATGGTGTAGAACAGTCCAAGGAAATCCCTGTATTCAGGTTTTCAGTCTCATCAGAAAGGAGAGCCTGAGGCAGGAGGAGATAATGATGGGAGAGAGTATGTGCTCATTGCTTGCTGAGTTCTATGGCTAACACAGATTCCTGGGCTATGCTGATCATTCTGATAAGGGGGCCAGGAGATGAATTTCCTTCAGCAGCCCAAGGTGCCTGGCCACCTGAGAGATGGTGACCTAATGACCCCTTTCACTGATTTCTTCAAACCCTCAGTAAGGTCTCTAATTTCAGAAGTGCCCGCAAACTTCAGTTTACTCCAGTCTTTTCCTGAGACTTCCCAGGGACCAGTCTGCAAGCTCTGATGGTTTCTTCTTCAAAGACCCTGTTGTTTCTCCAGATGCCACTGGCCTGAGACCATCCCCAGGGCTGCCTTCAAACCTAATCTGGGCAGCTCACTCACCAGGGTTAATAACAACACAGACTTCCTAAGAAACAGGGATAGAAATAGCTTCAGAGCAGGCAGTTAAGAAGCTGAGAAACGCTAGTCAGAGCTGTCTTGTAACAAGTAAGTGACAAGTGACTAGCCCGCCCCAGTCTCTCTTCTTCCAAGTGTCCCTTTAATCCTGGTGTGTGACAGCCATAAGACACGAGGAATTGTTACTGTTAAACACCACATTTCCTTGCCTCCGAGAAGCCATCAAAATAAGGTACAGAGTCAATTCAATAGCAGCTTGTCAAGGAAAAAGACACACTTGTCGGACTGAATTTATACATCAGATGTAAGATCCTGAGCATTTCAGTAATGGGGAGGAATGGAAGAAAGGGCTCGGAACGAGACTCTCTAACCCAGTCCCATGGCTTCCACCTGGGGACAGGAAGAAAGTCGGCTTCCTTTCTCACTTCACCCTTCTTGCAGGCTATGAATTACCTTTCTGCTTCATGCCACGGTGGGTTTTATTAATGTACCATCTAGTCTCGATCGTACACTTCTTTGGATCTGGATCACAAGCAGCAGACTTAAGAAGCAACCCCTCCTAGGCACATTTCTACCTGCCACATTTAGCTCAACAGCTTCCCAACATCAATAAGACCAAGGCAAGCTGTGGGACGGTCTTGTGAGTACACTTTGCATTCCTCACTAACCCATCAAACAGGGAGGACAGTTCCCAACAAGCCTGTGTGACACTGGGGACAGCTGGGTGGAGGAGGCATCAGTGACAAATGTCCAAGGTCATCTCTGCACCTAGGAGAAACATGACTGAATATGCATTCCCTTGACTGATTTAGTAGCATATATTTTAAAAATTAATGGGGTTTGCTTTTTTTTATATAAAAGATTTGGAATTATCAAAAAGTTGTCTTCGTTAGGCTTTTACTGCTATGAACAGACAACATGACCAAGGCAACTCTTATAAGGACAACATTTAATTGGGTCTGGCTTACAGGTTCAAAAGTTCAGTCCATTATCAAGGCAGGAGCATGGCAGCATCCAGGCAGACATAGTACAGGAGGAGCTGATTGTTCTACATCTTTATTTGATGACCACTAGGAGAAGACTGGCTCTAATGTGGTTAGGAGGAGGGTCTCATTGTCCACCCTCACAGTGACACACTTCCTCCAACAAGGCCACACCCACTCCAACAAGGCCACACCTAATAGTGCCACTCCCTGAACCAAACATATGCAAACCACCACAACTGTCTAGAAAGCATGTTCCTGCCTTTGCCACTACAGTTCCCTGATATTAACATGTTGCATTTGTTAAAATTGGTATATGTTATCATGAACTAAATAAAGCTTAAATTAGGATTCACTTTTTGTGCTGTTCAGTTCTGTGGGTCTAGACAGAGCTACAAAGGCATGTGTGTAATACCACAGCATGTATAGAAGTGAAGCTGTTAGTTCTAAAATGCCCCGCACACACCTACATCCCCCCCTAACATGCTGCAGTCCCTGAATTTCTCTCTGCCTCATACCCTTGCCTGTCCCAGAATGTCAGGCAGGTATAACCGTGCAGTCTTCTTAAACTGCTTCTTTGTATATTAATTGAGGTCCCTCCATACCATTTTGTGGCTTGATAACTTATTTCTCTTGATTGCTGATCAATATTGCTTCATATGGAGGGTCTGACAGATATTTTGGTAAATTCTGGCTTGGGGCAACTACGAACAAAACTGCACTAAATGCCTGTATGTGGGTTCTAATGCGGATAGAATTTCAAATCACTTGAGTATATACTAAGGGATCTGGTTGCAAGACTACATGGTAAAACTGTTTTCCTTTGCAAGAGACCGCCAGACTGTCCCCAGGTTAGATCCACCATCTTTCGTCCCCATCATTTTCCCACAGTCTTGCCAGTAGCTGGCATGTAATAGTCTCATCATTTTAATTTACGTTTCCCTGATTATCTATGAGGCTGAACCTTTTTTCATATGCTTAATATCCATACATTAATTTGGTGGTCTATTCTGATACTCCCTTTTAATTAGACTTGCTTCTTCTCTAGTCTTCCTTTCTTTTGTAGGAAAAAAAACTTCATTAATGTTTTTTTTAAATGTTATGTATATATGAGTGTGTCTGTGTGAGCAAATGCCACAGATGTTCAGGTGCCCTTGAAGGCCATAGAGGGTGTCAGATCCCCTGGAGCTGGAGTTACAGGCAGTTGTGAGCTGCCTGATGTGGGTGCTGGGAAATGAACTCAGGGCCTCTGGTAGAGCAGTAAGTGATCTCAACCACTGAGCCATCTCTCCAGCCTCTCCTTTACTTTCTTGTGGAGATAATTCGGTTTCAGCTCTGTTTCTCCAAGGTTATGGCTTGCCCTTTCATCGTACCTACTTCTTAATCACTGGGAAATTATCTACCACAGCAGCCAGGCCTAGGCTGCCTCTGACGGTTAGCACTTACTACCGGGTGGCCTTGTTTGGCAGCTCACATCTTTGGGCTTGCACTGGGCTGTGAATACCTGCAAAGAACCCAATTCATTGGCGTTAAAAGGAAAACTGATTTGCCATGGCCACTTTTGAAGTGTGATATCATTGTTGAGTGTGTGGAGTCTTTCAGTATGTTTGGTTATTAGTGCCCTGTCCTTTTTGACCTTTGTGTGTGTGTTTACTCAACAAATATTAGAGTTCTTAGAGGTGCCAGGGCTGGGACTGACTCATTTGAAAGGCAATCACTCCACCTCTCTCCTGTGTCTTGGACATAGTGTGTCTTAGTTCGGATTTAAAACGCCACAGTCTAGAGCAACTTGGGAAGGAAGGGTTTCCATACCCCGAGTCACAGTTCACTGAAGGAAGCCAAGGCAGGAACTCAAATTCAGGGAACCCAGAGGCAAGCGCTGATGCTGGGGCCAATAGAGGAGTGGGGCTTACTGACTTGTCCCTCATGTCTTGCTCAACGTGCTTTCTTATAGGACCTAAGACCTCCAGCCTGGAGATGGTTGGTTCCATCCACAATTTACAGGGTCCTCTTACATCAATTACCAATTAAGAAAATACCCTACAGGCTTGCCTATAGTCTGATCTTAGGGAGGCATCTTCTGAACTGAGGTTCCCTCTTCTCAGATGACTCTAGCTCATGTCAAGCTGACATAAAAACCAGCCAGGGCATAATGTAATGAGGTGAGCCAGCAAACTTCTCTCTTGGCCTATGGACTCTCGTGCAGAATGCTGCAGTACAACCCTCTGGACATCTGGATTCCTGCACTAGATTATTCCCACCTCTCTCTTCAGCTTTCCTTTCAGGTCTGATACCTGGTTCCAACTTGGATTTTGACCCCTTGTGCCTCTGATCCCAGGAGTACCTGGTACAAAGACACTCTCAGGAGTTCTTACCACAAAGAGTACACATCCCATAGCTTACAAGGCCTCATAGATGGGATCAAAGAGAGATCCACGGGAGAATAGGATGCACCCTTGCTTCCAACAGTCTAACTGAAAGAAGATGTTACTACAAGTAGCCTGTGGTTAGTGTCAAGGAGTCCTGTAGGCAGTAAGTATAGTCTGTCATATAGGAGGCTTGTACTGGGACTGCAGTTATTTCCCCCACCCCACTTTCCTCACAGGAAATACTGACAGGGATAGAAAAAGCCTTGCTTTCCAAGGTGTGGGGCCTGGACCAGTTGTGTCAGGACCACCACCTGGTGCTTGTTAGAAACTAGGATTGCTAGATCCTATCCTACACCAAGTGAATCCCAAGACTGTGTCTTGACAGTATCCGCAGACATATAATCAATCCATTGCAGTTTGAAAACATCATGATGCATGATCTTTACTTATCTCTTAGTTCTACACTTCAGCAATCTATGACATTTACTGTGACCCTGTCAGGAGGCAGCTGCTTAGAGGTCCCTGGGGGGATGCTGGCTGACTGGCCCTGAACAAACCTGAGGGTGACCCAGCAACTGGGCTCTCATGCCAGGCATCCAGGCGTGGCAGGCAGCCACTGACTCTGTGGGTCAGTGTGACCCTCCTGGAGAGTCACGCTGCTCTCCTACCGGGGAAACAGCTTGAGTCGTCACGACAGAGCACGGCCTGGAGGTGGAAACTGGAGGTGGTGGCCACCCACAGTTGGTGAATTTTGTTGGTGCATATGGGCTTCACGTGGAGACCTGACTTCACATCATGTAACCAGTCTTAGCCTCTGGGTTTACCCATCAGCTGGGCAGCCCCAGTAAGGGAAAAAGAAAGACATTAGCCAGGAATATTGATGGTACACCCTGAGGCTGGGGGCACAGGGAAGGGTCTCTGCTAAAATATGTTCCCTCGAACATATATCTTCGGGTGACAAGAGCCTATGTTTTCATGTAGTTGATCGATTGCCTGGCAGAAGGGCATCAAAGAAGAGCAGTGCAGTGGGAATCTGGAGCAGGGACTCCAGGGTGACAGACTGAGCCTCCCATAAGGTCACACCAGATTCATTCATTCACATGACTGAGCCCTGGCAGGAGCCTAGGTGCTGGGAACACTGAATGTTTATGCAGCTGATAGTTTGGATACTTTCCCCAGAAGCTTCTCAGTGCAAATATTTTCTTATTTTGTGTGGTGTATGAAGTGTGTGTGTGGGGGGGAGTTTACATGTGTGGGGTTGTGTGTGTGTGCACACATGTACGCAAGTGTGAGCACAGGTGCATGTGGAAGCCAGAGGTCAACCTTGATGTCATTCCTCATCAGACACCCACCTTTGGAGACAAAGTCTCTCAATGGCATTTCGAGCATAAGGATCATGCTGTTTCTAAATGCCCAGTATTAGGTTACAAGCATGTGTTACACACCCATTTTTTTAAAAAAAAAACATAGGTATTAGTAATGAAGCTTAGGTCTTCATGCATTCATAGCAAGGGTTTTATTGATCAGGCTATCTCTCCAGCTCCTCAAACATTCTATTTTTAAATTTTTAAGGGACTTACTTTTATGTGTATGGGTGTTTTGCCTGTATGTATGTCAGTGTACCATGTGCATGCAGTGCCCACAGAGACCAGAAGAAGGAATAAGATCCTCTGGAATTGGAGCTACAATAGCTGCTATGTAGGTGCTGGGAATCAAACCCATGTCCTCTTTAAGAGTGAAAGTGTAAGTGTTCCTAACTACTGAGCAGTCTCTCTGGTCCCTCAAATATTCTATTTTAGGATACGCTCTGGCCTCGAATTTGGGTTACAAATGTGAATTTTGTAACTTATCAGTTGGGTATATTAGAAGCTCAAATATCAGTTTTCTCCACCTAAAAAATGAGACCACCCGATTCTCATAAGTTGATTTGAAGACAGAGCAAGGTGCTCATCACTCCACATACTGGCCGCTTGTCTTATGCCCTGTGGGACTATATCATTATGGGAGCCAGAAGCCACATGCAGCTACTGAGCACTGAGTTCTGACTGTAATGTGCTGAATGTGAGGAACACATGCTGGTCACTGAGGACCTAGCATGGACAGAAGAATGCAAAATATCTCATTGATAACCTTTATGTTGATTACATGTGTGTAGCATAGCATTCTGAATATAGTGATGAAGTAAATTAGTTAAGATTTAATTCCTTTTCTTACTACATCCATTCATCTATTGTGCGTGTGCACATATGTATGCATCGGGGTGCCTTTGTACCAGGGTGAGCATGTGGAGGTCAGAGGACAATGTGTGAAATTGTTGCTCGCCTACTATGTGGGTCCCAGGATTGATGGCAAGCGTCTTTTCCCACTGAGCCATTTCACTAGCTCCATGTTAAGTTTGTCTTTTTCTTTTTATGTTGTTAATATGCTGCTAGTAAACTTGGAATTGCATAGGTGGCTTATGTTATATTTCTATTGGATTCCATTGACCTCAGAGAAATTAGAGTAGGCTTCTGCTGGACTCTGGTAGTGTGTGTGTTGTGTTGGGAGGAAAATATTTGAACTTGCACGCAGACCAAGAGATCAGACTGGAAGGTAGGACTGAGGAGGAAAGAAAGCAGCATGATGAGGTGACTCCAGTTAATAATAATGGGTTGGGCATGTAAAATTGCTAAGAAGGTATATTCTAAGTGTTCTCAACACAAACGAATAAGTAGGTGAGGTAGCGAGTATATAATTTAGCCATTCCATAATGTATGCATATTTAGAAATATCATGTTGTATATCACAAATGTGTATAATTTTAGTCAATTAAAAAATAAGTAGGAAGGGAAGGGGAAATCAGGTGTGTATGGTTCCATGGAAAGTCTTGAGGAGGTCAGGAGAGCGTGGGTAACTATAAGTCAGGGTTCTCTAGAGAAACAGAACTGGTTGGATGGATATATATTATATATGTATATACACACACATATATGACTATTCTAATAAATCATATATATATATATGTGTGTGTGAAATTATATATGTATATATAATTTCAGCTAGGCAAACAATGACTGTCTCCAGAGGGAAAGTCCAAGAAATCCAATAGTTGTTCCGTCCACAAGGCTGGTCTCTAATATATGTTGGAATCCTGAAAAAGTAGACTCTAATACCAATGAAGTAATAAATTTGCCAGGTGGAGTCAGGGCAAGTAAACCAAAGTAGAAGTCTCCTTCTTCCAAGTCCTTAATATAGGCCACTCCCAGGAGGTGGGGCCCAGATCCAGGGTGGGTTTTCCCACCTCAAATAGTCCAGTCAGGAAAATTCCCTCCTAGGTATACCCAGCTGCTTGGGATTTAGTTAATTCCAGGCGTGGTCAAGCTGACAACCATCACAATAGGTAAAGAACAGACTCCATGGACTTCACATGCCCCTTAAAGGATGGGTCTGTGATTCTCCCATCATTCCTTACATATGATAGGTACCTGAAGATTACCTGCAAGGCACTGGGGCTGGGGACTGAGGGGAAGCAGGCACAATAAGTCAGAATGAACACAGAACACTTATTTGAAAGTTCATAGTCTCACTGTACCGCGGAGGGGAGGCTTGTGTACCTGGGAACCTGGGAGAGAGGTTGCATAGACAGGTAGCAACTTAGCACGGATAGGATACATAGTGAAACCATCTTGATCTTTTCTTTCTGGGCATCCAGGGCGCATGTTCTTATGTTACAGTTCAGTAAGGCTGGCCATTGACAAGTGTGCTGGAACATTGTGATACGCCCTGTGCACACCTTGATAGACTAAGCACTTATTTGAGCATATCAACTTGCTTCTCACCTAAGAGATTTTCTGAGTCCCTACCCAGTACCCACATTCATCAGCTATGGAGGCTACAGAGACAACGGATACCTCATCCCTGCCACCACTTTGAGCAGGACAAACTGTGGTCCACAGGTTAACTTCAGCCCTGTCTGCTTTTGCAGACAGTGTTCTATTGGAACACAGTGATGTCCACTCTTTGACAGACTGTCTGGCTTCTTTTGTATTGCATGGGTGTATCAGTAAGATAAGACCCATGAAACCTAAACTATATTTACTATCTGCTGCTGACCCCCATCTTAGAGTAATGGACATATATGCAAAGAATGGCGAGATAAGAGAGGGCTGGACAAAGTAGAACATGAAGATAATCTCAAACAGGGAGCCCCAAGCTGTGTCCTGGAGGGACAGAGCCGGCCCAACAGGGATGGGAAAGCACACAGGATTCTGCAACAACAAACAGCTACCTCTGTGAACACAGTGTCCGCGCTGGGTCCAGCCCGGCAGTCCTGCTTCTGGATCTAACCTCATCATTCTCCCCGTTCAGGATGTTGACTTTACACCCTCTCTCTCCCTTTATACCTGTGAGGCCTCTGTTCACACTTTAAGCAGGTGATCTTTTTTTTGCCCTGGGGAAATGAAGGCAATCCCCAGCAAATCTGTACAGACTACTTCCATCCCAGGCTGTCACCTGCCTGCCACCCTCCTATGGATGTCCTTGCACAGCACAACCCTGTCGCCTGGGGATTAGACCCCACCCACTGCTTGGTACAGCGCTCTCGCTCTCGACTGTCTCTCATTACTCCTCCTGCATTATCAGCTCTGCCTCGCCATCAGACTGACCCCAGGTGCTTCCAATGTGGTGCATTAGCCCTCCCCTCCTCAAAGACCCCTTGATCCTTCACCACCACATCATGCTTCTCTGCCCTGTCAGGTCATGTTAATTTGGAAAGGTGTGACTCCACACGGCCTCCATTCTGCTTGTTCCCCCCCCCCCGCCCTTATTCTACTGTATCTCTCAGCCTTGTGCTCCATTGCCTCAAAACCAATCTTGTCGCCAATGACCTACTTAATAAATCTACTGCCAATAACTGATCCTGATCTGTCTGACCTCCTCTCAGCAGCTGACCTGGTGAGTCCCACCCTCCCCTCCCCAGGAGCTACCCCAGCTCCTTCCCTCCATTTTAACCCTTTACTGGCATGTAGGAACCCATTCTCTCCTGGAGTTTCTCCTACCCTCACAGTCTTCCACTTCTTCTCAACTTCTAAATGCTCTCTTTCCCCATCATACACCCAGAAGTGTCACTGAGACTCAAATTATGTCAGTACCACCCAGAACTTCCAACACTGTTGCTATTCGGGTCACACATAGCTATTGGGTTCTGGAAATATGGTGGACCTAACTGTGGAACTGCATCTTATATTTTATTTCATTTTCTGCTTCAAGAGCCACAGGGGGCTGATGGATACTGACTGGGCAGTGCAGTAGATCGACTTGACGATTGCACATCTGTGTCCTCATTGTTGCCCTCACCTCCAGACCGCCTGCCAGCTGGACATCCCCGCCTGGATGTCTACTACGACCCATTGCCATTCTCATTAATGTCAGCTACGTTTTTTCCAGCACCCAGGCCCTGAGGCCTTGGAGCTCCCTGGTTCCTCCCTTTCATGTCCCACTCCAATCTGCTAGCAAACCTGTGAGTTCTTCCTTCAGTGTACACTTCAAATCTTATCATTTGTTACCACTCCCTCATCCTGGATCAAGTCCCATTGTCTCTCAGATGGCTGCAAGAGACTTCCTAGCCTGTCTTTCTAATTCTCCTCCACAAGGAGACATGCTTTGAAAACCTCAGCTAGGCAAGGTACTGCCTTGCCTACCACCTCCAATGGCTTCTTCTTTGACCAGTACATGAAGGTCTCCATGTTCTGCATCTTGCAGTTGAGTCTCTCCAATTTCTCCCAAGTTCCCTTTTCTAGCCACACTGACCCCAATCTTCAAACGTGCTGAGAACACTCCCTCCTCCATACCCCTTCTGTATCTCCAATGCCCTTCCTGTGTTGTCCATAACTTGTTTTCTTGCCTCCTTCAGGTCTTTGTTAAAAAGTCACCTGAATGACAATAACTTCCCTGTCAACTGTAACAAAAACCTACACTTCCTGTGTCCTTCGTTTTACTTCCTAGCAGATCTCCCCAACTGTGTAATATATACAATGATGTTCTTATTAGCCCCACCCCCAACACTCAAGTATAAACCCGTGGAACAGGTGCTTCAGCCCTGATCTCTAATTACTGCTGTATTCTCAGCACCCAGAACAATAAGTCCATAGAAAACTTATGTGCAGTGTGTGCACAAGAGGATACAGGAAGGCAGAGAGCCCCACTCCTCCATTGCAGGGGCTCCTTGCAGCACTGAGGATATGCCATGGACCTCTATCTTTAGGTGGTAAGAGGCTTAACTCTGCTTGTACATAGAAAAAACATGTTCTTTTCGTTCAAGTATCCTGGGAGGTTCCTGATGTCTCCAATCAATGAAAGGCGGGTCCTGGAGTATGACAGTGTGCTCCCAAGCCATACTTCCAATCTGAATGTGTGTTTTGTCAGAGCAGGGAGATGATGGTGCACTTTGGGGGAGTTTGGGCTCTACTGCCTACCAAAAGGGATTGTATCTGGGCTAATTCTCATTATCAACTTGACTGGATTTAGAATCACCCGGGAGACACGCTCCAGGGCACACCTGAGAGGGTGTCCCCAGAAGGTTTAACTAGGGAGCAAAGACCAGCTGAACGTACATGGAGCATCTCATGGACCAGGGTCCCAGATTGAAAAATAAAGGGGAAAAGAAGGAAGCCATTTGTCTTAGCTACTGTTCTATTGCTGTAAAATGATACCATGACGAAGGTGACTTATAAAAGGAAGCATTTGATTGGGGGCTTGATTATAGCTTCAGAGGGTGAGTCCATGACCATCATAGCAGGGAGTGTGGCAGGAGGCAGGCAGGCATGGTGTTGGAACAGTAACTAAGAACTCACATCTTAGCAGCAGGCAACAGGCAGAAAGAGAATAAGATTGTGCCATCATCAGTGGCACACCTCCTCCAACAAGGCCACACCTCCTAATCCTTCCCAGACAGTTTCACTAACTGAACAGTTTGAAGGAATGAAGCCTTCAAACATATGAGCCTCTGAGGGCCATTCTTAATTCAAACCGCCACTTTCTGACCCCCATAGACATGCAGCAGTATCATAATGCAAAATGCATTTAGTTCAGTGTCGAAAACCCTCATATTCTTTGAGTCTCAAGAATGCTTAAAAGTCCAAAGTCTCTTCTGAGACTCAAGGCAATCTCTTCCTGGTAATGCCCTGTAACATCAAAAAGCCAGTTATAGACTTCCAACATACAATCTTGTAAAATATACATTACCCTTTCAAAATGGAGGAATGGGGGCATAGGGAAAAAATACTGGAGCATAGCAAGACTGAAACCCAGCAGGGCGAACTCCAAATTCTGTATCTCTGTGTCTAATATGTCTATTAGATGGCTCCTCATACCTTTCTCCCCTTCCAGGTTTGCTGACTGTAATTTCTCTCTCCTGGGCTTCCGTACCCTGTCTGCAGCCGTCCTTAGAAGGTATCCTACGGCTCTGACATGTCCACCATCTTGGGATCTCCAATAGAAGCCAGGCTTCCCCTTCCCAGCTTCGTGCAATGGCTTCTCAGGGCTTATTGTGCAGGGACTGCTACTTGTCATCCCCTGGCCTTGGTGGCTTTCTTTAACTATGGAGGAAGATTCCATAAGCTCTTTCCTCTATCTTTCTAGATGAAGACAGAACCACATGGCTGAAGCTGCCAAGTTCTGCAGCCTGCCAGGGCTGGAACCTGGCCTCCACTTGGAATTACATTTGCATAATGTAATTATACAGTATATGTAAGTATATGCATACATAATATATTTGACATGCTGATGCCTTCCTTTCTTAGATAAGCTTTGTTTTTCACAGGTTGGAACCTTAGTTGGGTGGATCCTACCCTGAGGTCACTCTGCTCCCTTTATTAAATTTGGCATCAGACCTTTGAACATCTCATTTCTTTGAGCACAGGACTTGGAACCAACGTTATATTCCCTGGTTCTCTTTTTCTCCTCAAACTGTGCATTCTGTGTTTCTTCTCACTGTAGAGCTGCACAAGAGTGATCACCAATAACCACGTAACATAAAAAACAAACAAACAAAAAAATCTCCTCTGCCAACATCAATCCAAAACTCTTCAGTTTAGCCTCTGGCAGATTTCTGGGACAAGGGCAGAAAGCAGCTACATTTTTTTGCCAAAATATCACAAGAATGGTGTCTAATGTCATGCCCTTCTGAAACCTCTTCAATCTGGGCCTGCAGAGCCCCCACTGTCCTCAGCACCACTGTCTTCCATGTTCCTCCTAGGATGGCATTGAGCCCCACTTACAGCACTCAGTTGCTTTCTGACTGCTTCTTGTTCCCTTTTTCCACAGCTGGAGTTGCACCATGATCACCTGACCATATCCTTAAACTGGAAACCAAAATAAACCTTCCTTCCCTAAAGTTGATTTTTGTAAGGTATATTGTCACGGAGATCAGAAAAGTAACTAATATAGAATATTGGTACTGAGTAGTGAAGTTGTTGATTTGAGAAACCTGACCAAGTTGGATTTTTAGGGGAAATGTGGAAAGAAGAGTTTGGAGCTGTGGGCCAGAGATGTACCAGAATGCTGTAAGCCAGTGATTCTCAACCTGTGGGTTGTGACCCCTTTGATAAACCTCTGTCTCCAAAAATATTTACATTATGACTCATAACAGCAGCAAAATTGCAGTTATGAAGTAGCAACAAAGATATTTTTATAGGTGAAGGGTCACCACAACATGAGGAACTGTATTAAAGGGTCGCAGCATTAGGAAGGTTGAGAACCACTGGTCTGGGCCTTCCTGGTGAGAGTCCAGAAAAGTGAAATGCTTAGAGAATTGTAGAGAGTGGAAACCCAACTCAAGGGGCATCAGAAGAGACTCTGGTGGTACTGGGCTGTGGGGTATTTGCATTACATTCTGGTGTAGCAGCTAGCTGCATTCTGCTTGTGTTCTGAAAGTAGTAAGACTGCACTGCAAGTGAGGAACTAAGTTCTGTGGCGGGGAAATGTCAGCGCAGCACCGCGCAGCCTGTGGAATGGCCTTCTTTGTTCAGAGTATTCAGATCTACAGTGGCAGACATAGAAGGGTGTGAAAACGCACTGTTTGTGGAAGAGATGAACTCCAGGAGAGAGAAATCGCATGCTTTTCACTGGGGTCCGAGGGCAAGACTCCTCCTCGTAAACATGCAAATTCATTGGAAAGGGAGAGTGCCTGTGGGAACATATCTCTCAGATCTGGCCCATCTCTTCGTGTTATCAAACTGCTGATTCCCGAGTCCTAACCTAGCCTGTTCCATAACCGGAGGAGCCTGTGCAAACAGTCCCTGGTGTGTACCATAACCTCTGTGCCTGTAAATAACATTCTGATTCTGACCCTTATGCAGAGGATGGAAATTAGAGGACTACTTTAGTTGTCATGGCAACCCTGAAGCTCTTTTGTACTAGGTACTTCAGCTGCCTGACGTTCCACAGTGATGGTTGCTAGGTCTCAGATCTGTTGCTGACCAACCATACGATCCTGGGAGAGTCCTTAATTCATCCACCCACCCCATCTATCCATTATGTTCTGACATCCAAAAGGAACTTGTGCCAGCATACAATACAAAATAAAACCATTAAAAGAAAAACAAAAGCTCAAAGCCATGCTAGAAATAGAGAATATGTGTGGGTCAGGAACCTGTATGTGTGTGTGTGTGTGTGTGTGTGTGTGTGTGTGTGTGTGTATCTCCATTAGAAAAATACTTTAAAACATGAATGAATACAGCTCTTATAACTGAAAATTAAATTCAGTTGGGGGCTTCTGAGTCCTTCCTACCACTTGGCCCCAGTTTCCTCTTCTATATCATGACGTGATAGCGTTGACCCTAATGGTCTAAGATTCATTCCTATTCCGCCAGGCTCACTTGAGGGAGGATGAACAGAACATCTGCTCTGCCTGTTTCTCTCCCTTTCCCAGGTAAGTTGGATAGCACAGTGTAACTATAACGAAGAAGAACCTGGAGCCACAGAACCTGTGTTTCAATGTTTCAAATCACATGACACTAGGCAGTGACTTCACCTCTCCATACCTCAGTTTGCTTACCTGGAAAATGGAAATAAGAACCTAACTCTTAGCATTGTTATGAATCCAGTGCTCTGTCAACATTGGGACATTAGCTAGAACCTGGCGCTGGTGCGACGCTGATTACTGTCCTACTGTCCACACCCTGCCCGCATGCCCACATTAATTAGCTGTGTTAATACTCATTCTTTTTTCTTTTTTTAAAAGCATTTATTTATTTTATTTATATGAGTACACTGTAGCTGTCTTCAGACACACCAGAAGAGGGCATCAGATCCCATTACAGATGGTTGTGAGCCACCATGTGGTTACTGGGAACTGAACTCAGGACTTCAGAAAGAATAGTCAGTGCTCTTAACCGCTGAGCCATCTCTCCAGCCCCAATACTTGTTCTTATAGCAACGTTTAAACCATTTAGACACTCCCAGAATTAGAGTTTTGAATACTTTGCAAAGTTGCTAATGCAATGTCTGCAAATTGAAAACCAACAAAGAGCATTTTATTATTATATTCCCTGCAAAATCCCGTGGTATGAGCAAATCGTGGCAGAATGGAATACAGCACTGTTTCATTGAACCCACGGAATCAGCAGATGCGGAAAGTCCAGGGCATGTTTCCCTCTCCTTTTTCTATCATGTTGTCCAAAATTATACCACTCTGTATCTGTGCAGGCAGACATGTATGTGTGGTGTATGTGTGTGTATGCTCATGGGCATGCACACAGGAGCCAGGGGAGAATGTGAGGCATCCTGCTCTTTCATTCATCTGGAGCTTGGTGGGTTTGGGGGGGCGTTGTTTGTTTGGGCCACCCAGCAAGTCCCAGTAATCCTCCTGTCTCCACACCAACCCTGTCTGGGGGTCATAAGTGCTCATGGCCACACCCAGCTTCTTATGCGATGTCTGAGATCTGAACTCGGTCCTTATACCTGTGAAGCAAGCATTATTCCCTACCAAAGCCATCGCTCTAGCCTGAAGAGTATGCTACACTTTGGCTTGCTTCGTCTTTAGTCTGCAACTTCTTCCACAGTTTTCCTTATCCCTCATGGGTTTCTCATTGATTTTTTTTTAAAATGGAAAGTAGAAATGGATGTTTTTTATAAAAAGTATAGTATGATCATTAAAATCCCCAGTTTTTCTGTTAAATGGTCAGTTTTCAGACACACTACTTTGTGGATCTGCTGATCACCTGTTATCCTGATCTGGATCCATGGCTTGGTTTGGTTTGTTTATTTATTTATTTATTTATTTGGTTTGGTTGTCTTTGTTGGACTTGTTTTATTTTTGCTGGGGTATATCCTCAAGTAAAAATGCTTTTGGCGAATTATACAGAAAGGAACTTTTCTGAGTCTTTACATGCCGAAATGACTGTGTTTTACAGTGGCCTCCTCCAGCTTTTCTCTTTCTTTTCCAATACTATACTCTCCATTCAGTCCCTGCCCTGAAAGTAATCTTCAGGGTAAAGTAATCTTCAGTGTTTGGTAAATTACCATGCCCAGTGGGGATCTTTAATCCCACTCATATGTATAGAAATTGACACGTTGATAACCTCGGGACCTTACGACTCTCCATTTGCTTCTTGATGAACCCCCAACTCTTTGTTCTTCTCCTTTGAAATCTTTTCCAGGTGTTTGCTTCCTCCTCAAAGCCCTTCAGTGCCGCTCTCCTTTAATGTCCTACCTCTGCTCACTGATGGTCATTCCCCTTGCAGGCTTTCTGAAATGGCTCCTCTAGCACGATGGTTCCGGCAACCATCTAGATACTGACACAAAACACCAACCAAATGGCACATCCTGTCCAAATGTGTGTGTGTGTGTGTGTGTGTGTGTGTGTGTGTGTGTGTGTGTGTTATGCATGTGCGCATGCCTATGTATGTCTGTATAGAAGCAAGAGGCATTGGGTATCTGCCTCAATAGTTTGCCACCTTAATTTATAAGACTTTCCCAAGAGCACCTGGGTCTTTCCAGGCCCTCCTCCCAGTGTTGTGGTTACAGGCATGTACCACCTGTGATGGGGTCTTCACCCTTTCCTTCCTTCACATCTCCCCACCACTGCTAAATGCTCTCAAAGCTGTATCGGATATGACTCTGGAGTTTCACCCTCTGTTCACACTGTTCCTTTAATTCCAACCCTCATTGCTTCTCGTTTGATTACCAAAACATCATCCTACCTGGGCTCTGTACCCCCAGTCTCCTCTGTCCATCTGTCCTTTCTTCAGCAACTTACCTCCTCTGCTCCCCAAATCTATTGACCACTTACTTTAATCAAGACCCCAGCTGGCTCCCAACTGCTCTTAGAAAAATGATTAAACTCTTTAACTTTATCCATAACACTTTGTGATTTCTTTTACTCTCCACTCTCCATTTACACATCTAACCACCAACGTCACCTTAACTCACACATTCTGCAACTATAGCTGATGACTTGGGGGGGGGTCTCAGTTCATTCTGCCCTCCATGTCTCTATGATTTTTGTCTTTATTCTTTTGTTCCTAATTTACTGTATGTGTGTATGGTTCTATGTGTTTGTGCGTGTGCACATGAAAGTGTGCATGTGGAAGTCAGTGGTTAGCACTGTATCTTTTTTCATTGCTCTCCACATAATTCTATGAGACAGGGTCTCTCACTTAGCCTAGAGCACACTGATTCAGCTTGACCAGCTGGCCTGTGAGAGTGAGAGATTGGCCTCTCTCTGCCTCCTCAGCAGCACTGGGATTTCCGAGCACCACCATGGCGATTAAGAAGTGTATGTAGGGCTGGATTTGTGGAAAGATATTGTGAAAATTTGGTTTTATCATGGAATATCTTGGTCTCTCCATCTATGGTGATTGAGAGTTTTGCTGAGTATAGTAGTCTAGGCTGACATTTGTACTGTCTTAGTGTCTGCATGAGATCTGCCCAGGATCTTCTGGCTTTCATAGTCTCTGGTGAGAAGTCTGATGTGATTCGGATAGGTCTTCCTTTGTATGTTACTTGGCCCTTTTCTCTTACTGCTTTTAGTATTCTTTCTTTGTTTAGAACATTCGGTGTTTTGATTATTATGTGACGGGAGGTATTTCTGTTCTGGTCCAGTCTGTTTGGAGTTCTGTAGGCTTCTTGTACGTTCATCGGCATCTCTCTCTTTAAGTTAGGGAAGTTTTCCTCCATAATTTTGTTGAAGATGTTTACTGGCCCTTTAAGTTGCAAATCTTCACTCTCATCTATACCTATAATCCTTAGGTTTGGTCTTCTCATTGTGTCCTGGATTTCCTGGATGTTTTGGGTTACACGTTTTTTGCATTTTGCATTTTCTTTGACTGTTGAGTCGATGCTTTCTATGGAAACTCCAGAGAGGCAAGTAACCCTATTAAAAAATGGGGTACAGAGCTACACAAAGAGTTCTCACCTGAAGAATATCTAATGGCTGAGAAGCACCTAAAGAGATGTTCATCATCCTTAGTCATTAGGGAAATGCAAATCAAAACAACCCTGAGATTCCATCTCACACCAGTCAGGATGGCTAAGATCAAAAACACAGGAGACAGCAGTTGTTGGTGAGGATGTGGAGAAAGAGGAACACTCCTCCACTGCTGGTGGAATTGCAGGCTGGTACAACCACTCTGGAAAGCAGTCTGGCGGTTCCTCAGAAAACTGGGCATGACACTCCCGGAGGATCCAGCTATACCACTCCTGGGCATATACCCAGAGACTTTACCTGCATGCAATAAGGACACATGCTCCACTATGTTCATAGCAGCCTTATTTATAATAGCCAGAAGCTGGAAAGAACCCAGATGTCCCTCAACAGAGGAATGGATTCAGAAGATGTGGTATATCTACACAATGGAATACTACTCTGCAATTAAAAACAATGAATTCACGAAATTCCTAGGCAAATGGTCAGATCTTGAAAATATCATCCTTAGTGAGGTAACCCAATCACAAAAGAACACACATGGTATGCAGTCACTGATAAGGGGATATTGACCCAGAATCTCGGAATACCCTAGACACAATCCGCATATCAATAGATTTTAAAAAGATGGAAGGAGAGACCCCTGGTCCTGGAAAGACTGGATGTAGGGGAACGCCAGGACAGAGTAACGAGAGGGGGTTGAATGGAGAAAAGAGGGAGGGAAGGGGGCTTATGGGACTTTCGGGGAGGGAGGAAACGGGAAAGGGGAAGTGATTTGGAATGTAAATTAAAAAAAAAAAAGAAGTGTATGTAGAAGTCAATTTACCAGTTCTCTTCTTTCACTAGGCAGGTCCCAGGCCTGACAGCATTTGCCTCTCCCCACAAGCAATCTCACAATCTACACCTAACTGCGTATGTGGATCTGAACTGGGGGTCTCATGTTTGCATGGCAAGTGCTTTACTGACTGAGCCCCTCCCTAGCCTGGATGGCCCCTCCATATTTCCAGGGCACCCTTGCTAATAACTTTCTATCATATTATATCATTGAAGCCGTTTATTTTCATTTTGTCTAACTATGCCGTCAACTCCTAGGAAGCCAGGTCCACTCTCCAGTTACTTATCCTCAGTACCTAGCACAGGCTAAACATCAGAGGATGCACCAAAGGACTCCAAGAGAAGGGAGGAAGGACACTTAGGAAGAAGGATTGTATCCAGGGGAAAGCTGGGGTGTCCTGATGAGGCTAACAAGGACCTATCCAGGTCACAAATGCCCAGGGAAGAGCATTTTACAGAGACTGTGATGGAGAGTACAGTTGTGAGCAGGTCACCCATTGAGAGACTCAGAGGGCTTTGGGCACCTTCAGGACAGACATTCTCGTAGTGCAAGGAGGGAATGGAGGAGATCAGAGAGGCTTGGTTAGTGGGGCTGGAGGTGGGCACTAAGGAAAACCCCTGTGTTCTTCTACAGCCCTGAGGATCAGGCCTCTGTATTTGTTAATCACTTGGCTCTTATTTGGCTGCTTGACAGACGTTTTAATATCTCTTCAAATTCCTTCAGGGGTTCCCTTTTTCTCCTGCCCTTTAAATGTCAAGGTTTCCAGGACTGTCTCTGCTTAATCTACACACGCTCCTCCTTATGCTTCACCGATACCTCTGTCCTGGTCTCCATCTGGCTGTGTCTCTGACCCAGAGACCTCCTGAGTCTCAGAGCCCACTAGACTCATTGATGCCCACGAGACATATCAACCTCAGCTGTTCTGAAGTTCAGCTCGTCGCCCATCACAGAAAGTTTCCTCCTACAACATTTTTTTCTATAACTTTTTTTTTTTTACCACATCACCAATGTTTTCTCAATGCTCTATCATCCAAGATGGTTGAAATTTTCTGAATTCTCTCACCTTAATAATCCAGAAACTCCACCCCTCTTCCCTATTACATGTTTACTCTTAAATTCTAGGTCTGCAGTTTTCAGTTACATTGTTACCATCTCTCCACGTCTAGTTTTAATTCTCCTCTCTACCAATTCCCATACTGATCCTAAGGAAGTATTTCTCTATTTTCTGAACACTGAAGAGTAATTTTCACACACTCACACAACATTACAAATGTGCAGCTTGAGGAATCTGGGCAGAGCCACGAACCCCATTAAGATTTAAAGCATGGGCTGGAGAGATCGCTCAGTGGGTAAAGCACTTGCCGTACAGGCTTCCGATTCCCAAAGCTCTTTTAAAACCAGGTATGGTAGCCCATGCCTAAAACCCAGTGTTCCTGTGGCAAAACAGGCGGCAGAGATGGGAGAATCCCAGAAACTCAGGGCCGGCTAGCCTGGAGGACACAGCAGCAAACAACTCAGTCAGCCTGTCTCAGACAAGGAGGAAGGCAAAGACCAACAGCCAAGGTGGCCCTCCGACCTCTATATGCATGCCATGGCACATGCATGCCTGCGCTCGCACAGAGGAGACAGACAGACAGACAGACAGACACACACACACACAGAGAGAGAGAGAGAGAGAGAGAGAGAGAGAGAGAGAGAGAGAGAGAGAGAGAAAGGGGAGGAGGCAGGAGAGAGGGAGAGGGAGGAGGAGGGAAGAGAGAGGAAGAAGGAGAGAAGAGAGAGGAAGGAGAGGAGGAAGGGGAGAGTGAGAGCAAGAGAGAGTGTGTGTGTGTGAGAGAGAGAGAGAGAGAGAGAGAGGAGGAGGCAGGAGAGAGGGAGAGGAAGAAGGAGAGGAGGAAGGGGAGAGTGAGAGCAAGAGAGAGAGTGAGAGAGAGAGAGACAGAGAGAGAGAGAGAGCAAGAGCGAGAGCAAGAGAGAGAGCGCGCATGCACAAATAAAAATCATATTAAAACATTTCTATTTCCCAGAACATTCCCTCATGACTCTTTGTAGTCAGGCCACACATTCACAGAGGCGACTGCCATTCTGATTTCTAGCACCATACATTGGTTTTGCTGCTTTTGAACAGTACATAAATGGGATTAGATAGGAGGGGTGTGGGGTATGTGTGTGTGTGTGAGTGTGTGTGTGTGTATGTGTGTGTGTGTGTGTGTGAGTGTATGTGTGTGTATGTGAGTGTGTGTGTGTATGTGTGAGTGTGTGAGTGTGTGTGTGTGTATGTGTGTGTGTGTGTATGTGAGTGTGTGTGTGTATGTGTGAGTGTATGTGTGTGTGTGAGTGTGTGTGTGAGTGTGTGTGTGTATGTGTGTGTGTGTGAGTGTTGTGTATGTGAGTGAGTGTGTGTATGTGTGAGTGTGTGTGTGTATGTGTGAGTGTATGTGTATGTGTATGTGTGTGTGTGTGTGTATGTGTGAGTGTATGTGTGAGTGTATGTGTGTGTGTGTGTATGTGTGTGTGTGTGAGTGTGTATGTGTGTGTGTATTCTTTAGCCTAACATCTGTGAACTTAGGTGCAGTTATGCACAGCTGGATAGATGGTTATCAGTTTCCTTCCCATTCACCTGCTTATGAAAAATTCACCTATCTCCAGCTTTAGTTCTTCTAAATACATTATGAACACTTTGCATAAGTCTTTTTTCGGTTATATAGTTTTAACAGTTTAGAGTAAATACCTAAATAGGATTGTCAGGTTTCTGGACGCATCTTCGCGTCACTTTGTTAAGAGGCTGCCAAACAGCTCTCTAGAATAGTCACACCATTTCCAACACACCAGCTCTCTAGAATAGTCACACCATTTCCAACACACCAGCTCTCTAGAATAGTCACACCATTTCCAACACACCAGCTCTCTAGAATAGTCACACCATTTCCAACACACCAGCTCTCTAGAATAGTCACACCATTTCCAACACACCAGCTCTCTAGAATAGTCACACCATTTCCAACACACCAGCTCTCTAGAATAGTCACACCATTTCCAACACACCAGCTCTCTAGAATAGTCACACCATTTCCAACACACCAGCTCGCTAGAATAGTCACACCATTTCCAACACACCAGCTCTCTAAAATAGTCACACCATTTCCAACACACCAGCTCTCTAAAATAGTCACACCATTTCCAACACACCAGCTCTCTAAAATAGTCACACCATTTCCAACACACCAGCTCTCTAAAATAGTCACACCATTTCCAACACACCAGCCATGTATGAGAGCTCGCTATACCTAAAACAGCGCTTAAAATGCAAATCAAATCACACCCCGTCTCTACTAGAAACTCCTCTCTGGCTCTCTCCAATTTCAGTTCCACAGGAAATAGGCCGGGCCGCCATTGCATAGTTAACAATTCATCCCATCTCCCTACAAGCTCCCTTCTCTCCAGGCTCGCTGACAAAATTCTTCTACTCACGAACTTTGTTTTTGTTTTGTTTTGTGGTTTGTGGCTTCTTTTCCCCCTTTAAAACTATGTCATGCCATGTAGTTCAGGATGGCCCAGACCTCATGCTTTTCCTGCCTCAGTCTACAGAGTTCTGGAAACATGAAGTTCTTTTCTGTGTCTGGATAAGCCTTCCCTTTACCAGGGTGCCATTTCCTCTTATTTGCATTTCTGATGCCTACTTGCCTTTGCAGAGGCTTTTCACGTCTGCACCCTACTTCTGTGAGGCCACTGCTTCTGCTCTCCAAACACACAGGGGCTCGACCATAAGACTCTGTTCCAAATGTCATAGCACATTATTTTCTTTTCTCCACCTGACAGACTCTTACAAGACGTCCTTTGTCCTGCCCTTTCTTGTGTCACTGAAGACTGACACCACCAGACAGATCATGCTCGGAGAAGAGCATAGGATAGGAAGTTAAGACATAATCCCTGTTCCCACAAGGCTCTGGGTGGAGTTGAGGGCTGGGAAAATAGGTCAGTGCTAGAGTGCTTGCCTAGTATGTATGAGGTCCCAGGTTCGATTCCTGGCACCACAGAGATACACACAAGGCAGCCCAGTGATTGTAGGGAAATAGCTAGAAACCAAGTTGTATTTGGAATAAGAGTAATGGAGGAGGCAAGGCAAGGTCCCTTCAGAAAACCATGCTTTCTTTGTTAGCCATGGGATCTAAAAGAGATGAGCTAATCAAGTGACATGATGTGAACAAGAGGCTGGTCAAGAAAACGAAATTGATCTGGGAAGAGAAGCTGGGGGGTGACCTGGATGGAGAAGGTGAAGCAAGTACCAGACCCGAGGCTACTGAGGCTCTTGCTGGAGACCATGCTGCAAGGCATCTGTGCCTTCCCTTCTTGAGCACCTGATGGCTCCCTGGACCCGCCACTGTGTCTGTTAGTGCTTACGCAATATATATATGTTCAATTGATAAATGTTAAAAGAGTTCACAAAGTTTTATGGCTCTGGGGAAGGAAGATAAATACATGTAACATCTATAAAAAATTTTTAAATTATTTATTTATTGATTGCACTTTTATAGTTCTCTGAGTGTTTAGAGGTTTGTACAATGAGTTTTGATCATATCCTCCCCATGCTAAACAGTATGTTAAGTGGGCTGCAGGGCTGAGCACGTTTTTTAAGCAAAGGCACAAGTGGAGTTTGTTTAGTGGATACAGTCAGTGCAGAAGTGATAGAAACTGCACATCGGGTTCTGCCCAATGGGAAGGGACAGGGCTCAGGGTACAAAGGTGATTAGTTTGGAGAGGCAAGCAGGAATCTTTTTTTTCTTTGAAATAAGAAAAAGGGATGGGAAGTAGGGGATACACCAGAAATAAAACACTTCCTGGTGGGAGGATGATGCTATAGCCATGTGGTCCAGAAGACGTTTTCTTGAATCTGCTTGATGCTCTAAGACAGCCCCTCCTCAGCCACGCCATGGACAGCGCATGTAATCACTGCGGGAAGATGTGGCTGTAATTGGCTGTGTTGCAAGTTTTAGTGGACATTCAACAGCTCACTAAGATCTTGCAGTAACTGTGTTGAGAACATACACACTCAGGTTTAGGAAAGCTAAGGACCTTACACAGGTCTATATTGACAGTGAGTAGTTGATCTGGAGTTGGAATTGAGACTGTCAGACACCACAAGGAGCTATGGCAACTTGGGAGCCCAAACCATTCGGGTAGCTTGCTCTAGTATGGCTGGAATGTCATCCTCAGTGAGTGGAGATACAGTGTAAGGGGGCAAATGCCCAATGTCTACAGTGCGGGTTTAACCTGTTACAGGATGTCCTGGTGTGTGACGTGAGAAACACCAGCTTGAGAGCACAGAGTGTAACATAAGATGTGGCTACAGAACAAACTATAGCAGTGGGGGGATGGGGTCTAACAATCCTCCCACAGTGCACACATGAAACTGAATATTAGAAGCAAATCCCTATTTGATGTGTTTTTTCTATACATATATACGTATGGTAAATGTTCACTTTTTTACTTAAGGAAGCACCTTTCAGTGTTTCTTTTGGCATATTAGAATTTCCCTCAAATCGCCACTTTTGTGCTTTGGAGTATTATTGAGCAAAATAATGATTACTTGAACACAAACACTGTGATATTGAGATAATAACTCTGAAAAGCGTATGGCTAAGAGACCAATGGTAGGGTAGCATAGACAGGGTAGTTAACTGGACAAAGGGTTGCTTCACATCCAGGTTTGGATGGTGTGGGATGCAAGCAATTTCATTATGATACTCAGAACAGAATGCAACTAAAAACTCACAAACTGTGGGCTGGAGAGATGGTTTGGAAGTTAAGAGCACTGACTGTTCTTCTAGAGGTCCTGAGTTCAATTCCCGGCGACCACATGGTGGCTCACAACCATCTGTAATGGGATCCGATGCCCTCTTCTGGTGTGTCTGAAGACAGCGACAGTGTGCTCGTATACATAAAATAAATAAATCTAAAAAAAAGTCCTTATAAACTGTTTATATTCTTGGATTTCTCATTTACTATTTCTTTGACTGTGGGTAACTGAAATTACAAAACATGAAATAGGAAATGAAGGGAAAGTTTCTTGCAAAGAGAAAGAACCCAACACCAGTTAACTAAAGATGAGGTCAATGACTTGCCCATATAGCCAGTGGCATGGCATTAGTCATGAGTGACATGGAAACTTGCCCTTTGGAGAACTTCAGAGCTCAAAACCCAAATGCAAAGATAGCAAGGTGACCAAAGTGAACACGGGAGGTGGGGTTTTGGGGAGATGATCCTTTAAAGAGAAATACATCCTAACTGGAGAAAAGGAGCCTTTGGAATAATCCCCAAAATGTCCACTGAGCAATGAAGGCCCTGGGCCAGGAGACAGGTGGCTGTGTCAGCAGAAACAGCAGGTGACATGGGACCTGGATCCATCTGTAGAGAACAGTCCTGCTGGAGGAATTTCAGTTAGAGGAAGGCAGGAGAGCTGGAGACGGGTGGTTGTCCCTAGTGTGGAGCCTGCCCTTAAACAGAGAACTCACAGCAGACACGGTGCTCTCTGCGTTCCAGCTTCATGCTTTTACGCTAACAAATGATAGATCATTTACTTTGCCTAGTCACTTTAGACACTGGAAATTTCCTAACCTTAGGACCTGCTGTGAGCTGAATTGCGTTCCTTCAAGATGTGTGCCCCCTCAAAACCTTAGAGAGCGACCTGACAGTGTCTTTACAGACATAATCTAGTACAATGAGGTAATGCTGAGTCAAGGTGGATTCCAAACAATGACCTACCCTTATACAAATTATACAGAAGCAGGGAGAAACCACCACAAGGCAGAGGCTGGGGCCAGGCAGACCCCAGCCAAGGCACATCCAGCGTTATTGAAAGAAATACAAGGAAGGAATTCCAAGGGAATGGGGCAGGTGTATAGCTCTGATAACTCCTTGACTTTGAACTTCCATTTCTCAGAACTGTAAAAAGAAAAAAATTCCATTGTTTTCAGCCCTTGGGGTTTACCAAGCAATATGTGGTACACTTAACAGCCATTACAGGAAAGGAGCAACAATGCTGAGATGGTCAAAAAGGGTTCAGGAGGAAGCCTGTAGGTAAGCCCCAGGGGGGAAACAAATTTGTACCCTAGATTCTGAGGGAGCGTTCTGTCCCCTAAAGGTACACAGGGGGAGCTGCAGTGCCATTAAATGGTATCTGTGCATTAAAGACTCCTTGCGTGGCTTTACCTTGACATATATACCAAGCATAGGGGTGTAGACTTGGACTTTAGTCATGTTGCTGTTGAGGCTGAATCAACCTCAGCATAGCTACTGAAGAAGTCACACTAATCAAATCCTCAACTTCGCAAGAAAGAAAACAAGGCTGTCTCTTTGTTTTTTCTCTGTGTGCACAAGAAAATAATCCAGGTTCTCTTTAGGCTTTCCAATGCTTACGATGGTGAGAAAGGTCCCACAGCCAGACGCCTGTAAGCCAAACTGATGACGTCATGCTGAATTAAAAGTGAATGGGGGCAGGGTCAAACCATGAAGAAGCCCAGTGATGTACTCCACCCAGTCACCCAGCAGAGCCTGTCTCCAGGCATCTAGTGTCTGTGGCATTCACTGCAGATTGATGGCTATTTGGTTTCTCTATGTTCTGGGGCAGGGTGTCCACTTCCAACCAAGGAACTCTCCTCTAGACAGAGTGTCAAGTAACTGCTGCTACATTACAATTATGCTCTGAATGTGACTTCCTAAAGAATTACAAATCAGATCTCTTTGATTAAGGTATGAGTTCCTCCACTCACATAAGAACTAACATTGCCAATATTGGAGATTTGGGGCACTTATAAAAGCCACTGCTACTTTGGAGGCTGAAAGCAGCAGATATTTCTTGTCTCGTGGTTCTAGAGGACACAACTGTATGTCAGGTGTCAGTAGGGTTGGGGGTCCCTCCTGGTTCTGGGGGAGAACCTGTTACTTGCTCCATACACCTTCTGGTGGCTCCAGCTGTTCTTTGGCTTGTGTCTGCACCAATCTCTGTCTCCACAGCCACGGTGCCATTTCTGCTGCACCAAAGCTCCTTATGCCTCTCTTCTATTTACTTATGTATTTTATGTGTATGGGTACTTTGTCTGCGTGTACATCTGTACACCAGAAGATGACATCAGAAAGTTGTGAGCTGCCATGTGGATACAGGGAACTGAACTCAGGACTTGTGGAAGAGCAGTGAGTGCTCCTAACCACTGAGCCATCTCTCCAGTCCCCTATGCATCTCTTCTACAATGATACTTCGAAAAGTATTTTATAGCCCATCTGGTGGTGCAGAATTCTCTCTTGAATCCATAATTTGATCATATCTTCAATGACCCTTATTCCAAATTCACAAGTTCTAACATTCTGACAACCGTAATGTGTAAGCCTAAGGACTTTACAATGCCTTCGACACAAAGGGGACAGAAATTCATTTTTGAAATTCATTTTGTTACATAAATTTTGACACTGGGACCTTATCAAGTCTTTTTTTTTTAATTTAAAAAATGTGTGTGCATGACATGGCTTATCTATGAAAGGCAGAGGACAGCTTGGGGGTGTCCATCTCTCCTACTGTGTATGTAGGTTGCAGGGATCACACTCAGGTACCTTTACCTGAAGAGCCATCTCACTAGCCCCCTTATCTGTTTGACATGCCCTCAGTATCTTGTGCATGCATAAACATGAGCATATAAATCGAGGTAGCTTATTTACAAATTCTTACCTTACTACCACTGCACACTCTTACCCCATTAGCACTCTCCTAAAAGGTAATCCTAAACTTTATGCCACAGACCCCTCAAACTGCATTTCTTATATCCACAATATAGCAAGAGTTATCTGACACTGATGTCATCTCTTTAGGCTAACCTGCGAGTAGCATGAGAGCCAGGCTTAACATTATCCTTAAATACAATCTCATATGATCACATTGCACACTAAATCCTTTCTACCTCACACACGCATGCACACATGTGCATTTAAGCAGATTCATGTGCACATGTGTGTGGAGGTCAAGGGACAGTCTTTGGCATTGTTCTTTAGGCACCATCGCTTTGAATTCTGAGATGATTTGAGGCTCTCACTGGTTTGGATCACCATGTAAACTGGGCTGGGTAGCCACACCCAGCTCCAGGGCTCCGCCTCCCTCCACCTCCCCAGTACTCATACCTTAAGTATGCATCAGACGTCCAGCCTTTTCTATGAGTTTTAGAATTACACTCAGCTCTTCACAATTGCAAAGTAAGCACTTTGCTGAATAAATTATCTTCCCTGGTCCCTTCTACCTGTTGAGGCTCCATCCCATCTAATGTTCCCCTTCTCAGGAACCCTCCAGACATTTACCTCCTTATACCTCTGCCTTTCTTTGAGGTCTTCCTGCTCTGCCTCTGGATGCAATCTCTACTAAGACACCATAAACTTCCTGAAAAGGAAACCTTTCTAGAGACTTGATGTGTTTGTTACTTTTCTCACTGTGACAACTTACATGAGGATAGGTTTATTTTAGCCCATGGCTTAAAAGGACATCAGTCTATCATGGCAGAGAGATCATAGCGGTTGGTAAGTCTGTGCAGCGTACCGGGCAATGTACTCAATCTTGATGGGTTAGGAGACAAAAGTAGGTGCAGAAAAGCTGGACCCATCCTTCTGGTCCCCTTCTAAAAGCCATACCTTCTACCCCAAAGACTCCAGAATCTTCCAAATAACCAGGAACTGTGCATCAAGTATTCGAACACATAAGCCTGTGGGTGTGAAGGTATTACACAGTGCCCATAATGGTATATAAAATATGTTTGTTAAATAACTATTGGCTATGGGTAGGGACACTCTCACAAGGCCCCACCTGTGGATGAAGGGTTACAGACAATTAATTACTGCTGGTAGAGAGAAAGAATCAGTCTTCCCCAGGGAAGAGCTCTTTAATTGGTTATTTAATATCAAGTGATCAGCCCTAAAAACATCCACATAGAAGCAACACTAAATGGAGTCAGCAGACTGTATTTCTGTATCTATCTCAATAGATAGATAGATAGATAGATAGATAGATAGATAGATAGATAGATAGATAGATAGAGATGATAAGTCAGAGGCTGTACAAAAACAAGACCATTCTTCATTTTGATGCAAGACAAATCCACCTATTTCCTTGGAGAATTCAAAAGAGATTATTCAGAAAATTAGCAACAACCTCCTGAAGTGTTTTTAACATTCTGTTAAGAAGGGAAATTTCTTTATATTGCTGGGAAGACAGGAACATGGAAGGTAGTTTTCTATCAAGAAATAAAGCATTGATTTTTAAGAAGGAACAATAGAGAGCTTAAAGAACCACCTTCTCAGTACCAGGCTTAGGAAAGGACAAAATAGAGCCCCAGTTTGAAAAATGTACATAGATATCTGAGACCAGAGCTCTAGGATTCAGGAAACTCGGCTCAGGAATCCCTAAGTGCCACTCTTAGATTATGAACCTGTGTTGAGGTCCAGAGCTGTGATGTGATTCATTTTGGTCACTCTTAGTTCATAGACAAGCACAAGGCAAATGGTGTTTGATAAACTTCAGCCAAATTACTGTAGAAACAAAATGAAGTGGACTTGCTTGATGCAGGTGTCCCTACCTAGTCACATCATCGCAGACTGTGGTGTCTGCGGGTTCATCTCAACATAAGCCACTGCTAAATCTAGTGCTCAATGTAGCCATTTCAGACACAACTGGTCACTCATCTCCCTGAAGAGCCTCATTGACACGACTCTCGGGAGACCATCTAATATTATCTCTTCCCTCATTGGGTGTTCTGCCCTAATTTCCATCATTGGGTCTTTCCCTCTGACCTCTGAACACTGACATGCCTTAGGGTTCATGACTGTAACCCTTCCCCCCAACTATCTTCTCTTTCTTGTCCCAGGAAAGTCCATTCAAACCCATAGCTTAAAAATGTCACCTGCATATCATTTCTAAAATGTCTGACTCCAGCCCCATTTTTTCCCTGAAATCCAGACTCGTGTATTCTACTGCCTGTTTGACATCTTCAATTAGATCTCTAATAGACTGTGAAATGTAACATGATTGAAACAGAACCCCTCATTTCCTCCATTTAACATCTCCTCCTCCTCTGTCATCACATCAATAAATGGCAATTTCGTCCCTCCGGTTGTTCATCCCCCAAAATTCTGAGGCCCGCCTTGATTCCTGTCTTTCTCTCCCACCTCAAACCCAAACATCAGTGAGTCTTATGGGCTTCACCTTCAAAACATACCCAGACTCCAAGCATTAGAACCACTGGTCCAGACAGCCCTGTAGCCAAGTCACCTTCGGTATTACCCAGGCTGCTGAATCCAGCTGTTCCCCTGTTGCCTCCCTATGCGGTCTATCTTCCATGGCATCCCCATGACCCTAAAACAACTTTGGTCATTTCACTTCTCTGCCTCCAACACTCCAAAGACATCCCCATCATGTTTACAGTGCCCATAAGGTCAGAACAGCCCTACAAGTTCCTTTTCCCATTTTCTTCTCCATCTTCTGAATTTCGGCATTCTAATTATACAGGCCTTTTTGCTGTTCTTGGCAAGTTATTAAGCTGAACTAAATAGAAAGCATTAAAGCCTATTATAAAATATAATAGAAAGAGGTACTTTGTGATATCAATAACACAAAGCTGTAAGGGAACAGAGTATGCGTAGTTAATGAGCAAAGTCTCAGTTCTGCAAGATGGAAACTTCCGGGCTTGGATAATGATGACTGCATAGTGCTGTAAATACACTAAATACCACTGAATTCAATGGTCAAACTGGTGAGCTTTATATGTGTTTTACCACAATTAAAAATAATTTAAAATCATTCATAATAGGTAGTACCCACAACATTAGCAAAAATTATTAATAGGTATTGTAGAGATATCCATAATATATAGGTAATATGCATATACGTAAAATATGTAATAATATTATGAAAAAAATTCTAGGTTCCCTGAAATTTAGTGGGAAATATATTTGTGGTGTAAATATGAGGACCTGAATTTGGATCCCACACCCACGTAGAAAGCTGGGTGTAGCTATGTGAGCCTTCAACCCCAGTGCTTGTTGGGTTAGGTAGGATGCAGAGACAGGAGAATCACTTTGGCTGGCTGGCCAGCCAACCTAGCCAGAAAAACAGTGAACTCAAGGTTCTGTGAGGGACCTTGTCTGCAGGGGAATGGTGGAGAGTAATGGGGAGGATGCCCAATGCTCTCCTTTGCCCTTCCTACACACAGAACTCAAGATACAGCTCAGCTGGCAAAGTGTTTGCTGGGCCTTGGTTCTACCCCCAGTATCCCATAAGCTAGGTGTGATGGTACACACATCTAACCTCAGAACTCAGGAGACAGAGGCAAGAGGGTAAGAAATTCAAGGTCATCTTCAACTGCAGAGTGAGTTCAAGGCCAGTCTGGGATATATGAAACTGTCTAAGAAGCTAGCTACACCTGTGGGAGCTGAGGAGATGGCTCAGTCAATAAGTTGTTATGCAAGTATGAAGATCCATCATCCATGTAAGAGCTATGTGGTGGCACACAGCTATAATCCCAGCACTGGGAAGGTAGAGATGAGCAGATCCCTGGGGTTGGCTGGTCAGTCAGTCAAGGCAAATCTGCAAGTTCAAGTTCAAAGACTGTCTCAAAAATTAAGATGGAGAGAGACTGAGGAAGACACTTGATATGGACTTCTGGTTTGCATCTGCACTGTCACATATGAACAAACACACAAAACAAACACCTTACCCCCCAGAGTGACAATAGTATTTAACTCTAAAGAAAGTCCTGAAACAAATCCAATGTGTAAGCACCTATGGTCCTCACACTTTTCATTTTGAGTGTTCTCAGTGACAATGGACTTATCTCTGTAGGAACTGGACATGAGTCCTTTAAAGACAGGACTCAGTTTTTCTTTATTCCTTTCCCTTCCTTCCTTCCTTCCTTCCATTCATTCATCCATTTATTTATGTATTTATTTATTTATTTTGGTTTTTTGATACAAGGTTTCTCTGTGTATCCCTGGCTGTCCTGGAACTTGTTCTGTAGACCAGGCTGGCCTTGAATTCAAAGGTCCACCTACTTTTGCCTCTGCCTTTCTGCCTCTCTTCTCTCTCCCTCCCTGTCTGTCTCTCTACCTCTCTGCCTCTCTGCCTCTCTTCTCTCTCCCTCTCTCTCTGTCTCTCTACCTCTCTGCCTCTGCCTCTCTAGTGATGGAATTAAAGGTGTGCGGTCCAACACCACTGCCCAGCTAGGACTCAGGTTTTTAGAGCACTCTTTGCTGGAAGTCAGGAGTCTACGTCTCTGACACATGCCAATCATCCGCAGATGAACAAGCTGCAGCAAAATTCTGACTATCTCCATCATGTGCCATTGACAATGTGGTGTCCTTTGACATGTCCAAGGTACAAAAGTACCTACAGTGTATAATTAAGGGTTTCAGATAGACTAAGGCTTTCTCCTGCTAAATGCCATTCATCTGTGCTTGAGTCCTCCAACAAATATGACTGAAATGTGATTTGTAAAACCAGCTCACTTGTGTGAATTATTTTGTCCTGCTGTTCTATGGCACTGTGTGGATTACAGGAGCAGAGGAATTATTTTTGGATACTTAAATCACAAAGCTCACTTCTATTGCTGGACAAAAGAGGATGCTAGGAACTAAAAAAGTAAAGTGATTTGTCTGCAGTTGTTCCTCTAGTTTATGGAAAAGCTAAGACTAGATTCCAGGGATCCTGATGTTTTAGGCTAGTGCTCCTTTTCAAAATTCAAAGTACTGACATATCTTGGAGGTATTGCAGGTTCAGTTCTATATTGCTACAATAAAGTGAATAAATATACTGAAATGAGTCATACTGTTCTGGACACATCCCCAAAATACAGGATACTGCCATTGCTCTGGTTTGTCCTCTAGAACTAGATAGTTAAGACCATATTGTTGAAGACACCACACAAATTAGTCACAGACATGGAACAATTAAGTTTGTGCTATATTCTCCCTCCTGGCAGGCTTTCACATTATTGGATGGTGCTATGCAGGTTGTTGGCAGGAAAGTTTAATAATTTTTTCCAGCTGTGAACCTGGTGAGCTACAGTCATGACCAGTGTGGCAAGATGTGCACAGATGTGCAATAGTGGTACAAATGCTATTGGGGTAACCAGCTTCTTTATGGCTGGATTTAAAGCCCACTTTAGGAGGAAACACATGCCAGGTACTGTAAATATAGCCATGAACCCATGATTGGGGAGCTCATAGGCACTAGAGGTATACCTATTGTTGTTATTCTACTTTATGGATACAGTATCAAACTTCCCTCTAAATGTGTAGTCTACCCCGGTAGATTAAGCGTAATTCTCATACATCATCTGAGAAGTTTCTTGGTGTAGTGAATGCTGGTTAACATAGAAAATTGCTGCTGGTTAAAATACAGAGAGTAAATGTCAGTGGAGAGATTAATGGGACATCTCTATCACAGCCCCTCTCTAAGGCTGTAAGAGCCAGAGACTGGGGAAGGCCAGACCAAAACAGTACAGGATCTCTGTACTCATGATCCTGTACAAAATCAAGCCAGCCAACATGTTGTCATGGAGCAGGAAGGAATTTGTGAACCTCTGCCCCTGAGGAGCTTCAGACAGATGAGGCTGTTGGAAGAAGAAAGAAGAAGCTGTTGTCAGCTTTCTTTAAAGATATAGCTCCTGGCAGATTTACCATGCTCCAGCAAAGGGCCCCATACCCAGGAGTATACAATCAGCACAAACTGAGAGTCAACAGGTTATAAATAAATCAATCAATAAATAACACAAAATTGGGGGCTAGGGAGTAGATTTCAGAGGAGTTGGTGTGAATGTAATTAAAATAGTATGAAATTCTCAAAGAATTAATGAAAATAAAAATTTTAAAGCAAGTCACATGATTATTTTGACTGCTCAGTAAAGTTATATTTATACTATTGTATACTCTATTGTATATATAACAGTATTATATCTTTAAAAACATTGTTTAGGGGCTGGAGAGATGGTTAAGTGGTTAAGGCACTTGTTCTTGCAAGGGACCTGGGCTTATCACATGGTGGCTCACAACCATTTGTAATTCTGGTTTTTCAAGTTCCAACAGCTTCTCCTGACCCCTGAAGGTACTTGCCATGCATACGGTACACATACATACATGCAGGCAAAATAATCATATCATAAAATAAGTCTAAAAGAAAATTTAAAACAATGTACAAACTTTATGATCCTTTATTGCTAATGATCCTCTGAACTGTTTGAAAGATAGGCTTTCCCGTGCTTGGTTGACGAAAGCCTTCACTTTGTTAAAAGAGGAAAAGCATGTGGCATGCTATATATGATGTAAGGCATTCTTATGTCATCTTGTGAAATGGGGAGGAACTAGTACCTGCCAGTGTGTAGGAGTGAAAACTAGAGATGGCTTCATTTTCTCCTGTCTTTGTCCTCAAACTGCCTACAGTGGTCTCCTCTTCCCTGGCCCTGAAGACAACTTTGACAGCTTCTGTAGCTTTCCACCTCCTCACATCACTTCTGATGGTTCGGTATTAACAAGACCTCATCTGGTCTAAATCAGATATCCAGTCCTTTATCTAGTTCCAAGCTCTTCTATTCACCTAGTAGATATGGATATGCTGAAGAGGTGGAGGCAGGAGGATCATAAGTTTGAAGCCACCTTGGGCTACACTGTGTCTATGGCCAGGCTACCATGAAGACACCTGCCCTCCTCTGATCTTGGGAGAAAATGGGTTATCTCAGACTCCTGCCCTCCTCTGATCTTGGGAGAAAATGGGTTATCTCAGACTCCTGGGTAGAGAGCACACGGTAAGTCTTCAGTGTGTATTTTCCTTTCCCTAAAGACAACAAGCAAGTTAGAGATAATCTTCAGCCAAAGCAGGTTTCTTCCAAGGATGGAGCCTTAAGGTTTTCCAGCAAACGCATATTTAACTGTCACAGTCTTTGGGTGTGGTGTGCAATGGTGACCGTGGACTGGAGGTGGGCTCTACATCACAAGTCTACAGCCATATTTTCTAATAGCCATGAGGATTACTGAGCAGCTGTGGCCTTTCACCTGAGCACAAGGCACCTTGCCGTCCATTCTTCACCCCGAAGCCCCTGAGTGCTGTCTTGGAGCAGCTCTTTGGTCAGGAGAAAACTGGAGAGCAGAGGCAGCACTCCATGGGTCAAATAGAATTTCTTAAGATTGTAAACCACTTAGAGTTCTGCAGAAATACTATCTTTAGTTGGATAAACTTATTTTTATTATAATCCTGACTGTATTTTGTACACTTGAAATGCCCAAATAAAATACCCCAAGAATGACTGCAGTATTCCTAGAATATGTCCTTGCGTCCGGATCTAAGTCCTTTGAGAGTTAAGATGATCTCAATTTTGTAGCTACTTTATTTACTTATCATTATTTGTGATATAACTATGCATGGTTTAGAAATACCAACACTATTTCAAATTTCTAAAACCAATGTATCCCACACATTAGTTGTAATCTGCAGTTGACCCAAACTGCCCCACATTCTATAGTTTACAAACCAGACCATCGATGAGTTTTCTGTAGTGACCCTGAAGGTCTCATTTGAGGAAGAGCTTAGATCCTACAAGAGAAATGGTAATTTGGAGAAAATTTTTGGTAATCATATTTGGAGAGGGTTGATAGAATTACCGGCATCAAGTAGCAGGGACCAGGGGTGGTGCTAAGCATCTTGGGTAATGCACAGGCTGGCCCCTGCAAATGGGTCACATGGCCCAGGCTGTTGACAGTGCTTCAGTGGGAAAGCTCACCTTGAAGCCTCAAGATGCAAGGAGCCTGGCCCTTAGGAGCCCCTAGGGCTACAGAGAGAAAGGGGTTTGATTTTTTTTTAAGTTGTATTTATTGTATGTATGTGAGTGCACTGTAGCTGTCTTCAGACACCAGATGAGAGCATCAGATCCATTACAGATGGTAGTGAGTCACCATGTGGTTGCTGGGATTTGAACTCAGGACCTCTGGAAGAGCAGACAGTGGCTCTTAACCCCTGAGCCATCTCTCCAGCCCATTTTTTTTCTTTCTTGTTGTATAATTTTTAATTAATTTTTTCACACAATATATTAAATCATGTTTCTTCTCTCCCCCAACTCTTCCCAGATCCTACACATCTCTCTACCATCCAACTGTATGTGTGTGATCTTTCTCTCCCTCTCTCAGGACAAAGAAACAAACAAAAAAGTTCCAGTGCCCTTCCAAAAAAAAAAACAAAAAAAACCCCACCAAAACCCCAAACAAACAAAAAAAATGAAAATCCAAACAAACAGGCAACAGACTAATAGTACCAGGGGAAAAAATCCGGAACAAAACCAAAAATCTACAAAAATACCATTGAGTTCATTTTGTGTTGGTCACTCCTAGGGTGACCTGGGGTGTGGTTGATATACCCAATGATAGTCTATTGGAGAAGTCATTATACTGACAGCTAAAAAGAAATTTTGGTTTTTCATGACCTCAGAGATAAAGCAGATACTAATGAAAAACACACTATCCTGTATTCCAACTGGGCACACCAGTAATGGGATTAGACTGTGTGTGTGTGTGTGTGTGTGTGTGTGTGTGTGTGTGTGTGTGTGTGTCTGTCTGTCTGTCTGTCTGTCTGTCTGTCTGTCTGTCTTCCTCAAGTGGGCTCAGTTGGACCCCACCTTATTTTGTGAGGCAGGATCACTCATTTGAACTAGTGCTCACTGATTGGCTGGACTGACTGACCAGCAAGCTCCGGGGACTGGCCAGTCTCCATTTCTGCCCCCTGCATGAGGATTACAAATGACCGTGACTGTGACCATTTGTTATGGTTTGGGGGGGTGTTTGTTTGCATAGGTACTGGGGATCTGAACACAAGTCCTTGTATTTATACTGAAGCTACTTCTCCAACTAAGCCATCTCAATTCTTTTTAAATGGATATCCCATCCATTAACTTTAATGTCTTCTCAGGAGGGATGCAGGCTCAGAACAGAGAGGCTCAGAGGAGGTCTGTGTCAAGTGTGAGGGCTGGTGGGTGTGTTGCTTGAGCCCTTAGCATTCATTTTATCCTGGTGGTGGGGAGGATTGGGATAGGAAACAACATACACACAAAACCAAAACTCTAAACACTAAAAATAGCTTCCTAGGTTGGAAAGGCATCAGGCTACCTTTTAAAGTATTAAATCATTCCCCGTCCTCCCATTATTTTTAGTTCTGTACATACCTCCACATTCTGAAAGGTTCTCAGGGGTGTGATCTCCTGCACTGTTCACTCGGTTGTCTCCTATAAAGCCTGTACGGACTCCTGAGCCGATCAATACAGGCGTCAATTTATAAAGGATTTTTGGAAGGTCCATATAAAACTACAATGTCTTAGCAGATAAAAGATAGGAATTAAAATCCTACTGTGTTTAAAGTATTGGGCCGAATGCTGAGAGAGCTATTTTTGAGAAGTATAAATCACAGCTGATGTTTTTGAGTAATTTGTGATCTGCCGGTGAGACAGGCTCCATGCCCAAGGGAGGACGGCTGACGTCATGAAGCAGGCAGCGCTCTGTGCCTCCCGGCAGGCAGGCAGGCAGGCGGGCACAACCCTCAACCTCTTTATCCCTCTGGCAGTGAAGTGGGGCATAACAGGACAAGGTGAAAGTGGCCCAGTGGGGAATATACTGGAAAGAAGGTGCTGGAGGGAAACTGAACAAGAACCAGTCTTAGAGGGGAAAGTGGGGTTTTCCCCAAAAGATACAAGGGAAGCATCAGTGATCAAAGGTGACATTTCGTGACTGCTGCTCTCTTGCCATGCTCCCTTCATCTTCATTCCTGAAGCCATGACATAGCTCTTCCACAGGGAACCAGAGACAGTTAACTATTCAAGTTCCATTGCAAGCAAGTGCGAGGGCCAGGACTCAAATCCCGGGCAGAGCTCCTCTGCCTTAACAACACTGGCCTGGGACAGATGAGGAAGTGCAAAGAGGCAGATGGACAGGGTGTTTCCAGGAAGCAGCAGCAGGCGCAGGTGTTGCTGAGCCATCAGGAAGGAAATCTGAGAAACAGCTATCAGATTTGTGACCTTTATCTGTGGGAAGAGAGGTGAGGACAGGAGTCTCCTGTGGGGCAAGGAGGACAGCAGATCTAGCCCTGGAGAGGGACTGGCAAGGGAGGACAGGAGGAAGGGTTCAAGGAGCAGCCTCATGAGGTGCAACCTCAACTTTATTCCAGGGTTTGAAATATCCAATTCTTTCAAAAAGAATGCAGTTTAATAATTATGGCGAGACACAATTAGCTGCTTTGCATGCAGGTAAAATGCAAAATTTTAACTCTTTCTAGGGAAACTATTAGGGAGGAAGGCATCACATCAGCTCCACACAACCTGCTTTGGAGCTGTTTTGAGGAAGGAAAACATCCGAAAGCCATTGCACCAGGGCTCCACACTGAGAACATCTGTCTGATCCCAGTCTGATCTAAAATCCTGAGCTGCTAAACAGACAGTCTTGGGCTGATCCTTCGTTTTAATGAGTGGTTAAGGCTGCAGCTATCAGTTTTCTTGCTAGGTACTGGATAGTTTTTATTATAAATCAAACACAGTTTTAGGAGGGCTGCAGCTTTTGAAAGGGAAGTCTATTTGGGGCAAACGGTTCAGAGCTATGGGGGCAGCAGAGGAAGAGGAGGCAGAGGACAAGAGGAAGAGGAGAGTTGTTCTTTTATCAGGGCCTCTTTCCATGACTATCAGCTCCCTTCAGCACCCAAGTGTAGTTCCTTATACAAGACTTCTAGGTTTGAATCCATCCCCAAAATGCCTACAATTTTCTCTGTCCCAAACAGTTCTACAAACTGCCCATTCAGGCTTGCTGGGCCCAAGGAACCTGAGTGTGCTGCTTCTGGCTCATGCCTGCTAACCATGCTCCCCAGACAAACCGGTAAGTGCTTTGAGAGTGAACCCTAACTTCAGCAGGAAAGATACCAACAGCTATTACCTAACAATGCAGCCGCTTCCTCCAGGGAGCCTATGATTAGCCTGGGTAAAAACACTGGCTCGAGTGAGCATACATTTTCTTTTAAGTGACATGGGTTAAAAACTTGGTGGTCAGCAAAGCATTCTAGAGTCTCCTTCTTTGGAAGTCATCAGAAGCACTGTGCAGCCCAAGTGCAGGGGAGGCCTCCCGGCTGCCCGCAGTCCTGGGTTCTCCTTATGCTTTGCTGCCCTATCACAGTCTCAGAATGACTCTCTCGGGGACTTCCTCTTCATCTTTGTACTGCCTGATTCTCCCCAGGAGTTGCTGCTTTCACAGCATTGGAGCAAAAGTAAGACACGTTTTCCCACATTTTTCTTTTGCGTGTCCCTTGGTGTTGCTGTAAGGAACATATAAAGCCACTGCAGGAAACAGCAAGAGCCACCACTAACAAAAACAAGAAATGTGGGAAGCTGGAGGGATCTGAGGGCACCACAGTGAGTCGTCAGCCCCATTTTCACAGCGCCAGGGATAGGAGAGTAACAACAGGCAAAACCTTTGTCTTCTGGAGCATCTGTTCCATGGAGGAGATGGATATCAACTCAAGGAAGACATAGTGCTGTGTGCTAGGAGGTGTTATGAATGCAGACAAGACAGGAAGAAAAGCTAAGGGCCATTGAAGGCACCGTTAGACTTTACGCAAAGCCTCAAGGAGGTAAAGGAGTGAGCTCGCAGAACCCGCAGGAAGAGCGTTCCTGGAATAAAACCTATTATAGCCAAGACCGGAGGCAGAGAAATAACAGAGGGGCCGGGATAGGTAGAGAGGAAGGAATGGGATGGAAGGTCAGAAACAAAGGGGCAGAGACCACATCACTCTGCAGTCACAGCCGAGAAAGGAAAAAAACCCAGCGTCTGAGCCACACTGACACAGCCTGGAAACCAGGTCTGTTCCTAGCCCAGGGTCTGAGCCTCACTGACACAGCCTGGAAACCAGGTCTGTTCCTAGCCCAGGGTCTGAGCCTCACTGACACAGCCTGGAAACCAGGTCTGTTCCTTTGTTGCTTATATGGGGCTCCCAGATCCTCATCTGTGCAGCCGACCACAAAGGGCAACTGCAAAGAGACATGGAATATGAAACTCCATCGGGACACAGCACAGGGCAGCTTCCTACCACAGCACCCGTCAGTTCTTGCAGCCTTTCCTCAGTTGTAGGGCTCTTCCCACCCGGCTCCCACTGAGTGGGAATAAAAGTGTTTGGAAGCTGGCCATTCAAGGGCCTCTGGGACATCAAAGATGTATTAGCAGGTGCACGAAAACAAACTGAAAAGTATTATTTGTCTATGAACATAGTAGTTGTAAGAAAGTAACATTTTAGTTTCTGTACTTAAAAATCTGGAGCAATCCACACCAAGCTGTTGGGGGTGGGGGTACTGGTAACGGTGAGGATTATCAAAGACTTTCAATTTTCCTTTTTTTTTTTAAATGACTGACCATTCTACCATGAGCATTTATTACATTTACAAAGGGGGGGGGGCAGTAGCATGGCCAGTGTTGACTGATGCAGGGGGAAGGGGAATTAGCTTTCTGGCCTGCTCTATGCACTATATAGACTTCATCCCATACCACCTAAGATAGTTTGCCATGACCCAACTTCAGGAACTCTTAGGGAGCTCTAGGATCCTCAGATGAGATCTCAACCACAGAAGGTCCCAAATGAGTTCTGAGATGGTCCTCAGCCAGTATCTATGACCCTAGCTGGTTCCATTCAAAAGGAGGGCATGGGTAATCTTGCTACAGCTCCCCTCGAGGATAAAAGCAGAAACCAATGAAATTAAAGTACTTCCATATATAAACTATCTATTAATTTCTGTGATTCACAGTGTTGGCACTAAAATTTTTTTTCATTTAAAAACACTAAATCAAGGGACACAAGTAAAACTCCATCTCATAACTAAATAACTTGCATGGTCAGCCAACACAAGACAGCTCATAGTGTCTTGTTCACCGATGCATTAAAACGTGCACTATAACTAGTTAGAGCAAAACATGTAGCTTGGACATGGTAGTCCTTCCTCTCCCCTCTGAAATGTTCACTCTCAGTAAGAGGAATAAAACGTAACACTAAAGCCTTCATAATTGCCTGCATGGCTTTTCCAAGCTTAAAATTGTTTCAAGAAAAGAAGACATAGTCCAGAATATTTGGTTGGTTGTTTACATTTCCTGAGTTGACCTGTGCACAGAGAAGGGAGCTCGTCTGTGCATTACATAAAATTCTGTTTGCATGGAAGGCAATGAGTCTACCTCATGCTTGGCAATTATGAGATTCCTTCCTGGAGAAGATCCTTATACTTCCCAAGAGAAAGCCCCTTTCTTCCCCAGAAATCAGCAATACCTCGCTTTTCTTTCTGTTTTTTCCCAGTGCTGTCCAGATTCATCCCGAGTTTCTGACCACAGGCTGGAAATCTCCAGGGCAGAAAAATTCCACCTCAGCATTTCCATAAGCACTGGAAATTGAATTATTCCAAAACGGAGTATTTTCTAAGAGGCAAATCTTGTATACAAATTGTCTACTATCAATAGAAGTCAGTATAATGATGGAGGTAACATTTTGCTCAAACCAGGCTTATGTCCAAGGAAGAAAACAGCTTTTAGAACTTAGAATAAACAATTTTATATATCTTGCTTACTGTTATCTATCATAACCAGTACATGCATCATTAAAAGCTATATTTTCCATATGATGTGCTTTCCAGTTAGTTCTCTAAAATCAACTATACCTTTCTCACTACTAGCTCAATTACACCACCTGAATATGAAACTATAACAGCTGGTAAGTCCATGAAAACTGCTTCCCAAGTCCAACAACTGAGCTGTAAGAATGCACGTGTGAAAAAGGAGATCAAATATATATCCATAGCCAAACAGATAAATTCTAGGAGCTTTTAATGAATAGTTGCCACAGTTGTAGACACCTGGAATGACAGCAAAGATCCTGTTCAAATAGGTGGGGCGGGGCGGAGGTGTGAAGAGTACCCCAGCACCCACATGATTTGTAGGTTCTTTATGGGTTTAAACTGGGAGCAAAACAAAATTCTGAACATGATTATGTGAGATAGTTCTACAGCAGGATGCCTTGGACCCTGTGTTTAAAAACGGGCTCAGTGTCACAGCAAAAGAAATTCCACACGGTACCACTCATGAACATCAGCTTCTCATCTTGGAAAGCCACAAAATTGGTACAGGATCTGTGAAATGGAAAATTGCATCGGGGCCTATGCGCTCACACTAGTGAACCTGATCTTAATGAAAAGATGGATGAGGGAGTAACCCTGGAGTTAAATGCTGAGGCCCCAGACCCCAGTGCCCTGTGATGCAGATGAACTGGATCTTCACCCTGCTTCAACTGTGTGACCTTGGGTAAGTCAGTTAACCTTTTAAGTGCCAACTTCTTCATCTCCAACACAGAGATGATAGCCTTGCAGTGAAGACCCAAGGAAATCAACCATAAATGGCATTCGGCTTATCACTGGGTCCATATGAGCACATCTCCTGGTTTAATGTGGTACCGCAGTCCAGCTGCCAGACCTCCACATCTGCAATAGTCATTTTCATTTTGTGCTTCCAGCTCTTTCTGTTCTTTTCACTATATTATTTCTGGGGGAGGGCCATAGGGAAGCAGTTACATACAGTCCACTTCCCCCACTCTTCTTCACAGCTAAGTTAAAGCTAGGGAAATAGATAATATACACTGAAGAAAAACCCAGTGCTTGGAATATGGTGGTATATGTATATGGAATATAAATAAATCATATTTCAGTCTAAAATATAATAATGCAAAAAATAAGAATTTATTTCAAAAGAAAGAAATGATAGGCAACACATTTAAAGAGGATAGAAGGGATGTAATGGGCCTCTCATTATTTCAGTCTTGATGACTATGAAACAGAATGGAGTGTGGGGTCTGACTTCCAACAGGTGGCTAGCTTCAATCGGCTTCAGATGCAAACCGCGATGAGTTTGAGTAGGCAAGCCTCAGATATTCAATTCAAGGCCTCCCATTAACAATTTAGAAATAATTTTTCCCCGGGTTTAAGCCTCCCTGGCAAGTTAGCAAGCGGGGAACTGTCTGCCGTAGCTTGCACCTGTCCTCTGAACAGTATGCCAGGTTGACTTGAAACCCTTCATCCTTTCCAGACCGTCCATCCTGTCGTTGGGGCGCCTAGCGACAAACCGGGGAAGCCCACTAGGAAGTGGTCACGACTAGCCAAGCCACAAATCCCTAGGGTGTGGGATTTCCACCTCTACACCACGTCTGAAAACCGAAAATAGGCGTCCGCTTGCTATACTGCAATGGGATTCCCCTCAGAAGCAAACCTCCCGCACCCCCAGCTTTCATGTTTTATTAATAAATGCAAGATGGCACACAGAGGCAAAGAATGGGAGGGAAGGCATCTGCAGCTGGACCCGAACCAGGACAGTTTGCAAAAATAAATAAGAAGCATGTGACAAGCAGATCCCCAGTCTGCAGCTGAAGACCCCGCGCTGCCCCGAGGATGGTCGTCAGGCTCCCCAGCCCGGGACATGAAGGTCAGCTGCAGGATCCTAGTCCTCCAGGGCAGTCACCCTGCAAACCATGACCGGCCCCTTGCTTCCCTCACCCGCCCGCCCAGGCTACAGCAGGGGAAGCCCCGGCAGCTGCCGGCTGCAAGAACACGTACCTGCTGCCGGAGCTCAGGATTCGCTCTGCTCTGCAGCGCCGGGCCCGCGCTCCCGCTCCCGGGGCTCCCCTCTCCGCCCCCCCTCCCGCCCCCTCGCGGCCCCGCCGCTCCCTCCGCCCCTCCGCCCACCCCACTCGAGCGCGCGCGCACGCGCTTTCGCGACGGCGGCTCTCCCGGGCCCGCGCCTGCGCTCTCGCGGCCCGCGCCCGCTCCCGCGTTCCGGAGGCTGCAGAGGGGCCGCGCGGCTGTCTAGGAAACTGCGACTAGCAGGGGCCGCGTGTGGGCCGCCACCCCCGGAGAAGGGCGTGCAGGCCTCGTGGAGCGCGTTACGGGGGTCACTAACAAGAGCCCGAAGCGGAGGCTGGCGGGTGCGGCCGAGGGTGGGGGGGCGCCTGCGATCCCTGGGTGCAGTGAGCGGCAGCGCGCAGAGTCCTCCGAGGTTTCTGCCTGCTGACCCTGGCTTGTGCATTATTGCCCCAGGAGCCTTTGAAGGCATTGCCCATCGGTGGTCCCCATCACAGTCTCACGTGACAGATACACTGCATGTTGGTCGTGTATTGTAGATGAAGCGTTCTGCCCTTGAAGCGCCTGTCCCGATTGAGAATGCCTAGAGTAGACCAAGTGACTGAGCGATCTGGAGGGGGTGGGGGGAGCCCTCATGTGTAAATATACTGCTGCGAACAGTTTTTAAAGGCAGTTTTAAATATCTGCTTAAAAAAATATAGCCGCTTTCCTTTGGGGTTCTGGCCTTATGTTAGATACTTTTAAGATCGGAAACCCTTCTTTCTCTAGGGCACAAAGTTCCTGGGTGACTTTGGGGTTCTCCCCCATTGGCTTCCCCTCCAGAATAATCACTATTTGCTTAGGTTCACGTGGCCTTCAGGACGGCCCTGCGACTTTCTTGCCTTCTCTTCCCACTCAGCCCTTCTAGCAAAACGGTAGAAATTAGAATTGAAAGCTTTAAAACCCAGGCCATACATAAAACTGCCTGAAGGGCTCGGATCAGTCTTTTAATAGATACAGAAATATCTAGACAAGGAATGTACATCTAAATTTGGCCCCCTGAAAGGAACAGTGTAATGTCTTTGTTTAGTCTTCACCTACCAACATTTCTTAACCACCCGTAATGTCTAATTTCAGGGGTGGGGGATCCCTTGGAGAAAATAGTTGTAGAAGTTACATGGCTTGACAGGATTTCCCCCTACCGGTTCTAGGCATAAATAGACTGGAAAATAGAAATGCTGCTCTCCCTTCATGCTACCTCCCCGACCCCATTTAGTAGAACTACGCTTAAGTTTCCTTAAGGGCATTGGACCATATTCATGACAGTGTTTCGCTGGTTAGATGTCTGGCAAAACATTGAGATACAAACAGGTATAGATTTCCTGAATGAGACTCCAATAACAAGCACAAAAAATAATCTCTGGGATTAATAAATGAAACTGCATGAAACTAATCACTCCCCACCCTCACCCCATGTGCCAGAAAACCAAGAGGGAGGAGACAGCCTACCCAATGGGAGACAATGTTGAGAAAGAAAGAACCCTGTGTGTGTGTGTGTGTGTGTGTGTGTGTGTGTGTGTGTGCGTGCGTGCGTGCGTGCGTGCGCGCGCGCGCGCGCGGGTGTCTGAATTCATTTCAGTTCAAGAGTTGTCTCCACTAGATTAGCCTGTAAACATGCTTGTGGGGCATTCTCTTGATGAAAGATTGACGTGGAAAGGTCCAGCTGTGCCTTCCCACGCTGTGGGCGGTGCCTTCCCCCACTGTGGGTGGTGCCACCATTAGGTAGGTGGTCCTGGTTGCTATAAGAAAGCAGGCGATTCAAGCTGCAGTGTTCTTTCACAGCCTCTGCATCAGGTCTTGCCTTGGCTTCTCTCAATGACGGACTCTAAACTGTAAGTCAAAGAAAGGCTAATTAAAGAAAACTAATTAAATATTAAGAGTAGTACAAGTATATCCAGAAACTGTATTCTAATGCATTTTTTTCTTTTAAGTGTTAAAGATGTTACTTAAAGATATTACTTTAAGACGTTACTTAAAATGTTAACTTTAGGGTAACACTTTTTACTACCATGGTTGTGTAAGAGGAACTAGAGAGGAACACAAGGACATCTTTTGCCATTGCGTTCTGGCTTGTTTGGTTTTGCAGCATCGGTGATTGAACCCAGTCCTCATTTGTGCTACCCAAGGGTTCTGCCACTCAGCTGTATGCCCAGCCACAGGTGTCTTTACTCTTTTCTCTTTTCCCCTCCTCTGCAACCCTATGGAAATTCAAAAATCCCCCCAAATGTTTGCAACTAGTCAGCTCTATGTTTTCCCCTGGTGGTGTGTCACTTCCACAGCACATGCCCAAATTAAAATCCTCTGACTTCTTTGGGGTGTCGAAACCTAAGCTTGCCGATATTCACGTACACACACAAACACGCACATATACAAACACGCACACACGGGGGAGGAGGACCAGGGACACAGCGACAAGATGCCTTTCTGCTTCCTCTAATTTTGCCTGCTCTTCTTTTCATATATACTAAATCCTGAGATCCAGAGAAGGATTATCAAGTTGGTCTAGAACTGAAATCTACCGCAGGCTTCTCCCTATTGTAATTCAGCTTTCCTGGTCTTTACGAATCAATGACAAACACTTGTTTGAAGTCAGATTCTGGAGACTCTCAAACACATTGAAATCTAGTTTCTGGAAGATTGACTTGGGAATTTTGTTTTTAACTGCCTCAGGTGATCATCACTGACAGCGGAGGTTGGGAACTCCTCCAGCTACAAGTAGCACAGGTGTGTTGCCTCAGTATGTGGCAGGTGAGGAATGGGAGGGAGGCCTTTGTGTGTATGTGGAAAGGAGTTACAGAGCAACAAGAAAACGCACTGAATTGCAGGATGGAAGAGACTGCTTAAGATGTGTGCGTTGCTTTCCTGACAGACAACACTTTCTAAGGTGGTATCAGTGGCATAGTATCCATGCCCAGAGCCTTAGAGGTAAGCCACATCCTTTATTTTAAAAGATTGCACCCTTTTTTTTCTGAGTGGTGGTGCATGCCAGTACTCCTAGCATGGGAGAAGCTGAGGCAGGAGGATCATGAGTTTAATATCAGCCTGGGCTACATAGGAACCTCAAGGTTAGCATGAGCTATATAGTGAGGCCCTACTTCAAAAGTCCAAAATCAGAAAGAGAAGGAAGGAAGGAAGGACAGACGGACGGACAGTTTTTTCAAGAACACCAAAATCACTCAAACAGAATTTTGTGAGTGTTCATACCATGGCAGCGAGATTATGGGAGGATAAATTGAAGATGTTGGTCCTGTGAATGTCTGAAAAAAAAAATTGGTCTCAGGATTAAAAATTCTGTTCAAGTTACTGATTAGAAAAAAATTATATAAATCTGATGACTCATAATTTGTGAAAATTGGGGTTCCACACCAAGTCCTTAAATTGTTGATGTTTATCTACATGTGCACAGTTTGTGGGTGCTTCTAAATGTCTTGTAACTTAGTTTTGTTGATGTGGACTGGACAGAGAAGAGTCACACTGTGTCCGTGAGAGCTGGGAAGTAGACTCTGTGTTATGTTAGGTGATATTTATCTGAGGCTTAAGTAGTCACAGTAACTGCTAACAGCCAAGTTTCTTTTTAAAATCCTACTGAGGTAGCTTTAATGAGTAAATATATTTGACATAATTAGCAACATTCATATGCAGATAGTCTATATTGGATGCAACAGAAAGGACAATAGCATGCATTCCTTCAGCCTCAAACAACTGCAAAAGGTTTTCTTACTGAGTGTAGTGGTACTCACCTATAACTCCAGCTCTTCAGGAAGTCGAGGCAGGAGGATGAAAAGTTTGAGGCCTACCTTAATTACATAGACAGTTTGAGGCTGACCTACACAGTTGCTAGATCTTTCTCAAAATAATATTAAAAGAAAAAGGTTCAGTCCCTAATAAAACACAGAGTGGGAGGAGAGGGAAGGAGGGGGATGGAGAAAGTTTCATATTGGAAGAAGGCCCTAGACTTAATCACCAGCACCCCTCCAAATGAACATATTTTAACCATTTATCTGCTGACATACTTCCTACTGTACAGCATTAACTTAGAGAACCCCCGTGATGCAGTTGGTCTTTAGTTAGACATGACCTTAGCTGCTGGGTGTATTCCAAGTACATTCATAAAAGTTCAAGGCAGGTCAAGAGTTGAAATTCATATCTTAACACTGTCCCTCCCTATATGTGAATATCAGTGTCTTACTAAACATGCAGCCATAGAGATTGGGAAGATGAAGAAACAGGCGGTGAGAAGTCTAACACACCTTTCTATGAACTCACTGGGAGTTTTTCATACGTGTAAGGTTTTGTTGTTTTTGAGACAGGGTTTCATTCCATGTATCCTAAACTCACCCTCATGAATGTACCACCACACTTCACTTAGTATGTGGTGTTTAAGAACGGAAAAAAAAAAACCCACTTTGAATTATACTTTTGGTTGGCCATTACCTATTTTTAGTTTGTGTGTGTAATTGTGATTTGAATAATTGAATTCAGATATGCTTCACTCTGATTTTTATTAATCATTAATATTTGCTTCAGAGCTAAAGACTGTATCTGGAAAATAGAAGATAGCATGAAACTTAGTATTGTGGCAGATCAATATGTAGGAATTTTTTCCTCCCAAAACATTAATAAAATCCATTATATTTTTGTTACTATAAAATGTATTTTATTTTATATTGGCTTAAACATAGGAGTTTTCACTATTTTTATTTCCTGACTATTAACATTTCATGATCATTACTGAAAATACTTTTGCATATGGTAGAGAGGTATCTATAGAAAACCCTTCTGAATATCAGAAACTCTTGAGTATCTGATTCCAGAGGATCACCAAATGAGTAATATTTAGTTTTCAAGTGAACTTTCCTGGGTGTTTCTGTTTGGAAGTTTGCATGCACTTCATGCCAACTATTTCATCGGCTACACAGCTCATAAGTCAAGGTGGAATATCAGCAAACATATACTTGAGAACACAAAATATCCAGTACTCAATTCTAGTACATTGTACTTAGGTTTCTTGTTTTTATTGATAGACTTCTGTGATAGCTAGTCTAATGTCAACTTGACACAAGGTAGAATTATCTGAAAGGAGGAACCACAGTTGAGAGAATGCCTCCATAAGATCCGATTGTACGGCATTTTCTTAGTGATTGATTGTGGGTGGGGCCACCCCTGGGCTGGTGGCCCTGGGTTCTATAAGAAAGCAGACTGAGCAAGCCATGAGGAGCAAGCCAGTAAGCAGCACCCCTCTGTGACCTCTGCATCAGCTCCTGCCTCCAGGTTCCTGCTGAGTTCCTGCTCTGACTTCCCTCAGTGATGGTTTGTCACCTGGAAGTGTAAGCTAAAGTAAACCTTTTCCTTCCCAAGTTGCTTTGGTTATGGTGTTCGTCACAGCAACACTAACCCTAACTGGGACAAATTCTAATACTTGTTGATGTTTGTTAACTGCTTACAGTATCCAGATTGATGGTTATACAAGTTGTATTCATCTTTCATAGAATAACTCTTTTGGCAATGTGTAGTTATTGTTATTATTTAAAAAGGAGACAGAGGGAGTAGCTAACTTGCTCATAATCACACAGTCTGTATGGAGCCTGGATTGAGATGTAGGCAGTCTGATTCAGAGACCTGAAGTTCAACCCTCTTGCCTTGCTGCTTCGAGTGTACACAGAGCTGTAAAAATCTGAGCAGCACAGTGTAGCTGGAAAAGCATTCTGGATTCCGGGGTTCCATCTGCCATCTTCAATCTCCACAGAAATGGGGATTGATTTAGAGAGGACGTAACCTACTCCAGGCGTTCTCTAACCCTTTCTAGCTCTAGGATTTTATTATGATCATCTTGTCTACAGAAGAGAAAAATGATTTATTTAACTTATCTGACTTAAGAAGAGAGCCAGAAAAATAAAGTTCTAGCATGGTCCAACTTGAAAGTAGATACATTTTGGGTAAACATTACTGTTATTAAATCCATTGTGTTATTTGTATAAGTATGAAAAAGTCCTGAACTGTTATATATTCCAACATTTGCATATGACACATTAATATAGTTAGTGTTCTGAGCCACTGTCTTGATCTCCTCTTTCAGAACATAAAGAATAAATGCTTTTGGGGGGGGAAATGAACTTTGCGGCTAAAGGATAGATCATATTATATACCATGCCCCCTTCTTCTTTCTGATGAATACTACCACCCTATTGAAATGACAATCCATATTGTTTCTATAATAATTGTGACTTTTTTCATATAAGAGACAATACAAAAATAGTTCCATAATAAAAAAATGAACTTTTTTGGACTATAGAGATGGCTTAGTTGGAAAAAAAAAAAAGCCTGTGCTAGCACAGGATCTTGAATTTGGGCCACCAGAACCCACATAAAAGGTGTCAATGGCAGCATGTGACTGCAGCCCCAGGGTTTGCTGGGGTAAGCAGAGAAAGCAGACATTGGCTAGTCAGCTAGCCTAGACCAATTGAGCTTTGATTCAGTGAGAGGCTCTGCCTCAAAGAGTAAAGGTAGATAGTGGTGTGAGAAGACAGATGACATCAACCTCTGACTTCTATGCATATGCGTACATGCACACCCCATTACACATACATATCATACTCAGACAACTAGATATATACTAACACCTTGCTCTTTCCCCAAAGTTCCTGCCTGTATGTTTCAAAAGGGTTCCTTCTAGTTAGTAATTTTTAAATAAAATTTGAATTTTCTATTACTCTAGCTTCTAACTTTGTGTTTAGAAATAACAACTAGTTCTCTGGGGACTTTATCTTTTTAATCTTTTATTTTTTAATTTTTAGATTTGCTGTATGTTTCAATGTTTGACTTACATGTATGTATGTGTACCATATGTGACCCTGGTGCCCACAGAGGTGAGAAGGCATTGAATTATCCAGAACTGGAGTTGTAGATGGTTGAGAACCACTGGATGGGTGCTGATGGGACCTGAACCCAGGTCCTCTGCAAGAGGAGCAATGGTCTGAACGCTGAGCCATCTCAGCCCTTCCTGGGACTTGAAAATCTCATATATCAGAGACATAAGGGTTAACAAAGGAGAAGTTAATTATCAACAGAGGGAAGCTTCTTTCCTAATACTTGGGTTCTGTGAGATCAATGAAAATTATGCTGAGGTTTGTAAATGTTATACACTACTTTTCTTTGTTGCTAAATGAATCCTTTGTTTTTATCTGTCTTTTATGGTAGCCTTGGTTCCCACCTGAGCAGAAACAGTGCCTATGAGCCACAGCCTGAAGGCTCATCTGCCTTCCTTCTACTATGCAGCCTAGAAGAACAAGGAGAAGAGCAGGGGTCTAAAGGTATAGCTGGTAAGTGACTTCATCTCATGTGGTTTGAGGAGGAATATATGTGCTAGACAGTTTGTTAGCTGCAATTTTAGGTCATGGTTTGGTTTATTGGACTATAAAGAATATTCTTTATAACATGTAAAAATCATGTAATGTTTCAAGTTGTCAAACTTTTTTTTTCAATTCTAATACTTGAGAAGCCTGTGTTCCACTAAATGTTAACTAGAAAAAAATAGCATATCAGAAGCATCAAAGTACTGTGCATCTGGTCATTGTATTATAAAATATGAATAGAATTACAATTTTTTGAATAGAAGAGTCTGGAGAAAGTCTGCGTTGTCATCATGATTAGGAAACGGAGGGCTTGTGGTGAGGTGGTGGGCAGGGTGCCCTTCACATAGGTAAGATTATATCAGGCTGAGCGGACGGCCACTCTGTCTCTAGGACCTACAGGGGAAAATTGTGGGCAAATGTAGGTTAGAAAAATGAGAAGATTGTGGTTAAGAAGGCTTTAAGATCAGAATTATTTACTAGGGAAGTTGTAGAGTTCTGTTTAGAAGGTCTTCTAACTTGTGTTTGCCTGTCAGCAACACCCTATCTACCCATGTATGTACCTGTCACAAAGCTCCCTGACGTGACAGTGCTGTTAGCCCTGGTTTGACAAGCAGACGATGGGTGGTCTATGTCTGGAGCAATAGCTAACATATTTCTAAAAATAGAGCACACAGTCGTACGGTGCCTGACCTTTAGATTGTTGGGAACTGTACAGTTTTAAGCACAGGAAGTCCTGTATTTTAGTTTATTCCATTGATCATGCGACTGTCACTGATCTGTTTAATTTTTATGGTTCATGTGATGTTCTCCCAGGACCTTTATGTTAACATTGACACTGAATTGTGGATTCTTAATGAATCGCCTCTACCAAGAGTAGAGAGAATGATGTGAGGCAGAATTTAAAAATAGTATATTCACAGAGGATTATCGAGACTAGTTCTTGGAAATGCAAGATGAGATGTGCGATGTGAACCAGAGTGTGGTGATGTAAAGACGGCATCAGGAAGCAGGAGAAAGACTGCTTTTCACTTCTTTTAATTGAGTCAGAGAAAGGATGAAGAATGGCAAAAAAGCACTTTGTGGACTGAAGGAGAACTGGGCATTGCTATGATTTTTTTTTTTTTTTGAGACAAGGTTTTATTCTGCAGCCCAGGCTGGACTGAAACTCACAATATCACCCAAACCGCTTGAACTCAAAACAGTCCTTCTGCCTCAGCCTCCAAAGGGCTGTGGCTACAGGCAGGAGCCACTATACCTGACCCAGAAATTTGTTAGAGTGAAGCATGAGAGAAGGGCAAAAGATAATGTGCTGGGCCGCATCTTTAATCCCAGGATGGAAAGGCTGAGGCAGAATGATTATGAATTTATTACCAGTCTGGGCTGTTGTCTTAGTTAGGGTTTCATTGCTGTGAGGAGCCACCACGACCATGACAGCTCTTATAAAAGAAACATTTAATTGGGGCTGGCTTACATTTTCAGAGGTTTAGTCCATTATCATCAGGGCAGGAAGCATGGCAGAGTACAGGCAGGCATGGTGCTGGAGAAGGAGCCAAGAGTTCTGTATCATAAAGGACAACATTTATTGGGGCTAGACTTACAAATACAGAGGCAGATGCTCACAGCCAACCATTGGACTGAGTGTGGGGTCCCCAATGGAGGAGTTGGAGAAAGGACTAACGGAGGTGAAGGGGTTTGCAACCTCATAGGAAGAACAACGATATCAACCAACCAAACCACCCAGATCTCCCAGGGACTAAGCCATCAACCAAGGGGTACACATGGCTCCAGCTGCTTATGTAGCAGAGGATTACCTTGTCAGCCATCAATGGGAGGAGAGGTCTTTGGTCCTATGAAGACTTGATAGATGCCCCAATGTAGGGGCATCGAGGGCAGGGAGGTGGGAGTGGGATGGGTAGAGGAACACCCTCATAGAAGTAGGGAAGGGAAGATGAGATAGGGGATATGGGAGGGAGACTGGGAAAGCGGATAACATTTGAAATGTAAATAAAGAATATATCCAATAAAAAAAATAATTGGGACTGGCTTACAGTTTCAGAGGCTTAGTCCATTATTGCCATGATGGAAAACATGGCAGCATGCAGGCTGACATGGTGCTGGAGAAAGAGCCGAGAGTTCCACATCTTGATCCTCAGGCAGCAAGGAGAGACTGAGTGCCACACTGACTGTAGCTTAGGCATATATAACCTCCACAATGACACACTTCCTCTAACAAGGCCACACCTCCTAAAATAACATCACTCCCTGTGGCCAAGCGTTCAAAGACCTGAGTCTGTGGGGGTCATTCCTATTCAAACCACCACAGCTATAATAGCCAGTCTCTGTTTCCAAAATCAAGACAAGCAAGTGAATAACAACAAAAAAGTGAAGAAGAAATTTGTGTAAAACCAAAAGTTTGTCTTCAACAGAATGGACTTTCTAGTAGATGTGAGTAAGGGGTCAAACAAGTCAGGAAGATGAAGGCGAGGTTGGAGAATTGTTGCATTAGTTATGTTAGTTATTAGTTACATAGTTGTGTTAGTTACTTTCTGTTGTTAATGATAAAACAGCTGAGCAAAGTAACCTGTGTTGTTTAGGTGTGGGGTTCCATCAGGTCAGAGTTCGTGATGGTGGAGCAAGGAAGGATGGGTAGAGAAGCAAGCCCAGCGCTCACATCCTGAACAGCAAGCATGAAACAGAGAGGGTGAACCAGAAATGGCTGGAGTCTTTAAACTCGAAAGCCTGCCCCCAGTAACATGCTTCCTACAACAACTTTCTAAACCTCTCAAGCATTGTCATCAACTGGGGACCAAGTGTTCAAATGCTTGAGATTGTAGGGGACATCTCATTCACTCGAAAGTGAGAATCAAAAATCCAAAGACGCCATGCTTCAGCAGTGAGAAAACACAATGGAAGTGTAATAGCATCTGCACAGGAGAGAGACTTCAGAGAAAGATAAAGAGGTTCGTTAAAATAATAGACATGAGCAAAACACAAACACAAACGAGAATCATCAGTTCTGTATACCAAGAAGACTGGTAACTATTTAGGCCTGAGAAAGGCATACACATATGAAGTCATGACACTGTTCCTGTCAGTACATTGAGGGACGGGAAGGACTTGCTGCATGGGGAAGGCCAACTGTTTCTGTTCAGAAGACCATGTGGAATGGCAAACCTTGTACATCACCAAACCTGCCCTCTAACATTGTTAGAAACCTGTCACAGAGAGGATTCATTTAATTCCATGATACCTTTATATTAAGGATAATGTTAAGAGGCACACCCTATATGAGTGTTGGTTCTAAACTAAGTTTCTAGACTTCAGAGACATAGGCCTCTAGAAAGACTGGGGTGAGGGGCAACCCTGAGGGTGTCATGGACTTTGGGAGAGCTGTGATTCTTCTGTCCTTAACACATGGAGCAGGACATTTTGTAGGAAGCCTGAATAACTCAAGATATAGTCCTGGCAGTGAAGAGTGGAGAGTTTGCTATTGCCATGAGGTAATAGTTTAAGAGTATATAAATTATATAGAAGCCATATTCTTGATGGGTTATTAATTGGGGAAATATGTGTTACATGATTTTAGAATAAAGTTAATCATTATAACATTTTTATGATATTTAAAATGCAGTTATTCACAATTTAGTTTTGTCTGGGTTGTGACCTTACTCTCCAGGCACTTTACATGTATAAATTCACTTTGTGTTTCGGTGTTCCTTTGAAGTAGATAAGGTTATGTATTTTTTTTTTAATCTGGAATCCTTAGGGCCAGAAGCGTTTCAGATTTTGAAGTTTTTCAAACTTCAGAATATTTGCTAAAATTTACTGGTGAAATATATCTAACCTAAAAGTTTGAAATGTTCTAAGATCTAATACCCAACATTTAAATGCTGACATGATGCCCCCAAACCTGTAGTTTTTGCAGCATTTTGGAGTTCACATCAAGGATTCTCAGCCTAAATTAATATTCCGTCCCCTTTTCTCTGCCTCTTGTATAATGAGGAAAGGCTCACAGTGCTTTTTTGCCCAGTGTTATGTACCCATTATGGGGTGGAGTAGTTTCCAGAGCTAGGATTTTCCCTCTAACCTTCTTGCTCCAGAACATAAGCTTTAAGGGTCATGTTCCTATGCTACGTGACTTTGTATATGTCTAAAGTATGAGTTGACGTTTGCTTAGGAACTATCACACTTTGAATGGTTGGCTTTAATATATTTTAGATGACACAATCTTCATGAAAGAAAGTAGCTTTTGCAAGTTGCTAAACAGAATAAAAATTATTTATTTCATGAGCATTTTAGAAATAGTCTATGTCAGTACGTTCTGAGATGGGAAGGGTTTGTTGCATGGGGAGAGCCAACTCCTTCTACTCAGAAGACCGTGTGGAATGGCAAACCTTGTACACTACAAAGCCTGCCCTTTGCCTAATGGGGTAAGAAACCAGTCACAGAGAGGATTCATCATGTTCCATGACTCGATGCACTTAATCTGTGAATTCTAGGGATCAAAGTGATCAATTCACGAGTGATAAAATGTGTTGCTTGTAGTCAGTAGACCGAGAGGGGAGACAAAATTAGAATCCAGATGTGGTTTTGGTAAACAATAGGCACACTGAATATATTTTGTCTTGTTACCATATTTATCTGAGAGGTCCCAAAAGGATTTCATTATTAATAGCTGCTATTGGCGTGTGCTATCATTCGTTGGCTTATAAATAGCTCCCACCCCTGGGCCCTAAAAGCAGGACTCTGCTGCCGTAGAAACAGTTGTTAATAAACACGAGTACTTTAGAGAATGTACGGGTTCAGATCTGAAGGAGGGGCGCAAAGCAGGAATCCCGAAGGACGGTCATCCCAGGGCTGGGCTGGATGCAACCTGTCCTCGTGAATGCACATATCTATCCGAAATTCTTTTCTGGAACACTGCCCCAGGTTTTCTCCCCTGCTTCAGTAAATGTCTGATTTTTTTTTTTTGCCAAATAAAGATTGGTTTCTTAAAAACTATTACTTCTATACATGTGGTAGGTATTCTTAATGACTTCCCATGCTTACTGAAAAACCAAACCAAAACAAATAAATCACCAAACCTAGAAAACCCCTGGGAGCCAGGGCTTCCAAAAACCAGTTAGATTTGTTTAGTTTTGTCTAGACTGTAGAGAAGACAAACCAAGTGTTCTCGGCCTTGCCTGTGGCACTGCTACAGTGTACAGAAAAGGTGACCTAAAAGCCTGTATATATACAGGGTCATTTCCTCATGTTTCTGTTGCTATATTCTGGGTCCCTTTTGGAGTTCTCAGTCTCATTAATAAAAGAGATTTAAGAACAGACACACAGGGAAACACAAGGATAATTTTATCAGCATTTAAAAGGAAAGCTGCAGGGCAGGTGAACAGTATAGCAACTGCCTGAGGTAAAGAAGGGAAAGCCTGGTCACCTGCGCCAGCATGGAGGTCAGACAGAGTCGGCAAGCCACCGCAAGGCAGGGAGGGAGGCCGCAGAGAAAGGGAAAGGACATCCAAAAGAGAAGACAAGGTAAAATTAGGACTGGAAGACTTATACTCCTATATTGGCCTTTAAGCCCCTGCACTGAGGGCAGAGAATTCTGGGAAGGAAAATACAGTATCTCACTAAAGGACTAGTTATTCTGCCTATCTCTTTAACACGGCCTAAGCTGAGCCTACCCACCCTAGGGTTGGTCCCTTAGCCAAAGCGATTGAGCTGCCAACCCAGCTGCAATGTCAGGTCTCCCCCCAACCCCCAGGCTAGAGATCGCATTTTCTTGGCCTTTAGTTGCTCACCAGAGGACTCGAGTCCCTTTTGCACATGCTTAGTTTCATAGGTAGGAGAGTTTTAAAACTCAAGAGGACCAGCAGAGGAAGATGGGTCAGCGGGTCAAAGCATTTACCCTCAAGCTGGACATCCACATGGTTAAAGAAGTCCTCTGACCCCCACACTCATGTGTGTACACATGTGCACATGTGCATACTCTCTCACACACTGAATTAATAAAAACTTATTCAAAAGAGAAAACTCAGAAGTAACCTCAGGACAATGTCCATTGGAGTTTGAGGGATAAACAGGGCAGGCAAGCTGGAGGCCTTGGCTGTGCCTGCTGGGGGTGGGGCGTGAGAGAGAGGAGCTGGTGGATTATAAGAAAGCAGTCATGCGCAGCACGGATGCCTGTGAGCTTCGAGGGCACAGGGGTGTCTTCAGAGGAGAGAATGGGTGAACCCGCTGAGGACATACACTGCGGGGCAGGAGAATGCAGAGTAGGTGGGGAAGAAAACACTTTTCTGAGTACACAGTATTGGGTTTCACAGAGATGGTTTCTTTCAAGTACTAGTAATCACCACTCCCTGTCCTCTCCCCTCAGACACCCTCCCCCCACTGGTCTCTCTATCCATTTCTCCATTTTCAGGGCAGATGTATGAATAGAATGAATGAATGAATTCTAGGACACAAATGAGAAAGCATACAATATTTATCTGTGTGTGTCTGGTTCATCTTGTGGAATATGATCATCTCCAGTTCAATCCATTTTCTAACAAATGATAGGATTTCTTTGTTTTTTGTTTTTGAGACAGAGTTTCTCTGTGTCACATTCCTGGCTGTCCTGCAGACCAGGCTGGCCTCGAACCCATAGAGAGTCACCTGCCTCTGCCTCCTGAGTGCTGCAACTAAAGGTGTGCGCCACCACTGCCTGGCTAGAATCTCATTCTATAAATGGCTGGATAGAACTCTGTTGTGGGTATGTACTGCATTTTTTTGTCCACTGTCTCTCCACAGATGGTCTGAGAACTCTGTGATTGTGAATAGTGCTGTAATAAATACAGATGTTTGGGTATCTTCGAAGTATGTTAAGTGCTATGTCTAGGTCATATGGTTGTCCCAATTTTAGTGTTTTTTTTTTTGAAGGATTTTCATACTGATTTCACAGAGTCTCGACCAGTTTCCATTCCTATCAGCAGTATATAAGGGTGTCACAATTAATCTAAATCATGAAAAGGTGAAGCAAAGTAGAAATGTCCTGTCATTGAAGCCAGATAGGAACTGAGGGTCTAGGCAAATGTGAATACTAAACATAGCATCTTTAAGGTCTAACACTGTGAACCAGGAGGTTGTGGTGGGAACCTGCCCTAAGAAGGTATAAGGATTGGGAACTGTTGAGTTAAATCAGGACTACAGCCTTATTTGTGGTCCCCAGTCATAGATAGGGACATAGATAGGGGTCATAGATAGGTCCCTGTAGGGTCTACCTGACTTCTTTATTGCCAAGGTAAGAGTGTTGCTTGAAGAGTTACATGAGCACCATTGACAAGAAGCCAGGGATTTATCAATGAGAAGCTGTGAGATTTCTATGCTTTAGCCTTCAGTAACTGGGGGCTTCAGGGGAGGCTGTTGGGCCCATCAAGGGTAGTAGAGAAAGGAGTGGCTGTTAGTGTTAAGGGATGGGAAGTAGCTTAGACGTCAGAGGAGTGTTTTGGATAATGCTCTAGTAGACTCTAGGGAGGGATCTTTGGCTCCAGACAGCTCCAGACTATCATAGGATGGGGAAGGGGGCCTCCCAAAAGCCTGTGTAGGTCTGAAGTTGAGACATTGTATCTCTACCCCAGAAGTAAACAGGGCAGCGTGTAGGACTAGAAGAGAATGAATAGAAGATGTTTGCTTATTGTACAGAATTGGGCCCTGATCCACAGAAGGTACTAAGGGGAAAAATGTTACTCTCTTATCTATAAGTAATGTAGGGCTGGAGAGATGTCTCAGCGGTTAAGAATACTGACTGCTCTCCCAGAAGTCCTGAGTTCAATTCCCAGCAACCACATGGTGGCTCACAGCCATCTGTAATGGGATCCAATGCCCTCTTCTGGTGTGTCTGAAGACAGCTACAGTGTACTCATATAAAATAAATAAATCTTTTTTTTAAAGCCCTCCATTAAAAAAAAAGTAATGTAATCTTGGCCCTTGGCAATATAGGGCCACCTAAAGTTCATCTCCATGGAGACAGAAAATACAGAAACCTTACAGCCTCAACCCCCCATCAATCTTCTTCATTATGATCTTTAGTTTGGAAATAAAGTCATGGACATTTGGTATTTTTCAGGTTTAACCTAATCATAGTGGCCTTGGTTGGAGGTCAGACTTACTTTCCTCATGTGGAAAAGAGGGACATTTGCTTTCAATAGGCCCCCACTTTGCAGATTGGACATAGGCTTAGAGGAAGCTTCTACTCTGGAAGCTTTAGGCACCTCTGACTGAAATGTGCTGCTGACCAGAGGCGGGTTTAGGTCCTTATATTGAACTGTTTAGCCACTAGGTGGCGCGCTAGGATTTCCTGAGCTAGACATGGAGTCCTCAGCCCTGTATTAGTAAGATAGCTTGTCATGTTTAACCTCGCCTTCTCTGGTTTGGCTTTTTTAGTTCTTGAGGTCTTCTCTAGGCTATTAAAGAACATGAAGGCTGTGTCTAGTAAAGTGGGGGGGGGGACGAAGTCTGGGTCCCTGGTGGAGTATTGAAGCTGTTGTCTGCTCTCCGGAGAAGTTTGGCTTATAAAATATAAAATATCCCTTCTACTGGGATCCGCATTGGTGCACTCGCCCAGGGTTTCAGCTTGCCTAAATTGAAAGGGACCAGAATTCTTGGCAGCTTCCTGTGTTGTGTTCTACAAGTTGTTGTAGTTAATGGGTTTGATACTGGCATTTTAATTCCCTTTAATACATAGCTAATCATTATCTCAGTGAGCCCATCCTTGTCATTTCCTGCAGCAGTGCTGATGTGGCCATTGGGAGCTCATACCAGCGATAGCTATGAAAGCTGGCCTAGCTGTAACTGAATGATGAGCACACACCTCATCAGGCACATACTGAGTACCAGATGCGGCTTCTCCCTGTGTGCAGCAGGTGGTTAGAGTGATGGAGACGCACTGTTAGCCTAGCTCAAAGGCTTGGCTGAAGTTGTGGCATCATCGCTAAAAGATCCTGATTTGGTTTATATTTGGGACAGACTGGGCATGGAGAAAGGGATGCGTAGCTGCTGGTGCTGCACTCCTTATTAGCTAGCTTGCAAAGAGGAAACCTGTTCTCTGAAGGAGTGGGGTGGCTTTCTCTCTCCCTTGAGTTCCTGAGCAAGTGTGTGATGGAGAGAATGTGTCTGGATAAAGAGGGGTGTGGTTGGAAAGAGATCTTTGGAGCAAAAGGAGGAGGAAGAGGAAGAGAAAGAGGAGAAGCTGAAGAGGATGGTGTGGGGAGGGGGAGGTGGCGGTAGAGAAGCTGGATATTAAGCATGGATTTGTACAAAGGAGAGGCCATGAAGGGTGTCACCTGTGGCAGAGTTTAAAGAAAATCCAAAGTTCAGGAGAATTTAGTAAAATACATAGCACATCCCTGTTGCATCTTGTGATCTTGTGACAGTCTTGAATGCTTGGTTATAAGAAATCTCAGAGTCCTTTCCTAAATTACAAACGAAGAAATCTAATTGCAGGATGAAGTAATAGCTCAATGTGCCCTAAGGCAGCCAGCATTATTGATCTGGAAGTGTGTTAGGGGTCAAGTTTTGCTGTGAAAAATTATTTTCTTTCTTTCTTTTTCTTCTTCAGAGTCTGAGAATCAAATTTAGACCAGGTCTTAAGATAACATCCCAGGGGTGTGTCAGAAGAGGTAGAAAGCTCAGGGCCTGTCACATGAGTTCCAGAGTTGTACATTTAACTTTGAGGGCAACAGACCTCTGTCATCAGAGTGAAATCCAGACTCCCCGCACCAATTCGACTGAGGCACCTTAGAATAGTCTCTCTCCAATTCCCAAAGGTGGAATATGGTTTCTCTCTGGACCCAAACCAAACTGATGGGTCGGACTAGATTGACCTTGAAGGAAAAGCTCACAGACTAAAACTGTCAAATCAGCCATGACTGAAAGTGAAAGGGACTCAACTGTCTTGGAGAAAAATGAAAACCTGGTTAGTAGTAGGTCTATTGATTCAGGAAGTCTGACTAAGACCTCCTATACAAATACAAAGGCCATAAGCCACATGTTCAAGCTCCTCCCCACTCTAGAGAGCTGTGACATGCTGCAGTGGAGGAAAAGGAGAAAGCCGGCAGAAGGTTCCTTATAGTATGTGCAGATCTGTCTGCATGAGCTGCTGCTGTCATCTATGCCACACAGAGACTGAAGGGCCTCACAGGAGGAACTGAAGTGCCTCTTACACCCTGTGGACTATAGAAGGCCACTCTTCTTTGTCCATTGCCTTCAGATGTTCTCAGGGATAACCATGGCTATGGTTATTTTGTTGCAAATGGGAAGTGAGCCTTTCCCCTGGAGATAGAATGGAACTACTTAAGCTTGGGTGATAGCAGTCCAGAGTCACAGGCTGAAGGCCTTGAGGGCTTCTAGAGAGCAGCTCAAGAATCCTAAGTAGTCAATGGGCCAATCAGCTGACCTCTGCAAGAACTAGGGAGGAGAGGCTAGGGAAGGTATGGTGGTTAGTATATGCTTGACCCAGGGTGTGGCACCATTAGGAGGTGTGGCCTTGTTGGAGTGGGTGTGTCACTGTGAGTGTGGGCTTTAAGACCCTCATCCTAGCTGCCTGGGAGCCTGTTTTCTCCTAGCTGCTTTTGGAACAAGATGTAGAACTCTCAGGTCCTCCAGCCCCATGCCTGCCTGGATGTTGCCATGCTCCTGCCTCGATAATAATGGACCTTTGAACCTGTAAGCCGGCCCCAATTAAAAGTTGTCCTTTACAAGAGTTGTCTTGGTCATGGTGTCTCTTCACAGCAGTGGAAACCCTAACTAAGACAGAAGGCATGCTGGCTAGTTTTACATCAACCTGACATAAGCTAGAGTCATGTTGGAAGAGGGAATCTCATTTGAAGGAAATGCTTCCTCCAGGTTGGCCTGTGGGCAAGTCTGTGGTATATTTTCTTGATTAACGTGGAAAGTCACAGCTTACTCTAGGTGGCGCCACTTCTTGGCTGGTGGTCCTAGATGGTATAAGATAGCAGGCTGAACCTAGCAGAGTCCTCCATGGCTTCCGCGTCAGTTTTTACCTTCAGGTTCCTGCCTTGAGGTTTTGCCCTAACTTTCATGAAAGATGAGCTACAAGCTATAAGATGAAATAAACCCTTCCTCCCCATGTTTCTTTTGATCGCGTTGTTTAGCACAGCAGTAGGAACCCTGACTAAGACTGGAAGCAAAGAGGAAGGTTCTGCATCCAGGCTGCCGAAATGTGCAGGGAGTGCTGGTGACAAGCCCAAAGCATAGGGGTAAATTTATTTGCCAGACCAGAAGTAAAAAAGATTAAAGAAAAATTATTTCTTAAAAAAGAAAAATCCTTAAATGACTGATAAAGATAAAGCAGGCGAGTTCTCTGAATCGGGCCCTTGAGAAGGAACGGTGTTCTTTCAAAATATGCCGTTCCCAGGCGGTTGTGTCTGGATAGATGATTGAGCATCTCATCATCCAGGTAAAAATTAAATTTTATAGCACCAGTTGTTTTTCTTGATGTTGGTCACTTGGGATAAAGTGTCAAGGACCTTCGGGGTTAGGTTCCTGTTGTAAACGTTTTTTGTGGTGCCATACTCTGCGCATGCGTGCATGCCATACTCTGCATGTGGAGCTCACCAGGGCTTTGCTTCTCTTCGGGTTGAGCTCCACAGAGCAGGGCTCTCCACTTGCCTATTATGTTTCAGTTAGGGTTCTTGGTTTCTCATACAAATCTCACTTGTACTTGCTAGTATAAGATCTTTTCGTTCCTTTGTCCGATGCTGTTCTCCGGTGCCTTTCTGTTCCCACAGCTAACCACCCATTATTTCAGTCCTATAGGAAGGAGCATACTGTATCTCTCCACAGTCTTCTCTCTCCAACCTCCTAGGTATTCCTATGGAACGCACCGGGTCTGGGGATGATCGCGTATCTTGAAGAGATACAGGATAGATGATGAGGCGGCATTAGGGAACTGAAATCACGAATTAAACTAATGACAAATGAGGATCTGGCTGAGTACAGCCACAGATGTTTAAGAAAAGAGAAACAACGAAATGACAGTGACTTTCTTGCCTCTTTTAAAAAAATGGCAGCAGAGATCAAATTGAAAGTAGACAGGAGGCAGGAGAGGTGACTCAGCTACTGGCTACTCCTGCAGAGGACCAAGGTTCAGTTTCCAGAACACACATGGCTGCTGGCAACCATCTGTAGTTCCAGTTCCAGGGGACACAACCCCCTTTTCTGGCCTCATTGGGCACCACACACACACACACACACACGCACACACACACACACTATGCATACATACTTGCAGTAGAAAGACTCATATACGTAAAAATACTGTTATTAAAACAGACCTTGAGAAAAATGCCAATAATCTGAAATTTGTTTTGTGAATAAGACCTCATGAAAATACCATGTCAACGAGGTAGGTGAGGTCCGTTTTTATAAACATTTGACTTTGGTTGTGAACCTGTAATTTAACAGCTGAGCCATCTCTCCTGCCCAATTTAAAATAAGTTTGTAGAAAAAGCTAGGTCCAAGCACTACTCAGTTTATTAAGTTCATTTTTCTTTACCCTCCCCACCCACCCACTCATGCAGGGCTGAGGACCAAACCCAGGATTTCAAGCATTCGACCTCCTGAGTCACATCCCCTTCCTGATTAGTTTGTTTCTAAGGGTTAGCAAATAATTGTAATTATAAGTAAAATTTGTGAACAAGATGAAATGAACTTGTCAGGTTCTAATAGCTACAAATGAAACTTTGGTCTCTATTTTGAAGGGGACCGACTGGGAGTGAACTTTTTTTTTTAAATATGTTATCTGTAGAGAAATGGGAACTAAGATACACTATGTTTGAGATTTTAAAGAATCTTATGCATTCTAAACTTGGCCTAGTGGTGAATACCTGTAATTCTGTCATTTGGGAGGCTAAGGTAGGAGGATCCCTATGAGTTTGATGCAACATAGTGAGAGAGGAGGGAGGGAGAAGATGGGAAATGGTTGGGAGGGGCGGGGCGGGGGAGAGAGGGGGCGGGACACTAGCTGGAAGTGGTGTGGACTTTTGAAACCTCAAGCCTGCCCTCAGTGACACACCTCTTACACAAAGGCAGTGTCTAATCTTTCACCACACAGTTCTACAATTGAGGACCAAGCACTCTAAATTATGAGTCAGTGGGAGCTGGCAGCCATTCTCATTCAAACCACCACAGGGCCATTGTCTAATCTCCCCTCACCCTCCCCCTCCTTCTTCTTAACTGGTACTACTGTTAACACCTAAATTTCAAGCTTAGAAATGCATATTTGTGGGCTGGAGAGATGGCTCAACAGTTAAGAGCACTGACTACTCTTCCGTAGGTCCTGAGTTCAAATCCCAGCAACAACATGGTGACTCACAACCATCTATAATGAGATCTGACACCCTCTTCTGAAGTGTCTGAAGACAGCTACAGTGTACTTACAAATATAATAATATTAAGTAAATCTTAAAAAAAAGAAAAGACATGCATATTTGCAAGCAGCAGCACGAAAGTATTCATGAAAAATGCATAATCTCTGAAAAGTATGAAAAATCCTAGCTACCTATACATTTCAAAATACAAACTGGCTAACATATTGGTTACTTCTGGGTATCTAGAGAAGTTTGCTTTCAAAACAGATAAACGTTAGTCTTCAGTATGAACGGTACGGATGACGGCCTTTCTTTTCATTTCTAGTTTGGGATCTTTAAGCATGCAAAAGCTCTGAGCAGGTTCCACAAAGGAACCAGAGCTGCATTATGGCATTCAGCCGGCCAGAGCTGGGATGCCTCTGCATCATCTACATCAGGAGTAGAAGCACTTGAATCATCAGTCCTCTGGCCACAGTTTGGATGACTACCACACCCATGCCCACGTCCTCCCTGTCACGAACTCCCAGGTGGCCGAGGCCTCGGAAATTGATCTCCAGTTGAGACTTTGTATCATTTTGCTGGCTTCCAGAAATGACGGTCCACGAATCTGCAACAGGAACCTCTTCACTTTGTCACTTATGCAGGACAAATGCCCTTCTCCGTTGTCTATCAGTACCTTCATTTGGTTTTCAGATATTAAATTCTACTTTTGCTCGGTCTTTATTTCCAATAGCTTCGCAGTCATCTAAAGTCATCCCTTGTGGACCCTCTTCCCTAATCTCTTCATCTTCGTTCTCGTTACTTTCACTGTCTGCCTCTGGGTGCTCTTCAACTCCGCGGGTTTCCTCAGTCACATTTGATTTATCCAAATCAGCTCATTCGCCTCTGACTGTTCCCCAGTTGTGAAAGCCACCACCCCCATGTTTGTCCCCCTGCTTCAGGTCAGATCTACCACTTCCACTGAGCCTAACAATTCACATTTGCCACGAGAATCAGAGACTCAAATCCATCGCCTCTGCCCATCCCCCACGCTCAGACTCCTTGAGCCCTTCCCAGGTCACCTCGGACTCAGATAGGCCGTCCAATAATGTCTATCAACTCAAAATTCACCACCTTCACCCTTCAAGTAGCTTTTCAAATCTTCTTTCACGAGGTGGTTGTCTTTCTGGGTCTCCTATAAATTCCTTTCCTTTCACCCTGAAGGTGTTGATTAGGTCTCCTGCCAGCTCACTTTATTCCTGTTTTCTTTTGGAGTCACCAGCAACTGCAGCTCCTCCCCTTTGTCAGCCACGCCTACACTGCCGTGTAGCGGGTTCTTGGGATCTTTCGGTGACTCCTTGCACAACTGTTGGGCCCCAACGTTGGAGGTGTTCTAAACCTCGACCTGAGCTGCGCTCTTGGTATGGGGGTCGGGTTGGGGGGGAGGTGTACTACGCCACCTGCACCCCTGCTAGTGACTTTTGTTTTCTCCTGCCTTCAGTAAGGGTCTGATTCCTCATCAAATGGCTGGGAGAATCTATTGGTGATCACGCAGCTGAAGCCTTTCTGTAGGTGTCCAGGCATAAGGGAGGCTCGGCAGTGCTGTCCTCCAAGGATTGCTGCAGACTGAGCCTAACCAAAAGCATCTGTTTCCAATCTTCCCACAAGATTTATTGTCTAATCTAATATATATTTTATATATTTAATATATAAATATATTAAAATATGTATATATATGTATATATGAATGATTGGCATTTAGTAGATGACACATTATCTTCTTGACTAAAACCTAGAGTCCCACCTCTGACCCTAGATCTCCATTTGGCCTCAACCTAGGACCATAAGGGTTGGGAAAAAAAAGTGATATAATTCTAACACCTCAAGGCTCTGTCTCTAGGATGCCACCAGTCATCTTCCCTCACAAAAGTTCATGCCTAAAAATACTAAGGGATATGTGGTGGTTTGAATATGCTTGGCCCAGGGAGTGGCACTATTTGGAAGTGTGGCCTTGTTTGAGTAGGTGTGTCACTGTGGGTGTGTGCTAGAAGACTCTCATCCTAGCTGCCTGAAGCCAGTCTTCTGCTAGCAGCCTGCAGATGAAGATGTAGAACTCTCAGTTCCTCCTGCACCGTACCCACCTAGATACTGCCATGGTCCTGCCTTAATGATCATGGACTGAACCTCTGAATCTATAAGCCAGCTCCAGTTAAATGTCCTTACAAGAGTTGCCTTGGTCATGGTGTCTGTTCACAGCAGTAAAACCCTAAGACAGCGTAGCAAAACAATGTCCTGCTATGCAGCCAACACCTGATGGCAGAGCCCATGCACTTTGGCCTCTGGGAAGATCCTGAGTCTAATGTTGATCACCAATTGACAGCTCAAGGGCCTGCCTTCTATGATTTCACTTTCAAGACTTTATTGTGCTCCTGCCACCTTTCTCCTGTCTCTTCCCTTTAAGATATTTTACCATTACCTCTGTGCCATCGAAATTCAGCTCTGTTCACACTAGATTCTTTCTCCATGCAGTGCTATGTTACTGATTGAAATGTGTGTTTTTAAAGATTTATGTCTGTGAATACACTGTCATTCTCTTCAGACACACCATAAGAGGGCATCAGATCCCATTACAGATGGTTGTGAGCCACCATGTAGTTGCTGGGTATTGAACTCAGAACCTCTGGAAGAGCAATCAATGCTCTTAACCACTGAGCCATCTCTCCAGCCCTAGTGGGGGGGGGTGTCTTTGTTTGTTTTTAAATGAGTCCTGAACTGAGCTGTCTCTCATGTAAAGGTGCTCCATCATCCCAGAAGAACATTCTGGTTTAAAGACTAGCTTGAGCAGAAATAAGGAAAGAACACAGTACAGTGGATTGCTAACCCCAAGTTACTTTGTGAGTTTGCCAAAGCCTAGAGGCTGCCTCTCCATGTCTGCTAGAACTGCTCTGTTTGGGGTTTAGCTGTTGTCATCCTCCTGATTTCTCAGAAAGTCAGATAAAGTAATTTAGTTTGGGTTGGCAGTCATGGAATTCTGGCCCAGCTAACTCCATTTGGCTGTGGAACAGGATCTCAACCCCAAAGAGTGGCCTGTTAGTTTTCCTTAGCAGTCTGAACGTGTGACCCAAATGCCCACTGATCTCTAGGGGTTTCATCTCAGGAGAATACCCTACGATGCTTAGAGGACTAGAGCAAATCAAAGCCCATTCGAGAGTGCACACTGTCCAAGGTCACTGCTTAAAGGACTTACAACGGAGCACGGACGAATTTCATTGCTCCTGCCAAAATAATAGAAACAATAGCATAATACATGTGCATACAGAAAGTCAAATGTCAGGGGTTCATAATCATTGCCATTTAAAAGCAACTAGAAGAAAAGAGAAAAAAGCAACTCTTGATATTCTAAAGCAAGACTCCACAAACTGTAGAAGACTAGGCTGAAAACTGTAAAGTCCATTACAGGACTTCTCATCTGTGTGACTCTGCTTTGTCCCAATTGTTCCATGAAGTAACAACATGCAAATGTAGATATGATGGTGGGCTTTGAAGGAAAAGAGTATAATTCGTTACCTCTTTATGTTTGTTTAATTATTTTCTTTAGTTTTTGAGACAGGCTCTCACTCTGTCTCACAGGCTGTGATGAAACTTGTAATCCTCCTGCCCTGCTTCTCAAAGCACTGGAACTGTGAGCTCTGCAGCACAGTACCCAGCTCCCATGACCTCTTTGTAGGTATTTTGTAAAATACCTTTTCTCTGACTCAGCAAGGAGTTTTTAAGATCTTGGTGAGACAACCTACTAGTAAGTTTTCTGGAAGCAACAGTGTGTGGCCTCTACATTTCTTAGGGTTTTACTATGATGGCCACTCAAGGTACAAAAGATTCCCTAACTGCAGAAAGCTCCAGTCTGCTCCCCAAGACAACCATTATTAATTTTTCCTGTTCTTGAATGGCAGATAAGTTGAATCATTTTGGTTTGATAAGCATGATTTTATTAGCTTAGCATTATATCGCCTGTGCTCTTTCCTTCATAATAATTTTACTTTTGGAAATTGTATTACATCATTTCCCTTTCCCTCTTCCCTTTCTTCCCTCCAGACACCCCTTGGTCACCCTCTCTATTCATGGCTTCTTTGTCTTCAATTGTTGTTACACACACACACAGAGAGAGAGAGAGAGAGAGAGAGAGAGAGAGAGATCCCTAACACAAATACAATCTGCACAGCCTGTATGCTGTTACTTGTATACTCTCAGGGCTGACCACCTGATATTAGATAACCAATATGGGGTGGGAAGGGGGGGCTCTTCCCTGAAGAAGATTATTTCTCCTGTTCTCCGCATTCCCTACAGACATTTGTCTACAGTTGAGCTTTCCCCTTCTATGTTAGCATATCCATTGGTGGTCTCATTGTTAAGGTCTTATTCAGGCAGACATACTAGTGAAATGACATGGGTGTGGCCTCTCTGACATTTCCAGGAGACACAATTTCACAGTAAACTTCCTGTTCCTCTAGCTCTTGTGGTCTCTTTCCTCCCTCTTCTGCAATGATCCCTGAGTCTTAGGTGCAGGAATTGTGTCAGATGTATCAATTGGGACTGGCCACCATATGATCGCTAGTTCTACACATTATGGTTGGCTGTGGTTTTCTGTAATGGTCCCTGTCTGTTGCAGTTTCTTTGATGAGCAGTGATAGCTACACTCACCTGTGGTAATGAGGACAAACATCTAAACTCTTGTTGGGAATGATGCTGGTTTATTAAAGTGGTGGTTGTAGGTTCCCCTCTAAGATCCTTGACTTTCCCAGCTCTGGGTAGTTGGCTAGGTTCCTAGTGCCAGCTGTGATTCCCTCTTGTGGAATGGGCCTTCAATCCAATTAGAGAGCTACTGGTTACCACCCAAGCTACAATCTTTATTGATTTTTCAAATTGCCGAATACTACTCCAGGATGTGACTGTACCACACTTTGTGTGCACGCACTCCTGGAGATGTTCCTGGATTGTTCCATGATCCCAGTGCATATCACAGTTTATGACCATTGCAAAGCCTGCTGTAAACCTTCTGGGACAAGTCTTTTTGTGAATAGAGGCTCTCATTTCTCTTGGGTATACCTTACGTTATATAGGCTGGTGAATGTTAAACATTATTAGAAAGCTGTTTGACCTTGCTGCCAATCTGAGAGCTCCAGCTGTTAAAGGTTGATATTAGCAGTCCTTCTAATTTTGGCCACGCTAGGGAGATATATAAGTTTTCATATGTATTTCTCTAATAGCTAGTGAGGCTAAGTACCCTTTTATACACATACTGGCTTTTTTAGATATCTTTGATGAAGGGTAACATCTTTTGCCCCTTTTAAAATTTTAATTGATCATTTTTTCCCCTATCCACTTATGAGAATGCTTTAAGGGCTTGAAAGATGACTTAGGAGTTAGAAGAACTAAGAAGCTGCAGAGAACACAGCATCCCTATCAGGGAGCTCACAACTCTCTGCATCTCCAGTTCCAGGGGATCTGATGAGTCTGGCCTCAATAGGCACCTGCATTTGCATGCACATAGCCACACCTAAACCACTTACACACACACACACACACACATACACACACACACACACACACACCCCTACCTAAAAACCAAAAGTCTTTAAATACTTTAAAAATATTTATGTATATGAGGGTTTGTATGTGTATATGTATTATATATAATATATATGCACCCCATGTGCTCCTAGGCCTACGAAGTCCAGAAGAAGGTGTCAGTTTCTCTATATTGAAGTTACAGACGGTTGTGTTGCTATCATATGGGTGGCGGGAGCTGAACCCAGGTCCTCTGTCCACTGCAATAGCAGCAAGTGTTCTTAACCCCTGACCCATCTCCCAACTTCTTTAAATACTTTTGTATCCATTCTTTATCAGATATATTTGCTATGAATATTCTGTCTTCATTTGTGGCTAGCCCCTTTATTTTTTAATCCATCTTAAAAGAAATTCTTAATCTTGATATCTGAATGATCATTTTTTCTTTAATACTTAATGCTGTTTGTATCCTGAGACATCTTTATTCAAAGTTGTGAGCTGATTCCTTAATGTGTTTTTTTAGATGCTGAATAGATTTAGCTTTTACATTTTGGTATAAAATCTATTATAATTTTTATATAAAATATGGGGTTCAGGCTTACTCCTGAACTTCTGTTATTTTTATTGTTTGGAGAAGTCACTAAGCATTCCAGTTTCAAGAATAAGAATAGGCGTAATATATTTATGGAGTGATGGGAACATTCAGAGGCAGCAGGAACTACTGGTTCTAGCCATCTTTGGAGACCAATAGGTTCAGTTGATTTCTGTGTCTTGACTTTGTATCCTATGTCCTTACTCAATTCGATCCTTAGTTTTAGTTATTTGAAAATTCTTTTTTTTTTGTTGTTTTTTTTTTTTTGAGACAGGGTTTCTCTGTATAGCCCTGGCTGTCCTGACACTCACTCTGTAGACCAGGCTAGCCTCAAACTCAGAAATCTGCCTGCCTCTGCCTCCCAAGTGCTGGGATTAAAGGCATGCGTCACCACTGCCCAGCTGAAAATTCTTTTGAATATACTTTTTCCTATTGGTTTTTTTCTAGCACACAAAGGAACTCACTCTGTAGACCAGGCTGGCCTCGAACTCAGAAATTCACCTGCCTCTGCCTCCCAAGTGCTGGGATTAAAGGCGTGCGCCACCACCGCCCCTAGCACACAAAGGAATGGGTTTCACTGATATTTCATACACACACACACACATGCACACACGCACACACACACACACACACCATTATTTGTTGTTCTTACTCACCTTACCACAGCCCCTCTCCTTTCACTGGTATCCATTCTTAAAATTTTTTTGGCCTGTATATGATTTGTGGTATATACAGTGTATGTGTATGCATGCCCACATATGTGTGTGTGCACATGGACACGTGTGCACTTGTGTGTAATCAGGCCAGAACTTGATGTTATGTATCTTTATCATTACCTTCCACACTGGTGCAGAACCTCCCACATGACTCCAGAGTGCACTAATCAAGCCCATTCAGCCAACTAGCTCGTTCGCTCTGGAAATCCCTTCTCTTCGTCTCCCATGTGCTGGGATCACAGGCAGTCTGCCAGACCCACATGACCTTTAAGTGGGTGCTGGGGATACAAACTCTATCCTCATGATTGCATGGCAAACACTTACCCTCTGAGCTCCTGGTCACTTTATTTTCCTAAGAGTTCCCTACTGTTTTCATGACATGTGCTCTGATACCCTTGACAGTCGATCCAACTTAGCCATTGTGTAAGAGCAAACATTTGTCTGATTCTGCCTTTTGGCCTGATAGTTACATCCGTCTTCTTGTGAATGTCCTATTTCCATTCTTCCTCTCAGCGGAATAAAGTGATTATCGTCTTCATGCATTCATTCGTGGATGGGCATTTCAACTGAGTCCACATCTCAGCTATTGTGAGCAGAGCTCAGTAGACATGGATGTCAGGAATCACCAAGTTCGGGCAAGGTTTTCTTGGGTCCATATGGGTGGAGGAGTGGAGTCTCCATGTGGCTTCAGTTGTAAGCAATGTCGCTTAGATTGTGGTTGTGTCAGTGGTCCAAGCTGGAGGAATCCATGGCCATCGTGGTAGCTGAATGGACTACCTGGGCAAGAGCTTCAGGGGACCCTTCTGTTTCTATCTTTCTCATTGTGGGGAGTGTTTACTGGGAGTATCACTTCTGTTTTGTGAATTGATGGCTTACAGGCACCCACATTAGGATCCAGGACACGGGGGGGGGGGGGGTGGCGGTAGGCTAAGAGTCTTACAAAACTACCTGGTCACACTTCAGGTGTAATGTCACTCACTTTCCATCCACAAGTGAATGCAGTTCTCCCATTAAACCATGATCTACTGCACTGAGGCACACCCCTGTGTCCGGATCCAGGCTCAGCTGTCATTCTGACAGTGGCCCCGTGGAAAGAATGATTTGGACTGTCAGGCCCCAGGGATCAGGGCATTTATCCTGGGACCCAGTGCTGTCAGAGCATAAGCAGCATAAGCTTCAACAGAATAAGGTACCATGAGTTGTGACTTTAGACCCTGGGGCTACTGAGACATAGCAGTAGCCCTGGCTTTGTGGGGGCTGGGTACAGCAGAATGGACCTGAAGATACAGAAACCTCATTCTCCAGAGATGTGAGGTGCCGCCACAGCTAGGACCGTGAGGGGCTAGTTCAGTGCCAGGTACTGGGGGAATTATGACTGCTTGGCCTGATGAATAGATGTCATAGAAAACGTGATGTCTTGGGTGAGTGGAGTCTCTTGATCTTTGAGGGAGGGCACTGCATTAGCTATAGTGTTCTTGTGATGCGGATGCTTCTATTCATGTGTAAAAGAGGCTTGGGATCCTTGTGTGGCCAGGTGATGGCCCTCAGCTATGGCCCTGGAGGAACAGTAGCTCTAGAAGTCGCTCTAGAAGTCTGATGCTCTGTTGTCTGGGGTTAGATACCATCTCCGTTCAGGCCTAAAGGAATGGTGTGCTGGTTATCGAAATGGAGGACAGATGGCTCTGTCCTAGTGTGGCCCCGGGTAGGGCACAGTATAGTTCCATTTAGGTTGGTGGGCATAGTGCCTGGAGCCTCAGCAGGGGACAGGTGCAATGGCCATTTGCACCAGGAGTGGGACACGGGTAAGGAGCGGCTCTAGTTCCTAAAGCTTAGCACCAAATGGAGAGATGAGGCAAAGCATCAGCTCTTTCTTGCTTACTCGGTAGGTACCCAAGGACCAAAGAGTCTCCAGTAGATAATTCGCCATGGTAACAGGGCTGCTGGGTGCTTCTCTTTATCTTTTGTCCCTTAGGGGAACCCCTTCCTGCTTTCAGGCTGACTCAGGCAGGATGACGGGTACAGAGTGTTTTCTTCCCTTCCCTAGGTGACTGCCCTGGGCTCCTGTGGTCTATAGGATTGCTGCTGCCGCTGCTGCCGCTGCTGCCGCCGCTGCCGCCGCTGCCGCCGCTGCCGCCGCTGCCACTGCTGCCGCCGCTGCCGCTGCTGCCGCCGCCGCCGCCGCCGCCGCCGCTGCCGCCGCCGCCGCCGCCGCCGCCGCCGCTGCCGCCGCCGCCGCCGCCGCCGCCGCTGCCGCTGCTGCTGCTGCTGCCGCTGCTGCTGCATGATTGTCTATTGCTCTTTAGTTATTTTGGTTGAAATGGAGCTCTTTATTCATTATTTGGATTTCAGAGAGGCGGTGATAAAAATGATAGGAATTTTTGATCAGCCATCTTTCTGACATCATCCTCAAAATTCATGCTCTGATGTTAGTTCCACGAGATGCCACGCAGCACAGAGTGCTATAAACATTCAAAACTGCAGTCCACCTAACAGGATCAAGTGGCATCATCACCACCTGAGAATTCTTCACAAACATAGCTTCTCAGACTTCTCACGGAACTGCAGAACCAGAAGATCATGGGGTGGGTGGGGATGCCATTCCGTTCTTTAATAGCTCCTCCAGTAGTTTTGGTACATGCTGGAGTCTGAGATCCAGTACAACATTCTAATTCCTTATTTTGGAAATGGTTTGAAAAAGCAATTTCATTGATATATATATATATATATATATATATACTTTGCACATGTGTGTGTATGAATAATCTCAATAACTTAACAGGTATATATGTATGTATATATGTATACACGGCTCCTTTCTCTCATAGCCTTTTTGAAGCTTTTTCATGTTGTGTTTCCATTTGCTCCTTTTTATTGATCTCACTGTTCTGTCGCGTGAACAAGGCACACTTTGTTTATTCATTCTCCTTTTGATTGACATTTGGGTTTTTCCTGTTAGGCAATGGTGAGTAACGATTTCCTGACCATTCATTTACACTTCTCTTTATGCAGACCTGCTTTTTTTAAAAAAAAAAATGTTTCCCTTGGTAAGTATATGGCAATGCAATAACTGGCTCATAACCAGGTTCATTAGTTATCTAATGTTGCATAACAAATACCCAGAGGCTGAAAACAACCAAAATGCATCTTCTCTCAGTTTCATTAGATCAGGAATCTTGGGATGACTCGGGCAGATAGTTCCAGCTTAGAGCCAATCAAGGAGAGTAGGAAGCATGCTCATCTCGGAAATTACGTGAGTTAGACCTTTTCCTAACGTTCCTTGCTGATAGCAAGACTTTCCTCAGAATAAAACAGCCTGAGAGAAGAAAAAGAATGTACAGGAAAGACGCCTTTATCCTTAAAATCCAGACTTGGAAATCCATCTGATCATGCTGTCCTAATCAACCACATTTAAGGGGAAAAGATTGGACAGGTGTGAATTCTCAGAGGCAGAGTCCATAAGGCTCTATACTGATGGCTTTCCCCAAAGTAGTCCTTTGCTTACATTTATAAGCAGTTGCAGTCTTTGGTTAGCTCCTTACTATACTTCACTCTCCCTTCGAGAGCAAGAACTGAGTTGCGTCCTTGTGCCTGTTTGATATGGACAGATCTTCACATGCTGTGCATTCCAACGGAGCTGTGGACTCCATTCTGATTTTAAAGACACCATTGTCGGATGACTGTTCTTTTGAGCATTTCCATGTGCTTATTAATCAGCTGCTCATATATCTTTCCATTTTAAAGTTGAGCTGTCTTACCACTGCATTTTATAGAATTCACTATACGTGTATGTTAGATGTATTTAACTAGATCTACAATAAAAAATATTCTATATTCTCCCAGCTTGTGGCATGACCTTTTGTTGTCTTAATAGTTCTGTATAGAGAACAACAGTTTTTATTGCGATCAGATCCAATTTATCATTCTTTTCTTTACAGTTCAGTACTTTTGTTTGTTTTTTTGAGATGATAGCTTGCTACTATGTAGCCCAAGCTGGCTTCAATGTGCAGTCTTCCTGTTTCTACCTCCCAGATGCTGGCATTGGAGGCACCATCATACTTGCCAGTTCATCTTTTGTTCACTCATTGTTTATTGATTTTCTTTTTTTCAGTTATTTATGTATTTATTTGTGTGTGTGTGTGTGTGTATATGTGTGTAGGTGGTATATATGCCCATGTCACAGTACACATGAAGTCAGAAGACAACTTGCAGAAGTTGATTCTCTCCTTCCACCATGTGGGTTCGTGAAATCAATATCAGGTCATCAGCCTTGGCAGTGAGCACCTCTACCACTGATCCGTCTTTCTGGCCCTCTTTGTTGATTTTTCTATCTAAACAATCTGCCTGCTGTCCAGAGTGAGGGAAGGTCCCAAACTGTCATTATATTAACTGCTCATTTTATACTGCCAATATGAAAGACTAAAGAGGAACAGGGGCAATATCTCCATCTGGAAAGTGCTTCTGAGCAATTGAAACTGCTGGCCCACAGGCACAGTCGGGCATGTAGAGCTGAGCCCACTTGCGCAGACGGACGTGCAGAGCAAGTGCCCCTTTAATTTTTGCACTGAAAATGTAGAGACAAACAGATCCCTGATGATTGTTGTTACCTGAGCTGAATGGTGAGTTCCAGAAGCAAACAGAGATTGGCTTGTGACCTCTACCTACATATATACACATGTGTATACCTACTTTCACTCACACACATGTGTGCACTAGTATGCACTAACACATACACAAATACATCAAAAATAGATAACATAAATTGTATAGACAGTAAAATAATAAGAAATATGCTACAAATTTGACAACCATGGTGGAATAAACCAGTCTCTTGAAGGATACAATCTGACTCACATAGGAAGAAACAATGAGAATAGGTCTCTGTTAAGGAAGTTAAGGAACCATCCAATATAGAAAGCACTGGGCCAAATGCACTCACTGGTGATTTTTAGCAAACACTAAGAAGGAAACGATACCAATTCTCTACAGTCTCTTTCCAAAGAGATTTCCTATTTCCAATGCTTTGTAATTCATTCTATGAGGTCCTTAGATCCTTACTTAAAAAAAAGCACATTTCCAGAGAAGAAAACCTCTGTCCAGTATCTCCCATGAACAGAGATGCAAAATTCCTCAATGTACTCAAGTCTAATAATGCATAAAAAGAAACAAACATTATAACCAGCAGAATTTATGCCAATTATATGAGGCTGTGTGTACAGCATTCTACAATGAATTGCTGTAACTTAATTGCTGTAATAATCTATAACTTAAACAGATTATTAGGAAAAAATCACATGATAACATCAATAAATACATTTGACAAAAATCCAATACCCATTCGTGAGAAAGACTTAACAAAAGTAGGGAGGACATTTTTTCCAGCCCTATAAAGAACACCTTCAAAACACCCACCACTTTGCACCTGTTTAAATGGTGAGAAAATAGAAAACCTTTTGCTGATACCAGGAATATGAAAAGATCAATTCTCACCTCTTCTCTACAACACAGTACTGAATGTGCTAGCTAATATATTAAAAGAAGAAAAGAAATAAGTGCACAAATTGAGAAGGAAGAGTTAACCATCTTTGTGCACAGAGTGATTTTCTATAGGTATTCCAAAAGAAACAAACTCTTTACCTAGTAAGCAATTACAGCAAGGTTACAGGATACAAGGTTAATCTGTAAAAGCCAATAGTCCTCTTATTTACTGGCATGAACAAATATGTATAGAATTGGAAATTGAAGGGAAAATATTTAACTCCCCAAAATATGAACTACACAGGCATAAGTAACAAAGCATACATAAGGATAAAAATCTGATGGAAAAACACAAGGAAGGACTAGTAGATTCAATTTGTTGAGATGTCATTTTTTTTCTCAACCCCATCTACAGATTCAATGGAAACCCGATCAGAATTCCTAATCAGTTATTCTTACAACATAGCTAAGCTAGTTCTAAAGTCTAATGGAGAGGTAAGGCACACAGAATAGCCAGCACGATGCTGAAGCAGAGCGATATTGGATTTACACCACCTAATGTCAAAATTTACTATTTGTACATGCAATCAAGACTCCATAGCCCAAGTGAATAAACAGATCAGCAGAGAGGATAGAAAAGGCAGCCGTGAACCAATGCATAGTCAACTACCATTGGCAAAGGAGCATCAGCAATACGATGTAGCGAGAATGCTGCAATTTTGGTTTCCTTAAAATCACAGAAATATAAAAATGTGTTTTTGTTTTAATCTCAGGTGTAGCGACTTGGGGCTGCTTTGGACTGTCTGCTGCAGCTATGATTTGCCTCGTGCTCTAGCAGAGACATGGTTTTTGCCAGCTGCAGATAGTTTCTGTGGCATTTGGAATTCTGGGGACTTTTCAGAGGGTATATAAGTACTAGGACCCCATAGGCAGGGTGGGCACTATTAGGAGGTGTGGCCTTGTTAGAGGAAGTGTGTAACTGTGTCACCAAGCCTGCTCAGTCAACAGGTTCTCCAGCGCAGGAGTGAGGATTAAAAGAGATAATTAGATAAAGCTGCAGCATGACCCCAGTCGATTCTAAGACTAAGGCGGGTTTATTTTTTCCCAATCCACTTTTATAACATTTTAATTACATGCAAGTATTAAGGGCAATAGTAGTACAATGAGGAACAAGCCAGATAATAAACACAAATAGTCAAGGAACAAACAAAGCTATAAGCAACGTCCTGTGATTCTCCTGTGACACTTGTTTCCAAGGACTTGTCACTTCCTTGTCCAAGCCCAAAATTCTTGTCTGAAGCCTACTACTTTTGTTCCACCCTAAGATTAAAATTTCTGCTTGAACCTACTTCCCTACTATAGCCTAAAATTAGATACTTGCCTGAATTTACTGCCTTGCCATACCATAATGTCACATTCCTGTCTGAAACTATTTCCTTGTCCTGGCCAATGGTTCATAGGTAGCAGTCAAATTGGTCAGATTCCTGCCGAGCAGCACCCCAAAAGGCTCTCCATTACTGTGGGGGCAGGCTTTGAGGTCTTGGATGCTCAAGCTATGCCCAGAGTGGCATTCACTTCCTGCTGCCTGAGGATCAAGACATAGAACTCTCAGCTCCTTCTCCAGAACCATATCTGTCTGCTAGCCACCATGCTTCCTGCCACGATGATAGTAGACTAAACCTCTGAAACTGTAAACCAGTCCCAGTGAAATGTTTTTTGCCGTGGACATGGTCTCTTCACAGCAACAGAAACCCTAACTGAGACACAGTCTTTCCTAGTATTTTGAAATGAGAGAATTTGTTTTTAATTTTTTTTTTACCAAGCAATAAAATATTTCTATTCTGTAACTATTTAGAAGCAAAGGTGTAAGGTGAAATGTCTTTCTAGTTCCAGTAGACTAATGAGGTATATTAGTTTTGAACTTGTTTTGGCGTACATGGCTTTAAAATAAACTAGGGGCATATGAAAATGGTTAAACTTAAAACAACAGTGAAAAGGGAAGGAAAATTAAAAGTTACCTGCTGGCAGGTACTGTGGCAGAAAATCACAGTATTAGGGAAGACGGAAAGGTGATATTGTCACACTGAAACCAAAGCTCAGGCTTGCTGTAAGGCTACATTGATGCCTTAGCATCCTCCAGTCCCCAGAGGATTCCATTTCAGTCTTACCAAGCAAGACCTGGGCAAAAGGAACAGGACTGAATGCAGTTGGTGGGTAGCAGTTGAAGTCAGCATGCAAACCGGCTGTAAGAAGGGCCCCATCAGTATCTTCTCTCTTGAACACCAGTGAGGAGGGCAGTCTGCTCCAGGAGAAAATCTCCTTTTCTGAAGAAATTTAAAGAGACAGGACTTCCAGTGTGTTTGCTCTAAATAAAGGGCTAACAAAGTTTCTGTAAATGTTCAGGTGGTAAATATTTTAAGATTTTTAATCCATATAAACTTATTTCTGTCTTAATTTACATTGCTATAACAAAATGACAGTGCCACAGCTATAACTACATACTAGACAATGACATTTCAGTCCATACTGCACCACATACACAGTGATGGGTGTGCTGTATGGCCAAATTCATAGTAGGCTGTATCTTCTGTGTTCTCACAAGGATGGAACCGATGGCAGACGCATCTCTCAGAATACATGCCTGTCAATAAGCAGCACATGGCAGTATCCCCACCGCTCCTCGGAAACCCAGTGTCAGGGGCAAGTGGGAGTGTCTGATGAGGACTGTGCTCTGCTTCTATGGTGGTGCCTTGTTTCCAAGTCCTCCAAAGAGGAACATGGAAGAACAGGGGTGACAAGTCTGCATGCTGTATAAAGCCTCCTAAAAAAACAATAATAAAAGTGTGTGGTATGCAGGTACTTACGGAGACCAGGAGAGGGCATTGGGACCATTGGAACTGGAGTTATAGTTGTACATTTCCATATTGTGGGTGCTGGGAGCTGAACTCGGGTCCTCTGTAAGAAGAGAAAGCACTGGCCATCTCTCCAGCTCTGGAGCCTTTTTTAAAAAAACCTTGGTCCTATTCACAAGGTAGGGGCCTCTTTTGACTTAATCACCTTGTAGAAGTCTAACCTTTTAACCTGTTGTCATTGGAAGTTAAGTTTCAACACACATTTTTAAGGGGGCTAAGGCAGGAGCATTGCCACAAGTCTAAAGCCAGCTTAAGTCTATGACTTAAGTCATATTCCAGGCCAATTCCAACTAGGTGAGACCTTGTCACAAGCAAAGGAACAACTCCCGACACTGTGTGTGTGTGTGTGTGTGTGTGTGTGTGTGTGTGTGTGTGTGTAAAATGCTCCAGATCAAGCAGTTTACAAAAACAGTCTGGACTTGGGTATGTAATAGATTTATACTCTGTTCTAAGAGAAGTTTTAGCTCTGCAGTCTGCCAGTGGGCTCCTGGCCAGTTCTTCCCAAAAACAAACCTCCCAGTCAAATGTTCTGTGCAGGTACACAGAGTACCTCTTGCTATTCCCATCAGAGTGTGAGGTCTGCTGGAAAGCAGATGTACTTACACAATATCAGAGGAATCCACACCTCTTATCTAGAAGAGTCGAGCAAGAATAAACAGCTAAAATGTATGAGCAATCAAGGTTTCTCAAACAGTTGAGGAAAAGCAGCACTGATTAGAGAAGACCCCGATAACAAACACTGGAAGTTATAAAAAGAAGGGAACCAAATAGCACCTAGAAATGTTTGCTTTTAAAAAAGATTTCATTTGTAATTCTGTGTATGTATGGACATGTGCATATTGAGAGTAACTGGAGCTGGGCTTATAGGTGGTTATGAGTACCTGGTGTAGATACTGGGTTTGAACTCTGGCCTCTGGAACAGTAGTGAGTGCTCTAAACAGCTGAGCCATGTCTCCAGTTCTAAATATGTTTTTAACTGGTACATTGTGAGAGATTAGAGGAGTTATTCCGTCCTTTAATTACAGCCATGGGGAATGATACACTAATGAAGAACTCTTTATTGATTAAATATGTCACTAAGTCAAAGGCAAGAATTTAACAAGGTACAGCTGAAAACCCCTCAGACACTGAAGTCTGAAAAAGGGTTAGATAACAGTGTAGATGTAAGGAAGATTAAATCTAGAATTCCCCAAATCTAAGCTACAGAGTATTATAATAGAGAGAAAAAACTGGCAAAAGCTGTAATGGATGGATTTTTTTAAAGTTACGGAACATGAGACTTCAGCTAGGAAGGACCCACACAATTGTCTACGAATATTTGGAAAACCTTCCCAAGGGTAAGTTTAGGTAACAGTCTCATGAAATTTTGGAACCTTCAGCAGAAATAAAAAACCTCACACATACTTAGGGGGGAGGAGAGAGCTGGTACCTTTCAGGGTTTTAATGATTAGACAGGCACCACACTGTGGTCTACATTTCCAGATGTGTAAAGACAAAATAAAGGTGTCATCACCATGTAAGAACTCAGATTTGACACTGCATCCTGTTAAGGAAAGTTAGGTGATGTGTTCCAGCCAATGAGACAGCAAACAAATCATGAGACAGGGGATCTAGGATGCAGAAACCAACCCAGTGAAGAGAAACTTTGGAATGCCAGCTTCTATGGGGGAGTCAGTCAATACAGGATAGGGGAGAGCTTTGGAAGAGATGGAAGGAAAGGCAAGGAAAATGCCTTTGAACCCCACAACCAAGAGGCTGGCACTTCTGGTGGTAAGATTAACTATCATATGGCTACCATCACATTTCTCCCCCACCCCATAAAAATGCAAATAAGATGCAAATAAAATGTAGAATGGTTTTAAACCATCCTACAGAGGGTAAAAAAAAAGACTCTGCTTCAGGAGATGTTATTCCCATATCCCTCAAAGGTCTGTCAGGAATGCTAATTAAATAGTCTTAATAACACATGTGCTTTTTATTGTTTCCCAAGTTTTAAAGTAAATCAGAGGAAAAATATAAGAGTTCATTAGGGTTATAGACCAGAATATGAATGTTAAAAAAAAAACCATCATGATGTAAAAGTCAAGACATACCTGAAAAAGAAAGGGGAAATAGAAAAAGGAAAACGATACCATTACTTATTTCACACAATAAGAAGTTAGCTTGTGGGCTGGAGGAGTGGCTCAGAAGTGAGAGCACTGCTTTCACAGAGGTCCCAAGTTCGATTCCAGTACCCACACGGTGATTCACAACCATCTATCCATGGTCACAATATCAACCAGATTTCAGGGTAATCTGATGCCCTCTTCCGGCCATGGACACCAGGCACACATGTGGTACACACACATCACACATTCCTGCAGGCATATCTAAAATAAGTATTTTAAAAGTCAGCCTATACTGACCCCAGCTGATAAGGACATAGAGGCACAGTTAGCCATCCATATCTGATGGGCCCACAACCAGTGCGCTCAATCATCTGTGGATCCATGATACTCAGGAGAAGTTACATTTGGATTGAACATATAGAGGTCTATTTCTTGAACACTATCCTATTCCCACTATCTATGTAGCACTGACATTGGATTAGGTTAGGCATTATAAGTAATCTGGAGAATTAAAATATATATACACACACACATATATATATATGTATACACATATATGTGTGTATATATATGTATGTATATATGTATACACATACATATATATGTGTGTATATATATATGTGTGTATATATATATGTGTGTATATATATATATATGAATGAAATATATCCCCTCAAGTGCCCATGGATTGCAGTCTTTGCAAGAAGTTCTGGAACTAATCCCTAGCAAATACCAAGAGACCAACTATCTCATTTGAAATTTACAAATGTAGCCAAAAGTAGAAATAAAGAATGCAACTTATTAAATGTTGAAATGAAGTAAGTTAAAGAAGTGGGGGATAGTGTTGAGACTACATCTATGGTAGGGCCGTAGACCTTGTCTAGAGTAATAAATAAAGGAGGACTATATGCTGAATTATGGAGATTCACGTTGGAAACATGCTAGGAAGAGCTTGCCTCTGGGGAGCGGGACTATGGCTTTTCTCTTGTTTTTCTGTTTCCTTGGCCCCCCTCCAACCACCAATGCTTAGATGTGGCGTCTTACTGGAGGCAGTCCCTCGCCTTCATGTCATGCTGCATATGCATAATAAATGGCTTCAAGTCCAGAGCACCCTTTTATAATATGATGGTTTTCCTGAGTGCAGTATCTGGACTTTCAAACTTCTCTTTCTGCATGTCCTCATATCACTTAAAGCTTAATATACCTAGGGAGCAGGGAAGATGATGCTAAGACCACTTGCTGCTCTTCCAGACGACCCAAGTTTGTTTGGTTCCCAGCTCCCATGGTAGGAAGCTCACGACTGACTATAACTCTAACTCCAAGGGATCTGACACCTGTTCTCAACCTGTGGGTCACAATTCTCCTCAGGAATCATATATCATATATCCTGCATAACAGATATTTACGATTCATAATGATAGCAAAATTATAGTTATGAATTAGCAACAAGATAATTTTATGGTTGACGTTTTTGTAACATGAGAAACCATACTAAAAAAGGGTCCCCACATTAGGAAGGTTGAGAACAACTATTCTAGACTTGCCCATGTATGGCACACACTTTCAAAGACACACATACACATAAATAAAAATATTCTTTTAAATGTGTTTTAAATAGAAATTATCTTACTCATGGAAAATATTTCTCTATTTTTGTTTTCAACAGTAGAAATACACATATCTTTGTAGAAATACACATATCTTTCTGTGACATTTTTACATTTACAGAGTTGTATAGCCATTTCCATAATCCAGTTTTGGAACAATTCTGCTCTCTATAAAGATCCCTTATAAGCCTGTAGCTTATGTTTCCAGCCCCAGTTCCATGCAGCTGTTACTCTACCTGTGTCTCTGTAGGTTTGCCTTTTCTACACATTTCATGTAAGTAAGGTCTAAAGACTTACTGCTTCACTTAGCATGTTCTGAAGTTCATCCATGTCTTAACATATATGACTACTTAATTCCTCATTGTTGTCAAACGGTATTCCATTGTATGACTACACCATATCCATATGTGTATCTGTATGTCAGTCGATGGGCACGCTGATTGCTTCCAGTGTCTGTGAATTGTCAGCTGATGGACGTTTAGATTGTTTCTAGTTTGGGGACAACAAGAATGAATGTGTTCTAACCACCTGTGTAAAGGTCTTTGTGTAGACCTGCGATTTCATTTCTTTCATATACATTTGAATGCTAGATTTACACTTAGCTTTTTTCTTTGCTGCCTTGGAACTCTATGGCGGACCACATGCTAGGCACATACTCTGTCACTGGGTCGCCCTAACCCTTACATGTAACTTTGCAGGAACTCTCAACGTGTTTTCCAAAGTAGATGTACCATCTTACAATTGTGCCAGCAGTGAATGTGGGACTTGGTTGATCTGTATCCCTGTCAGAGCTTGTTATTGCTGCTATTGTGACTTAGCTGTCCAAGTGGATACAAAATGATAACTCACCAAGAGTTGTTATCCAATGGTTATACTTTAACTTCAGCAGTGTTTGAAAACTACCCTTGACTTTCTCCTTCTTACTCTGCTCCCTTGTCCTGTGATATGCCTCTTAAGGATGTCTTTAATTATTGTTCTTTACCCTAATTTCTCTGCTTTATTTTATTTCTTCACTATTCTTGGTTACGAAACTAACTTCCAAACTTTTTTTCTCATGACAACTATTTTCTATACTATCAGAAAGTAAATGTTATAGCATGCAGATATGGCCATGCAGCTCCTATCCCAAAAGCTCTCCGTGGCCTTCCCATTGCCCTTCAGATGATGTTCATGTCCTGATTCTGCTTTCATCACCCCCCCCCCAACTCTGCTACCTCACACTCCCTACCAATCTGTACACCTTCACCTCTGTGCCCTGCATCCTGGCTGTGACCCACTAACAATTAGTTGACCACATTGGATCTTCTTTCTTTGTTCTTTCAAACATTTCATGAAACATCCATCTCTGCTTACAAATGCTTCTTTATTCCCAAGGTTACATATGAACAAATCTCTCACTTTTCCTTATTAACCGGTATTATTGTTTTTGATGTGTGTGTGCATATATAGTGGCATATAGACTAGGCTACACAGCAAGACTCTGAGTTAAATAATAAAATAACACACATACATAGGAGTTGGCAAGTATCTTAGACTGACCCACATGAAATTGTCCTTGTTCTAAGTAAAAATCGCCTTTATGTGAGTTTTTTGTGTCAGCTTTCTGTCACAGTGGAAAACCGTGAGAAAGTGAATGGAAGAAGAAGAGGTTTATTTGGGACCACAGCCATGGCCCATAGCTAGCTGGCTTCATTGCTTTGGGGCCTGTGCTAGGCAGAACATCACATCAACAAGCATGCAGCTAAGCTCTTCATCATGTGGCATCTAGAAACCACAGGATGGGTCAGGGTCCCAGTATCCTAGTTTAAGGGCTCATCGCAAAAGACCGACCTACCTTCCTCCACTAGGTCACATCTCCTGAGAGTTCCACCACCTCCCGGAAGTGCCATGAGGTAGGACCGAACCATTTACCACATGCGTGTTAGGTGGGGGGCACATTTGAGATCCAAACCACAGAGATGAGTCAGTGAAAGGTTTTATTTAGTTACTTGTTCTGTCTTTCATCCTGTGTCCAGCAGTAGGTGGACATTTGTTTAAAAGGTATCCACTGCTTAGTACATGTGTCCGCAGGCAAATGGAGAAATTGTTCTTAAACACCAAGGCTTTCATTCAGTGAAATGCTAGCTTGAAAACCTTTTCATTTTTTTAAATTTAGAATCACATGCATCTGGATAGTACACATCTGCAAACCCAGCATTTGGGAAGCTAAGGCAGAAGGACTATAAACTTTAGGCAAGCCTGGGCTACACATAAAAACTCTGTCTTAAATAATAAAATAAGGAATCACATAGCTCCCCCTGTTTTTAATTTCTCATGTATAAAAGACAGTATAAATCATCATAACATGTCTCTTAATAAATGCATCTTGATTGGCTTAAGGTCACGTAATAGTTTCCTAGTTCAGATAAAATAATAAAGGTTATTTTTATCATCTTACTTTCAGTCTCAAATACTGTGTGCTAAAATGATTTACGTATAATATGTATGTATACATACATATATGCATATATGTAATGACTGTATAAATTTTCATTTGATGTGGAAGATAATATGAGCAATGAAAATAAACCTATAGTCAAAAGCTTGTTTTACACACATATATATATATATATATTGATGTCTGTGATTTTTAGAAAACAAAACCATCTAAATGCTTCATATACTTTATATAAAAGAAACCCCCTTATTTCATGTAAACAGATTTACATATTAATATTTTAAAACATGAGTTTGGAACTTAACTTTTCTTAGTGTATATGAGGCTGAGGGATCTTCTCAGAAGGGGAGGAGGAAAGATTCTAAGATCCAGAGGTGATGGGTGACTCCAAGGAGACAGCGTTTCCCAGAAACGACAGGGCTTACACACACGCATTCAGAGATCGTGACAATGCACACAAATGGCTGTCACAGTTCTCCTGAGAACTTATATTAGCAGATCCACTAGCTGCATCATTGTAAGTGCCACCATAGGTGTGAGCCCCATTTCAGCTATTGCTTCATTCAGTTTGATAAGTTCAAGTCATTATTTGTACGTTTCACATAGTCTATAAGGAAATTATTTTTTAAACTCTGTGGTGCACCTGGCCATTAGTTTCACACCAAAATGCCGTTTCTCCACAAACTTACATAACACTTATCAGTTACCAAGACATGCAGAGATAGATTAGTAAGGACTCTAAAGAACGTGACTTATTTCATAACTTTGAAACTTGGACCACGCTTTTGGGGTGCCACCTACTGCAGCTCCTTTTCTTAGTGAAATCCTGCCCATTTGCAGTTTGGAAACCTGAGGGCGTGGTTCCCTTGGCTGCTCCTGACCTCTGTGTGGGCGTGGTTCCCCTGGCTGCTTGTGACCTCTGCTCACACCTTGGTCTGCCTTGACCTCGCCCACACTGACGTGATATAAATCAGATTTTTGACACGTTGTAAAGTACGAGTCACAGCTGCCGAAGTCCTCAGCGTTCAAAAACGTGTGAAACGCTGCACGCCTAGCAAAATTTACTTTTTTAATGGGAAAATAAATTTTTGTTGAGGTAAGCCCTGTTTATTTGGGGACAAGGGAGAAAAAAATGAGTCACTGATTTTACATTTACTATGCTTATGTGTTCTCTCTGTTCTCTCTGTTCTCTCTCTCTCTCTCTCTCTCTCTCTCTCTCTCTCTCTCTCTCTCTCCTCTCTCTCTCTCTCTCTGCTTGTCTGTAAAGGAGATTGCCTCTAGAAGACTTTAATATTGCATGTTTATATGAAATAGTAGATTAAACTTTCATTCCAGTCTATACTAAGACAAGAGCTTGCAATCACAAGGTAAGGACAACTGCTTCACCTGCAACTCTAATGCCTTTGTTTCTGTTAAGGTAGCAAACTTTACTCATAAGCAGGTCTCAAATCTCAGACACCGTTCCTTTTAAGGAGGGGCGTTTGTCGATTGATTGACAGGCAGAAAATGTAGCTTCTGCCTACCAAGCGTGGACGTGCCCTTGTGCAAGTTTTAAATCTGTAACCGAAGTGCTTAAATGCTGTTTGAGATTTTTCTATAGAATGGCCATTTTCAACAAGTTGAAAAGTTGGGAGGTCATAGGTTCATTGTGGAAATTAGGTTTCCGAGGGCTTCATGGTTTACAGCTGTCTCTGGAGGTGACTCAGTCGAGCATGCGTCCACACATATCCATGCACGTTCACAAGTGACAAGCTCTGCTACTCTTCTCACCCAGCGCTTCCCTTTTAATGTTTATCTTTGTTCTATCCGTCATGTTTCAGCACTGTCTGTGTGTCTAAGATGCTCAAATTCTGTCACGTGTGTTTTATTTTCAACATTTTAGAGTTTTACTGATAGAACATTTGGCACATTATAATGTCTTCCAAACAGGATAACTTCCCCTAAAATATAAATTTTAAATTATTTTAGGTGCTGTTTTTCAACCTTAATTCTTCCACCGAGAATGAAACTATTTAAAAATTAAGATGCCAACAGGTAATTTCTTGTAAGTTCATACTTTTTGTCTATGTGTGAGTTTATTAAGAAAATGACCAGTGTATAATAATATAAAGCTATATTGTCCCCCATGCAAAGTCTTACAAAAACATTACATAGTTTAGTTTTAAAATACCTGTATAACATAAAGCTATTTTACTTTTTATTTTTGTTTTATTGTTTTTTTTCTTTTTAGAAAGTGACAGATTCTAGCTTTCTATCTGGTATCAACTTCTCAAATACTAAGTGAATGAAACCAGAATAAAATTAGCTTAAGAGGCAGTAATTCAGGTTAGGTGAGTAAGGTTAGAAGTTGGATTACTAAGAGACATGGCTTTGTATAAAAAAGAAAAGGGAATCTGAAAAAAAAAAGAAGAAGAAGAAGTTTGAGACAGTTTATTTTTGTTTCTGTAACACTAAATTCTTTGTAGTGTTTTTTTTTCTTCTTTAGTATTGTATACCTTTTTTTTGGTTACTTTCATAGTTGCAATCTGAAACTAAAACAAGCTTTTCTTGTTTCTAAAGTAAAAGGAAAATTTAAACTTTTCAAATTCATACTGGAGATTTCTAGCTCCTTGAAATTATATGTTAACAGGTGTCAATATTTTAGAAGTCAATACACTAGCAAGTTTTTTTTAATGGCATATTGTTTTTTAATGCCAAGTTGGATGTCAAAAGGAAATAATGACATTTTCTTCTTCACATTAGATGATTCTAGATCATGTTTTAGGCAGAAACAATCAAACTAGCAACACGCAATTGTTAAGCAATGTAATGTTCTCTTTAAGGAGAAATTCTCAGTTTTCCCATGTAAATAGTAGTTGATGAAAGCTGGTAAAGGTCAAAGGTGAAAGAGAAAGTAAAAGCTGGAAAATAAGTAGGGAAAGAGGAAGGCATGAGAGAAAACGTGGCTTCTTTCCTTGGTAGTCTGACATTTGGGCTGGATCTAAGCAACAGGCTAAATTTCCAAGGCTTTTTGGGGGGGGGCGCTATTAGGGGAATCCCCTTCAAATCAACCCTCATGCAATTGTTACCTTTGTTTTTTTGCATTGATATGTGAAAGTGTTTTTAGAAATCAGAATCAGAATCTATTTCAATTATCTAAATCTTTTCCCACTACAATTTCAATCATATATATATATATATGTAAAATCATACATATATATGTGTATATATATATATTTGAGATATAAACAGCAAAATAAATATCTAAATATAGCTTTGTCCAGGAAATATCTAAGTACTACAGGATCCCTGGGCTTCTTGAAGGACAGGCATGTTTTGTAGTAAGACTGTACTTTAATCTGTAAAGATTTCTTATTTCTGTCATATAGCTTCTACATTTATTATTGTCAACAGCCATATCCTTGGGATAGAATGACTTTTAAGGGATAGCTATTCTTGCCCATGAACTAAGGAATAAAATTGTTTTGCTTTGAGAAAAGAAAATTCATTCTTATAAATAAAAAATGCTGATTTGTTCTTAGATGAGACATCTCAACTCCAGGCAGCCTCAGAAAAGTGTTAACTGTGTCTATTTCATATGCATGTGTATTGTAGATCACGAGCAGCCCTGTGGTCCCAGGCACAGGTCATTTTGCCTGAATGGGGGGATTTGTTATGTGATTCCTACTATCCCCAGCCCATTCTGTAGGTGAGTGAAATGGACTGGGGGAGAGGGTGATTTCAGTTTCATCATTTGATTTTAAAAGAAGGTAAAACGTATAAGATGAAGGGATGTGGTGATGTTCTGTTCTTTGTAGGACAATTAGCTTCTGGAAGAAAACAAACCAAAGCAGCAGATAAAAGTCTCAATGTAGTGGTCATTTTCAAACCTGGTTTGGTAGTTATGAGCCTAGGCAGATAATAAAGAAGAACACACTCAAGAGACCCTTCTGAATTTTAGAATTTTAGTAGTTTAGGGGAAATGATCTGGTCAACATTGTTAGCAAAGCATCATGAGAAATTACTTGTACAAAACGCTCACACAAGACATTTTGCTTTAATTTAGAATGCTTAAATACGAAATAATAAACTGGTCTTTAACCCTCTCTTCCCATAGATAGTAACTACTGCTTTAAGAGATTTAAAGGGCATCCTAGTTCATCCTCCAAATTCTAATTGTTGGGTTCCAAGTTTAAAATTTTCCATTGTGACTTTTTCTGTAACCTATGGATATTATTTCTTTGTTATAATCCTTTAATGTATAAATTAATTGCATCATGGTCAGAATATTTGAACCATCGAGCTGTCTCTGCACCAAATAAGCTAAAAGACAGCCCTAAGAATACCAGGATTTAGAGATTCAGTAAAATGGGAAGGAAGCTTGGTTGCCTGCAGCCTTTTTGCTTAGATAAATGTGGTTTTAGTAGATTTCTGAAAAGCTACCCTCAATGAAAGAGAACAAGCAGTTTGCTGGTAAAACTAAATTTAAGAATGTGTCTAGTTCCTTCTCGTTTCCAGTTTTGAACAGCAGTTAGTAAATAGCCAGCTACACACTCCGAGCTTGTGATGGAGAGAGGGTGAGGCTCGGAGAGCTGGCCACCATAGTGTGTAGCCATAAGTCAGTGGGGTTGGCCCTATCAATGAATGCGCCATGTAACCAATCGCTGTTCAATACCCAGGAGAAAGAGGGATCAGAGCTGGATGAGACAGGAGGGCAGGGAAGATTGAGAGTCAAGGAACAGAGTGTCTGAAGCTTCAGGGGGGGTTCGATGTCAGACATATTTTAAATCATGTATTATTTTATTTAAAATAATTTCCTTCCAATGACCTTAGGATAACATTCTACTGTAGTTGTTGTTATTATAGACTATAACAGCAATATCTGAGGGTGACACATTCATTTTCCACCCCCTTTATACTATCCCCTGTATTTCCAATCATCTTGTCATGGAGAAATCCAGACTCATTTCTGACTGGTTTTGCTGGTTCAGCCAGTTGTCACTTTGGATTTCTTCTTTGCCCTACATCTTTAATCTCTCCAGTCCTTTCTGTTTTTACTGTCAGACCTTCCTGGCCCCAGGTTTGTCTAACAGAAATAGTTCCCAAACTAATTCCTGGAACCCCATTTGTATCACCATACCTGCGAAATCAAGAAAACTTCAACAGATCCTACGCCTGCACACTGACTCTCTACGAAGTAAAACCGGACTGTTTTGCTTAGCTTTTAGGGCTTTTTGGTATCAAGCCTACCTTTATGGCCTTTGTCTCAGTCTCTGTCAGTGTTTACTCTGTTTGCATTAGAGACACTTTACATTACCTTGAATTTACAACTGCTCTGTCTCTTCTTTGTATGTAGCCGCATTCCAATCCTACTAAATATTTCAAGGCTACGTTCTCCCTGACCCTTGACCCCACCACAAATCAGAGCTGACTTCTCCCTGTGCACTTCTCCAGAAATGCGGGAAAGTTATTACATGCTTGGTCATTTGTAGACTCGGTCTTATTTTATTAACATATAAATAGCCCCTAGTCTGTCTCACCACCTGAAGACTGAATGATCCATTGTCCATGGTGAAGTTTTAGAAACAATTGTAAGTCTGAATCAGTGATCAGTATTCTTTAGGGAAACAGGTAAGTGAATTATTAATTATTATTTTAAAAGATGAAATTCCACAATGGCGTTGTCTAAATCTGCTTTGCAGCTCTGATACAATCTCTCCGTGCATACAGTAAGTGGCATTTTCTCCTCTTGTGTGGACTTCTTTCTTCGCTGAACTTTCTTAGAACCTACTCTGGCTTTCTTTATGTAATTTAACTAGCTAGACTTTTAAATAAATGATTTTAAGCTAACATTTTAATTGAGCAACTGTTAACTCTTCAGTACTACTTGGGCCTGGCAGCTCAGTACTTGGAGCCGGAGGCAGTAGGATCGATGCGGGTTCACAGCCAACCTGGGAGATGATGTGAGACTCCGGCATTGGTGTTTGTTAAAACTGGCCTGGAAGCCTGGTGCGTGGGCAGACTTTGAAGCACTCAGCCTGGCTAGAGGAGAGAATTCTTAGTGATGGGTTCAGGGTTATACAAGTCCATTAGACCACGCTTCCCACTTCCCTGAAATCCTTCCTGTGTTTTTATCTGTTTGGTTTCTCAATAACTAAAGAGCTATGCCGAGAGTTCCTTCTGTAATTTTGAGTCTTCAATGTGGTTTCTGCTCATTTTTACTTGAAATATTTTGAAATAATATTATTAAGCCCATATAAATATATAGTGGATTATTTTCTGGTAAATGTCGCCTTCATCATTGTATGATACTAACCTTCTTCGTCCCTAATAATGCTTTCTGTCTTTGCACATATAGTTCATTGACGTTAGGGTCTCTTATTGAGTATTGAATAGGAGATTTTTTTTCCTTCAACTTTTTCTTAAAGGTAAGCTTAATAAAAAGTTTATTAAGAGTAAGCTTTTTTAAAAAATCCAGTCTGAAATGTTTTTCTTTTAATAAGAGTTAATCAAATTTTGTTTTTCTGGTTATATTACTAAATCTTTTTAATCAGTTTGTAGCCATCTTCCCTTGTGATTTCTAGTGTGCTTTAAAGATTCCTTCTGATCTTTTCAGTGTGTTTTGTTTTGTTTCATTTTGTAGCAAGATCTCACACTGGCCCAGGTTGGCTTGGAACTCCTCTTATGTAACCCAGACTGGCCTGGAACTCCTCTTACATAACCCTGGCTGGCTGGGATCCAGGCATGTGCTGCTGCCCTGCCCAGTTTCCTACTTGCCTTTAGTTCTAGGACCTTGACCTATGTGCATCTACTTAGGATGTGCAGCACATGTGCTAGGCCTGACTCCACGCTGCTTCCCTTGCCAGAGATGGTGTACCCCTCACTCTGTGAGGTACATGGGTTCCCTACTCCCCACGAAGCCTTCGGGGTCCTTTCTGAGCTCCTGTCACCCCAGGGTCATGCTAGCATGAGAGTTGACACTTGAAATTTTTAATTTTTATTAAGTCACAATTATTTTTTCTTTGTCATTCTAAGAATTCATTGCCAGACCCCCAACATGAAGCTTCCCCCTTGCTTTCTTCAGAAATGTTTATGTCTGTGTTTAGGCCTTTGACCTGTTTTCTGTTGATCTTTGTGTTTGTTATGAGATAAGGTTTGTTGGTTGGTTGGTTTAATGTATCTGTGCAGGTTTTCTAGCATCATGTGGTGGGAACTGTCTTTTCTTCATTGAATGGTCTTGGTGTGTGTGAGGGGTTATGTCTGGGCTCTGTAATTCTGCCTCATTTGGTCCATAGTCTGTGCTTAGATTTTTTTTTTTGAAAAATAGGTTTATTATTTTTTTTAATTGTCTAAATATCTTTCTTGTATGTATGTGTCTTAATTAGAGTTTCAATTACTGTGAGGAGACACCATGACCAAAGCAACTCTTATAAAGGAGCTGGCTTACTGGTTCAGAGGTTCAGTCTCTTATCATCAAGGCAGGAGCATGGCAGCGTCCAGGCAGATGTGGGGCTGGAGGAGTTGAAAGTTCTACATCTTCATCCAAAGGTAGACAGGAGGAGACTGATTCCCATGTGGTTAGGAGGAGGCTTTCATTGCTCATCCCTACAGTAACACACTTCTAACAAGGCCACACCTCAGAATAGTGCTACTCCCTGGACCAAGTGTATTTAAACCACCACTGTATGTGTGTATATATGCACACAATGTGTGTTTCTGGTGCCCTGGAAGATCACAAGAAGCATCATATCCCCTAGAACTGTAGTTATAGATGGTTTCAAGCCACCATGTGGGTGCCGAGAATCAAACCTGAGTCCTCTGCAAGAGCAACCAGTGCTCCCCACCTCTAAGCCATCTCTCTAGGCCCCTGCACTTATATTTTTATCATATTTTATTTGTTTAACATGTATTTATATGGGAGGGAGTGTGCGTGCCCTGGCATGTATGGAGGTCAGAGGACAACTCGGCAGGACTTGGCTTTCTCAGCCATGTGGGATCCAGGAATCAAACTCATGCTACCCTACTCAGTGGAAACTGCCCTTACCCACTGAGCAAACCTGCCAGCCCTTATTACAGTATTTTAATATTGTACTTTTATAGTCAGTCTTTCATTCAGGAAGGGAGAATTCTCCAATTTTCTTTTCCAAGAATGTTTTGGCTGATCAATGTACCTTAAAGTCCCTAAGAATCTTAAGATGGGCTTTCTGTTGTTCTATATAGATACTCAGTTTGGATCCGATTACCCTGACTACTCATACAGCCTTCTTATTTGCTTATTTATTTTAGACAGGTCTCATTAAGTAAATCAGGCTAGTCTTGAACTCACAGAGATTCACCCACCTCTGCCTCCCAAGTGCTGGGGTACCACGATGCCTGTTCATTTCTTTATTCTGTGTCAGACATATGTGAGAACTACAGAGGTTTAAGGTCTTTGGTGTAGAGAGTGTCTACACACACTTCTGGTGGGGGTTGGAAACAACAATAAGAACAGGCTGACTGCTTGGTCCCTGGGACCCTTTGCAGCTAGGCGTCAGCTCAATGTGGAAACTTCATCTGGTTTATTACATGTCAAAGATAAACATTAAATGAGGTTGAATCTTTAGATCATATATGAGGAAAATTGATATCTTATTAAAGTTGAAGACTTCTGATTCCTGTAAATGTTATATATCCTAGCTAAGTTTTCTTTAGCAATACCTGTCTTATAGTCTTATTGTAATATTGTTGCATATATTCTTTTTGCTTTGAAAATAGGCATTTTAATAGTTTTGGTTGGTGTTTTATATGGCATTTGAAATTTCATTTTAAAAATATTTATTTATTTATTTATTTTTATTTTTTTTTTTAAAACGGGATTTCCCTGTGTAGCCCTGGCTGTTCTGGAACTTGCTTTATAGACCAGGATGGCCTTGAATTCAGATCTGCCTGCCTCTTCCTCCCAAGTGCTGGGATTAAAGGCATGGGTCACCACCACACAGCCTATTTTAATTTTTAATTAATTAAATTGGGTCGTTGATTTGTAACCCTCCTTCTCTCCTCAGTTGGTGTCCGTGCTGTCTTTTCTGATGATCTGTGCATTTGCATCCCATAATTGGACAGTTGGGCTTTAATACTCAGTCCCAGCTCCAGTTTTTGAGTCAGATTAATCTAAAGTGTAATCTTTATTTCCAAAAGACTTAGGGGGATGTCTAGCTATATATATATGTATGTGTATATATATATATGTATGTGTATATATATATGTTTTTTTCAAAATGTTATTGTATTATATATATAAATGACATAAAATTTATTATTTTAACCATGTTTAAATGTGCACATCAGTGTATATTAAGTCTACTCAATATTGTGCAATTACCACCACCCATCTTGGTGCTTACCTTGTGGACCAGGGGCTCAGTAGCATTTAAACAACAACTTCCATCCACTCATCCTGTAAAATGCATTTCTTGGAGTGAGAATGCTGGGCTGAAGATAAATACATTTGTGACTTTAATGTGTTACAAACTCGCTCTCTAGAGAGCTTTTGATATGATAGTTGAATTCCCACTAATAAGGTCTTTGGGTGTCTCTTTCTCCATCTATACCCTGGAAAACTTCTAGAGTTCTCCCAATGTGATAAAAGCATCTCAGAATTTTTTAAAGTTATATTCTCCTAATTCTAAGTTGAGTTGACTATGTCATTGTTCAAGTATAATTAAAATGTTTCGTAATGTATTTGTTTATTTTCATGATTATAATTTCTATTCCTTTCCCTATAAGACTTCCATTTTAAATTGGATTTTCCCCCTATGATATCAGTCATTGAAAATTACTTATAGTTTATTCTTCTTAACATAACCTGTTTACTTTTTCCATGTGGTAGCTTTGTTTTCTTGAAGTCAAATTCTGTTATTTCTTAAAACTTTTCGAGTTTCAGTCATACTAAGAGATGTCCTCCTTGGTCTAAGTTTATAAGGAATTCACCCATGTTTACTTCAGGTAGCTCTTTAAATATTTGGGTTTGTATAGTATGTGGTTAAGGATATACCTTTATCTCCTTTAAAATGTTTACTTAGTGAGTTTGTGCTGCTAACAATAGAAATGTAGTTCTCTCAGTTCTAGAGGTTAGTAAGTCTAAGATTTAAGATTGTGGAACTGGCATTTGGTGCCCTCACAAAGCAAGGGCCTAGGCTAGCTGGCTCTGCCTGCTAAGCACACAGTGGGGAGTGAGTCAGGACAAGCATTTTGGAGAGAACAGATTGAAAGCAGGAAGGCAACTCTGATCCCTCAGCATCACTGCTCTGGCGGTCCCACTTCCCATTAGCTTGTCAGTCCCCTGAGGACAGAAACCTGTATTTCTGTGCCAGTAGGTAGCAATCTCTTTTAGCTGCTGAATTTTTATAGTAATATGCAATAAGTCTAGTGGCTGTCCCCTGACCATGTGTTTTGATATTTCCATCTGAACTCTGGAATGATTTTATCTGTTCAGAAGAAGAAGAACATGGTTTTGGAGGGGTGGGGGTTGTTTTAATTGTGTTACATTTACTTAAGGAACATTTAATGGTTTATAATGCGGAAGTTCCTTATCTAGGATTGAGAAGCATGTTCGCATTTGTCCAGAGCCTCACTTGAGTACTTCAGGATGGTACTTCAACATGGTATAGATGTTTTGAACATCCCTGAGGGGAGCTTATTCCATACACTTTGCATTTTATTATTAAAATCGGTTTTCTCTATGATTTTAGAAAGTAAGTTATTTCTGTGCTTAGGACTCCTGTGGGTCTTTCTCAGATAAAAGCCAATGGCTGACAAAGCACAGTGCAGCCTTCTCCAGTGCTCTGGCCTCCTGCCTTGCTCTGGTCTTCTTTCTCCTGGGCCACAGTAGCCACCCTGCTGTTCCCTGCACTAGGACTGCTTAGCTCCTGCCCGTGTCTTCCGCTGTGTTGGGCGCTTTCCCTGCGATTTCTTCAAGGGCAACCCCCTTGCTGCCTTTATATTTTTATCGCCCTCTCAGGGAAAGCTGAGGCCCTCTTTCCTTCTCCCACCCTGATTCTGCAAACCTCTCACCAGCTACTGATAAACTACATAATGCTTGTTTAGTCTTTAGTTTCTAACTCCCTAAGGTAGAATACCCATTCCACAGAGGAGTATGTTTTTATCTGTTTTGGTTTTCAAATCTATATAGAACAGCTGTAGAGTGGTTATTGGGTGATTACCTTTGGAATGAATGAATGCCCTATGACTTTGTCGAACTCTTTTATAGTTTGTAAAGTTTCTGATAGTAGTTGGGTTTTCACCAGATAGGGTTAAAATTAATAGTGTGTTATAAAACTCTCCCAAAGCATTCCATCCTTTATAGAGACTCAATGAAGAATCTACCATTTCTGTTCTGCACACTGTGGCAGAGGCTCTTAGTGTCCAATACAGACTCATCTGTTCTGCATTTCCTAGTCTTGCTTGCGAATACATTGGGTCCATGCAGAAGATCCTCACAGTGGATATCAACTAAAGGGACACCAACCACTGGCAAGTCTGACTTTTAAAGCCAACTCCTAAATCATTCTGGCCCTCATTTATCTTTCCCAGGGACCCAAAGGCCATATTTTCCAGGAAGCAGAACCGGGAGGTAGAGAAGATAGCCAGGTGGGATTGGGCATTAGACTGTATAATGAACAGGAAAAGCTTTTGTTGCATTAACCTACCAGTGTTTGAGAGTGTGCCTTCAAGGCAACAAAAAGCAACTTAAGGGAGCACAGTGGTTTGCTACTGCTGTGATAAACACCATGATCAAAAGAAACCTGGGGAGGAACGGGTTTATTTGATTCACACTGGTACATCGTGGTCCATGATCCAGGAAAGCCAGGTCAGGAGCTCAAGGTAGACGCGTAAACAGAGGCCCTGGGGCATCGCTGCTTAGTGAGTCATTTCCTTCAGCCATGGCTCAGCGACCTTTCTTGTAGAATCCAGCCCTGCCTGCTTAGGAATGCTGCTGCTCCTAGCGAACTGGGCCCTCATACATCCATTAGCAGTTGAGAAGGTGCCTCCCCTTGACATTCTCACAAACTAGTTTGATAGAGACATCGCCTCAGCTGAACTTCCCTCTTCCTGAGTGACATTTGGTTGTAGCAGGATGACAGGTGAAGTTAACCGTGACAGGAGGAGGGGCTAATTTTGGCTTTTGCTTTGTCAGATGCGTGAGGCAGTTAGTCATAGTACATCCTCCCTCAGGAAATGGAAGCAGGTAGCAATGCTCAACTTCTCCTTTCTATCCGGTCTGTGACCCCAGCCCACATTCAAGGCGGGGCTTTCCTCTTCACTCAGAACTTTTTGGAGACACCCTGGAGGTGTGTTTCCATGGTGATTATAAATCTAGTCAGGCCGATAATAAGAGTGACCAACACAAATATCTTGTGATATAGTATGTTTTCAAATTTCTCATGAAGTCAAACTGGTACCAAAATGTTTAAATTGTGTTGCTTTCCACTAGGGAAACTAATAAATAAATTACCCTGTAAAATGTATTTGGGATTTTGTACGAGGGTGTTATCGAACGTCTTGTACTCTTACAGTTTCCTTCTCCCATTAATGAATCAGTTCTTTGGAGCATCTCAATCTTTTTTAGTCTAATAGAGTATAAAATTGAGAAAAGTGGCCAGTAGGGGCTGGGGAGCCTGAAGAATCCTGACAGATAGTGCCCTCTGTTTTGCACCTACCTCATCCTTTTTACAAATTATCTCAACCAATATGTGTGAAGTGGAACTCCAAATATAGCAGCAATCCTGGGGGTCAGATGCAAGTGCGCAGAACGGGTATTTATAGACCCTCATTATGCAGCTGCCATAACGCATTTCATTGGAAGATTTTAGAGGTTTGAAGTAGACCCCATTTACTTTCATATTCTGATGTAACCATTTCATCAGATCCCCACAAGACTATAAGTAAATATCATCATAATAAGCACAGTAAGATCCAGTGCTGCCATTATGTAGATAAGTGATCTGCATAAATAATTAGCCACATCAACAGTAAGTTGCTAGGAAGTAACTTGGCACATTTTTCAGTTTTGTGAATGAATTTCTTTTTTGCTACATCTAAGAAGATTTGAATGAGAGATTATGAGCCGGTTCTCTAAACTAACCAATTAATTAACTTACTTTATTTCCCCAACTTTTCAGTCTACGCATTTTCCAGTATTGTATCTTTGTCTTCTTTGTCCTATATAGTTAAGCATCCATGATACATTAAAAAAACAAGTTAGCTGGACATGGTGGCACACACCTTTATTTCTAGCACCTGGGAAGCAAAAGCCGTTGGATCTCTGTGAGTCAAAGGCCAACCTGATCTACATTGTTCCGGGACAGCCAAGGCTATGTAGTGAGACCCTATCTCAAAACCACAAAAAAACCCCAAAACTTGTTTAACAATATGAAAAATGGGCCTCAAACTTTCACAGTTAAAACAATTTTTTCACTACTCCATGAACTAGTATTAATGTGTCTAGGGAACTAACGGTGTTACAGACTACCGTGACAGGAATTATGAGGTGTGACAGATAATATTTCTACACTGTAAGTGGATTTCATCTCTCGTCATCAGACATACATGGACTAAGATTACAGAAACCAGTGTCTAAAATCAGTTTGCTAACTTACTGGTTTATAATGGGCATAACTAACATGAGAGTCAGGCATTTTCTCTCCCTATGGACTGAAGCAGATAGGAAACCAAATTTGTAATCAGAACATTTAGTTTTGGACATTATTGACTGGGGAAAAAAACAGGAATGTGATCTAATTTGAACATATAACTTCCGTGATGCATTTATATCCATGAGAGGAAAAAAAAATCTGACACCAGACTTTAGTGGCATCATGTCGCCTGGCCAAAACTTCCTCTATTTGATAGTATTCGAATACATACCACTGATGTTTGCCTCCGTGCCATTCCCAGACTTAGGTTTCTTTGCCAGCCAACAATTTCTCTAGGCAGACAGCTCGCTCTTTGTACAGGTTAATGTATATGAATCCAGCCTCTATTATTTAAATGAACTTTGCTTTGCTCCGTTTTGTTTCATTAACTTTGTAATTAATTTTGAATTAAATAACCTTGTTTCCTTCAGCTCTAAATGTTGCATACCACATCAGTTTCCTGCTTATACCTAGCAGTCAGTCTGAACATACTGAATCAGTTTAAGAATGAATATTATAGCCTGAATTACTTCCCTTTATGCATCTTTCTTCTAAACCTTGCCTTCCAGGAATACTATTCATGTGGCCAGTGGCCGCTCTACTGCAGCCTGAGAGAAGGGCCTCGATTCTTAAATCCCACGAGGTTCTTTCATGCTTGAGCTTGATTGGAGCACGTTCCGGTGTAAACCTCTTCCTTAGGAAAGGCTGGAGTTGTTCCCAGTCCTTTCAAATAAAAATGTTGAACTCTGAGAATGTAGCAATGTCGTGGGAAAAGAACCCAATGGTAACTGGGGATAGGTAGAAATAAAAGGAAGAGGTGTGTGGAAAAGGGACTGTCACCATTGAGTTTCCCCTTCCAATGGCCATTTGCCCGTGGACAAGCCCTTAAAATTGGGTAAAGCCCTGCCGGCAAATACCACATCTGGAACTTAATGGCAGACATCTCGCAGAGGCAACTTTATAGGGGAGAAGTTAGGTTAGGTAACTCAGCAGTTAGAACTTAGGAGTTATCAGTTAGGAGGTCGAAAATGGGGGTTGACTTGCTCATGAATTGCTATTACTTTAAGAAGGGATTAAAATATCCTAAAATTAGATTTTGGGTAACAACCCTATAAATATACTAAAGTCATCAAACCATATATGTTGAATGGGTTATATGTTATAGGAGTTATATGTCTCAACAGAGCTGTTAAAAAGAAAGAAAGATAAAGATATATTTTAGGTATATGAAAATGAAGAGCATTCATTGACAGTCAGTACTAGAGGAAAAGCAAAAGTCTCCAGACTGAGGGAGAACAGTGCCTGAGTCTACAGAAAGGCACGAGGAGCACTTAACAAGGGTGAAAGTGTACATGCATATTAGAAACTCTTAAGTTTCAACTTAGGTAAGATAAATATGACTATTTGAACCAAACATGTATTGTGGAACATACCAGGTCAAGGCATTCCCCATGACTGTGGGCCACAGAGGCGCAGGTGTTGATGATAGGGTGGGAAGATTTTATGACAAGTTAAGGATACACATTTCAGCACCAGGGACATAATACAGACTTAGCTGTAAGGCTCATAGATACATTAAAATGAGCAGCTGAATGCTGCAAAAAGAAATCGTTTGGGGCAGACCAATATCAACTTTGTAAACTGTAAATAGGCTAAACATGCCGGATCAAAGAAGACACACTTGCATGCACATGGGAGGAGGACTGTGGGGAAAGGGAGGAGAGAGCTGAGAGGACACAGTAATGGATGAGGGAAAAGAGAAACAGTTGCACCATGGAGACAGGAGGCCACAGCTGGAGTCATGGTTATGGCACTGGAGGAGGTAACCCTCAAGCAGAGTGTCACCTGACAGGAAGGAATAGAAGATGTCATTTTATGTATTTACCGTTTGCGATTTTATAAATGTGCATAATGTTTTGATCTAATGCACTGCCTTTTCCTCTCCCCTCCAGGTCTCCTACCCCTCTACCCCCTTCCCTCCCAACTTCATGCATTCTTCTCGTAATTTAAAACCCACTGAGTCCATTTAGTGCTGCCTGTGTGGGAATGGGTGTGGGCCCACCTGGACCATGGGTTAGCCTCTCAGGGATCATATCCCTGAAGAAAGGCAGACTGTCTCTCTCCCCAGCAGCCATCCACTGAAAATAGCTTCTCAGCTAGGAGTGGGGCCACACAAGCCCTGTGCTGGTCTGTGCTGGGATTTCGCCTGGCTCAACCTTGTGCATGTCTGCAGTCATGGCCACCGTGAGTTCACGTGTGCAATGGTGTGTTTCGTCTTCCTCGTCCTGTTTTGCTGCCCACATCCACTGCTTCTGGCGCTTAGTCTTTTTTACCAAAAAGAAATATTTTATAATGAAAGAACTGTTAATTAGGAAGGTAATAGTCACAGATATGTGTGAAACTAGCAACAGAAATTGAAAATGCATGAAATAATTGAAAAGCTAAGTGAGGCGAACAGATAAATCCACAAATCACAGATTTCAATGGTTCTTTCACAGCTGTTGATAGGACAGAGTACCCCAAGAACTACCACCTGCCACCCACAAATTGCTACCGACAATTAAAACTTAAAATCTACATATTAAATGCTCATGATACAGTTACAAAGATATAACTTATGCTGGGCTAAGAAATCCCTTAGTAAACTTGTGATTGAAATTTTACAGGACAAAGATTAACAACACATGAACCAGAACCCCCCAGTCACCAATTTTTATAGAATATGGGTTAATAACAGTTATACATTTGAAAGTATTTTTAAAGACTATTTTTTGACATAGGTGATTTATATGAAATTCTAAGCTCAATGTTTATAATAGTTTTATAAACACAGACATGTTCATTTACATATCATCTGTACTTGCTTTACTAGTACGCTGCTAAAGACACTATGAACCACACACAGTACCTAAAATATCCACTTTCTTTTTACAGAGAATTTTTTCTGACCCTTGCCATAAAATTCGTTCTCTTATTACAAAGTATTTTAGAGACAAGAATTCATATTGTAGCCCAGGCTGGCCTGGAACTTAATGTGTAGCCCAGGCTGGTCTCAAACTCATGGAAATACTTCTGCTTCAGAACCCAGGAAAGAATAAATAAAATTGCTGACATCTATAATGAAAGAATACAATATTACTGCAGCTATCCTGCGGACACTGAGTCTGTGTCTTCTTCCTGACAGCATAATTAGACTAGATTTGCTCTCTAAGGTTGGCTTCTGTTGCTGAGATAAACACCATGACGAAAGCAACTTTGGAAAGAAAGAAATTATTTCACCTTACAGGTTACTGTCCATCTTGAAGGGAGGTCGGGGCAGGATCCTGGAGGCAGGAACTGAAGCAAGGCCATGGAGGGATGCTGCTTACTGATGTAGTTTATTCAGTTGGCATTCTTGTACAACCCAGGACTGCCTGCCCAAGGGTGGGACCACCACAGGGAGATGACTTCTTCCACTCCAGTCAGTAATTAAGAAGATGCCCCATGAACATATACATATTTGTCTGTATATGTATATATACATGTGTGCATGCATATAGTACTATTATATATGTATATATACATGTGTATACATATAGTACTATTGCTTCTTCAAATATATATTTTAATATATTTATAAATATATTTGAATATATTTATACACACACACACATAAAATCAATGGCCCAAAAGTCAGCAGAATTAAAATATTTTATATTCTAAGACTTTTTTTTTTTTTGGTTTTTTTGAGGCAGGGTTTCTCTGTGTAGTCCTGGCTGTCCTGGAACTCACTCTGTAGACCAGGCTGGCCTCGAACTCAGAAATCCACCTGCCTCTGCCTCCCAAGTGCTGGGATTATCTAAGACTTTTCTTACACTTAAATTTGTGTGTGTGTGTGTGTGTGTGTGTGTGTGTATGCCTGCACATGAGTCATAGCACAGGTGGAGATCAGAGGATAATTTGTGGAAGCCAGTTTTCTCCTTTCACCTTCCATAGATTCCTGAGATCAAATGGGTCATCAGACTTGGTGACAAGCACCTTTCACCACTGAGCCATCTTGGCCGGCTGGCACTCTGGGATTTCACAGATAATCGGTATCTACAAGGGAACAACTTTGATCCCAGCACTCTGAGAGGCAGAGGTGGGTGGATCTTTAAGTTGGAGACCAGCCTGATCTACAGGGAGAGTTCCAGGACAGCCAGGCCTGCACAGAGAAACTCTGTTTCAACCCCTCCCCCTCCCCCTCCCTCCCCCTCCCCCCAAAAAGAATCTGAGCAGCCACCATCATGCTCCCAGACTGTTAAAACTGGGCAACAGTGAACTGAGGTCAGAGGAAGACCCACGGCTCTGTGAAGGAGCAAGCGTCCCACTGTGAATCAAAACAGATATAGTGTTCTTATAACATTAGAAATTTCTGCATCATACCGTATGGTACTGTTTGGGATAAAGTCATATCTCTAGTTTCTTCCACAGGCTCTGTGTGTTTCCATATGTAGACGGACTCTCCACTGTCTCTGTCCAATAATATTTCCCAGAAGTTAACACAGATGCCCACAGATTTGTTTATTCAGATTAAAAGTGACATCACTGGTTGGCTCCTTGGATCTTGCAGTATATCGTGAACCTCACTCAGAGTTGATGTCCACTGTAGCAGACAGAATACAGACAGCTAAGGGGTGTTGTTGTCCAGAATCTACCAGTGTCTGGTAGAGAAATGAGCAGCAGTTTCAGGACACAGTTTCCTCCGATTGTGATTGTTCTTTAGCAACTGTCTCCTGCCATTGCTTTAGTGTGTGTGTGTGGGGGGGGCGTGTCCCAGAAACAACTCATTGATAATTCTTTTAGCAAATAAGTTCTGAAAGTCTTCCATACGTTAGCTATAAACTTTGAGCTAGATTAAGATGCCCAAATGGCCGTTTGAGGTATAATTTCAACCATGACTCTTGTGGTCTTGTTCATTTAATGAGAAGTGGCTAAGATCGAGTGCAGGGGCTGGGGGGTGGTGCCCCTGTAATCCTGTGTTCTAGAGGCTGAGCCAGGAGGATTCCCAGCCGAAGCTGCACAGGAGCTGCACGCATGCACATGCATGCACACACACACACACATACACCACACACCACACACAGGGTAAGATTATCAAAAAGGGCACATACAAGAGGCATGAAAAATTAATAAAACAAACTTGACATTAAAAACTGCTAAAAATGAAACATATGCAATGCATTGACCTTTTCTATGAGTTAAGGTCTAAACAATGAAATTGAAAATTACTGGCATTGGTGTGGGGGAGTTTGTTTTGTGTCTTTGGTCAGAATTTTACTGATTTAAAATAGTTATAATTCAAATGGGAAATGTAATAAAAATAAACAGGAAATTTAAGTAAAAACTTAGTCTTTTAAACCAGAGTTTAATTTTGGGTATTTTGCCCTGACAAATAGTATTTGAGATAAAATTGTGTGTTTAAGTCTTTATATTTAAATAAATGTCATTAAAACAGCCACTCTCCCCCGGAAAAAAATGGAGACATCAAAATATGCTCAATTTGGAGAGAAGAAAAGAGCAATATGACAAATTTTGCTGACACATGCGCAGGCCGATGCTGTTCTGGTCTAAGTATAGTTGTGCTGGGCTGTCCCACGGTTAACAGTGTCAGCATTTCTGTCAGGAACACGGTGTGCTTGAAAGAACTTACTGTAATTTACCGTCTGGGATAAAAGCAAGCTATTGTTTCTGAACTCCAACCGAGGACTGTTAACACAATAGGGAGAAACTACAGCAAACCTTTTAGTTATATGTTTATATTTTTAGCTTCTTACATACTTAAAAAAATTATATCTAAAACTTAAAGAAATCTCGGAAGATGGAATAATTATTTTGCCTTTATCTATTTTTATGTATGTATTTCTTTTTCAAATGTTCTGTATTTATATAATTTAATCTATTTTTATACATAATTTCAGAATTAAATGAGAATTTAGTGTATCAAAATTTGCATTATTGGGCTGGGGTATAGCTCATCGGTAGAGCGTGTAATGTAACATGTATAATTTCTGCACCCATGCTCTGCAACAACAAAGAAATCTTTGTATTGTTTCTTTCTATGTTTTATCATTTGTCTACTTAAATCATTCATGCAGTCAAGCACCTTGGTGTACCCGGTGTTTCTGGAGCAGCTTGCTTCATTGGCGCTCCCGGAGGCGGCTGTGAGACACCCGGTGTCAATAACTTGTTTCAGGCGCTTTTTCTTTCTCCTTCACTTACCTGTTTACTGTGTGCACCCAGGACTGTAGCTGGGAGCATGCGTACTACAGACAGCCCTCCGCCCCCAATAATAGATGGTCGCTCTTAGAGACCAACTGTGAAATATGCCCCCCCCCCCTTTTTTTGGTCTCTTTTTAGGTAATGATTTTCTCTTATGCATTCATTCTGAAAATCTCCAATTACCTTAAAGTATAAACGTCACCATGTAGCTTAATGTCGTTCCCTCAATGCGCAGGTTCCGCAGGTGAACCGAGAACAAAGGCTAATGGCGGCCCCAGCACTCCTGTAGATCGCATGAAGGTTGATGCGAACTTTGTTGGGCTTATTCACACTGGATTTTTAATCAGACTACCAGTTAGTTCTTCATAAGATATAATTCTTGGGGCTGGAGAGATGACTCAGAGGTTAAGAGCACTGACTGCTCTTCTGAAGGTCCTGAGTTCAAATCCCAGCAACCACATGGTGGCTCACAACCATCCGTAATGAGATCTGACACCCTCTTCTGGAGTGTCTGAAGACTGCTACAGTGTACTTACAGATAATAAATAAATAAATAAATCTTTTTTAAAAAGATATAATTCTTATTGCTTTATTGTTTGATATCCCTTTTGAAATTTACATTTGAGATTATTATGCTGCCCCGGTGCAGTGTGTGTATATATAGCAGAAAATTAACCCATAGAATATTGTAGTTTTGAAAGAATTTGCATCTTTAATTTTGTATTCTTACTCATTAAATGTAAGAGGGTAAGTGAACTTCAAAAGTATGATTCTTTTACTAGGTTTTTTTTTGTTTTGTTTTGTTTTAGCTTAAGCCAGGGTAATTTGTTTTATTGTGACTTTTGTCTTCCTAAGGTCTCAGGCAGTGTGTTCCTCAATGCCTAAAAGCTGTTTTCTGCAAATCCTTCGTGGGATGGCTAGAAACCTGTGAAAAATCATGAAATTACCAAATACCATGTGATGTGTATAGTCTCTCTCCTCTCCATTGGCAGCTCGATCAGGGGTAAGAATTTTCCAGGTTCAGGACCCCTTTAAAATATTTTTTTGAAAAGATAAAAGCATAGTCATATAAATATAAAGGAGATTTCTAAATAGTTTTAACAGATTAGTTATAAGGAAGTCAATAAGATATCATAAACAGCTCAAAAATTCAAACAACAGATATATACAGAGATACTAGGAATTCTGAAAAGACCTGATAAATAGATACAGAATTGGCCAATATTTGCAGGTCACTAATCACCTGTGTCCCACCAGATAAAATTATTTGGGTTTCTGTAAGAAAGAGTCCCTTGCAATACTGTACATTGTCTACAATTACAAACCTATGAAATAGCATCCCATCATGGACACCTGGTACTTCCTTTGAGACACAGATTCCAGTAACTCAGGCTGGTTTTCAACAGTCTTGGTGCTTCTCCCCAGGTCTCCCAAATGCCAGGACTATAGGTGCCACATGCCTGGCTCCCAGCAAATTTTTTTTTAAGTTTTTACATATTCCAAATTCTTTCATAATTTTTATAAGTATCTTGTTCATGATTTTAGTGACCTCAAAAGTTGTTCATTTTTTTCAGTGCTGTAGATTTGAACTTAGAACCTTGTTTATATGTGCACAACTGCTGAGATATATCCCCTTTAATTACATGTGTGTGTGTGTGCATGTATGTGTTTGTGCATGCACATGTGCACCCCCACACACATGTCATGGCATACCTACAGTGCCAACAGGTGGGAGAGTCAGTTGTCTCCTTTTCCTGTATGGGTTCCCGGAACTAACTAGGTTGTCAGGTTTAGCAGTGTCTTTATCAGCTGAGCTATCTTGCTAGGCTTTTGTTTGTTTTGTTTTGTTTTGTTTTTTGAGACAGAGTCTCTCTGTTTGCCCTGGCTTTCCTAGAACTCACTGTGTAGACCAGGCTGGCCTCAAACTCACAGAGATCTGCCTGCCTCAGCCTCCCAAATCCTGGGATGAAAGGTGTGCACCACCACCACCTGGATTAACTTGATGTTTTTAAATTATTAATTTTTTGGGTTGGCACGCAGAATTATGTTCTATCCTCACTCCTCACACGTGTGTGTCATACTTTGTCCTCCGCTGCTCCTTTTCCCGCCCCCCCCCACCCCGCTGTCCCCTGTGCTCCCGAGATCCTGCTGCTGGCTTCCTTTTCTCTTCCAGTTAGTCCCACTTCTGCTTTCTTGTTACATGAATTCTCTTCTCTCAGGATCACTTCCCCATGGGCGCGCGTGCCCGTGAGCACACACACAAACATGCACACACATCCACACACTCGAACACACGCACACACAAGTGTATGCTAATAGACATACACATATAAATAAGAGAACACTTATTATATTTAACTTTCTGGATATGGGATATTTTGTGTAATATAATAATTTCCAATTCCATTCACTTTCCTTAAAAAAGGTCATGGTATCATTTTTCTTTGTGACCACTCAAAATTCTATTGTGTATATGCCCTACATTTGATTTGTCTGTCCATGTATTGATGGACAGCTAGGCTGATATTATTGCCCTGCTGCTGTGAATAGCAATGGAATGGATATGTGTGTATCAGGGTCTTCAGGCATGTGTCCAGAAGTGGTAAGTCTGAGAGTACAGTAGTTCAGTGTTTAGTTTCTTGAGGACCCTACTGCTGATTCCTGTGGTGACTTCACAAGGTCACACTTTAGCCATCAGTGAACTCCTCTCTCTCCACATCCTCTTTGGCCTCTGTCATCATTTGTTTTCTTGATGTCTAATGGTAGCCATTCTGATCAAGATGGGGTGGGTCTCAAAGCAGCTTTAATTTGCTTTTCCCTGATGGTTAAGGATGTTGAACACTTGGTGAGTTCTCATTCGTTGATTTGCATCTTCTTTTGAGAATTATCTATTCTGTTCATCATCCTATTCATTGATAGATTAATAGTTCTCAACGTGTTGGTCACGACCCCTATGGGGTTGATTGACCCTTTCACAGGGGCCTAAGACCATCATCAAACACAGATATTTACAACACAATTCAAAACAGTAGAAAATTATAGTCATGAAGTAGCAACAAAAATAATTTTATGGCTGAGTTTCACCACGATATCAGAAACTGTAAAGGGCTATAACATTAGGAAGGTTGAGAACTACTGGATAAGTAATTTGAGTTTCTAATGTTTAATATTTGCATGCTTAAAAGGCTTTTTAAATATTTATTTTTAGATTTGTTTAGCCTTATGTGAGTGTTTTGTCTATAAGAATGTATGTACAACATGTATATCTCATATCCCCAGAAACTGGAGTTACAGATGGTTGTGAGTCACCACACAGATGCTGGGTACTGAACCTGGGTCCTCTGCAAGAGCTGCCAGTGCACTGCACTGCAGAGCTCTCTCTCCAACCCAGGCTGTGTGTGTGTGTGTGTGTGTGTGTGCGCGTGCGCGCGTGTGTGTGTGTGTGTGTGTGTGTGTGTGTGTGCGCATGCGCGTGTGTGTGTGTGTGTGCGTGTATGTGCACTTTATTCATTTATTATAAGTAAATTATTCATTCATTATAAGTAAATAGACTGTAGCTATCTTCAGACACACCAGAAGAGGACATTGGATCCCATTACAGATGGTTGTGAGCCACTATGTGGTTGCTGGGATTTGAACTCAGGACCTCCAGAAGAGCAGTCAGTGCTCTTAACTGCTGAACCATCTCTCCAGCCCCTTTGTTTGTGTTTTAAAAAATGTTTTTAAATTTAAAAGAGACCTTTTTATTTTTAGGCAAGTTTTCAACAATTTGCCCAGGTCAGACCAGACTTGAACTTGTGATCTTGCTCATGCCTGTTGAGTAGCTGGGATTTACAGCCTGTGCTGTGCTGCTCAGTTATTCTTGCTCATAGGAGGGCTGGTGCAGGCTTATGTGAGTGAGGAAGTGGGTTGATACCACCATGAGTTCGTTCTTACAAGTCTTAGCCATTTAGCAATGAATCTATGAAAGTTACAACACTCCCTTTGGTCTGAGACATTTCATAAGAGTCTTGGAATGAAGTTTCCCAGGCCTCTTGGCTGTCACGAGGACAGAAAACCACACCTAAGAAACTATCCCCCAGATTTCATGTGTAGTGTGGACATTTAATCCAATTCCTCTTGACTTGGAATCATCCAATTTCCTGAGGTGCTTGGCCTGGTAGCCAAGGACATTCTTCGTGGCCTGCAAGCCAGGGAAAAGCCATTTGTACTGAGTAGGCTTGGTCAGATGTAGGACCCACAAGTAAAAACAGTGTAGTTCTATAAGAATGAATGGTTGCTAGATAATTCAAATCAACAAAAATCAGATAATTCAAATTTTAGTTTCAGTTTATAAAAGCAGTGGTTACTTAATTTTTGTAGTATATAAATATCTTCTGAAGAGAAGGGATTTTTTAATACAAAAAGAACATGGCATTAAAATATGAATAGTAATCTAAGCAAGTATCTGTAACAGTTGTCCCTCCATAGATCATACAGTCCCGTGCTCTTCATGATTTGGGGTCTCCAATCTGCTTTCCTGTGTTGTCTTCTGAAGTGCAATGGATGCTGGGAAATCCTGACTCAGGCCTGTGGTTCTGAGTGAATGTTCTATAAATGCCCATCATCCTAGAATCTTGTTCCCAAGAACCTATTCTTTGAAGAATTAAGCCGTACTTGTCACTTATTTCCTGTGTGACTCAACCTTTGCCAAACATCGAATTAAAACAGAAACTGTGTTGGAGATGTCTCGGAGAGTAGAATGTGTGTGGTACACTTTACTGCGTCTCTAATGCTCAGTGCCAGCTAAAAAGCCAGGTGTTTGTACTCCTAGTGCTGGGAGGCAGAGAGAGAAGGATCCTGGGAGGACATTGCTCCATTTCTCTAGTCTAATTGGTGATCTCTTCCAGACCCAGAAAATATGATCAAGAGTGACTGAAGAAAAGCACCCCAAATCGCCCTCCATCCTATGTACACACAAGCACCCCAAATCGCCCTCCATCCTATGTACACACATGCACACACATGCCTACACACATAACCATATGCACACACATACATACCATGCACAAGAAGGGAAGCATGAATCATCATAGTCATATAGGGAAGCATTTCCATCTATAGTCAATAATATCATAATAGAGAAGAACAAAATTCTTTACGGGCATGTATTACATAATTATTTCACTTGGGTTTTGATCTGTATTTAAAACCTTTTATGGTGACTGGGCATGATGGTATTTGCTTGTGACCATAGCAACTCAGGAGGCAGAGACAAGAGGATCATACTAGCCCAACTGTTCATGAAAGGCATGATACCATATTATAAACAAGCAAACACACCAACATATGGAATCAAATATGTTGAGAAACTTAAAGGAGCATCTAGAGATTTTAATGTGATGATTTTTATTCTAACTACTATCTTTATTCTCTAATATAAACAACAGTGGTTCCTATTCTAACTACTGTCTCTATTTCTCTAATGTAAATGACAGTGATTTTGAAGTATCCCTTTGGGGTATAAATGATATTTTGAGGTGTTTTTTTTTTCTGTATTCAAGACTCAATTTTGGGAAAGTAAAATTAAAAACTTATTGAAGAGATTGGGCCATTTGGTTATAGCATCGCTGTGTCTGAGAAAGGATTCTTAGCTGTCTCTCTTTCCTCAGAGGAACATTTAAAATAAAAGTAGAAAGTATAGTTATAAAGAACCTTGGTCCCACCTCTTCCTCCTCTTCCTCTTTGCTTTTGAGTTAATATTTTTCTTCCCATAAATAATCCAGGATGCAAACTTCAGCATCAAGCACAGAAATACATCCTGGGCAGATGCTGAGTCACTGCTTTCTGGGCTGGTCCAGGAAGGAAGGGTTTCTTCTGCCCTGAAAGCCCAGCCAGCAGGGTACCGAGAACTGAGAACACCTTAGTTAATCCCGCAGCGGTCTCTTCATCAATAATGCCGAGGTGTTGTGTGTGTATCCGTCATTTGTATTTCAAACGCATCAGTATTCATTGTGTTTCTGTTTCCAGTACCAGCAGTTCTGAACCCATGTCTTTGGCTTTGAGGCTAAGAAAAGCTGAGAACTGCTACCTTCAAACACAACGACTTTTCCTTAAAAACAGAAGTGCATGCACTCGTGTGCATCTCTGTTGTTCTTCGTATAGTCTCCTCGCTTGCATCAGCTATAGCTTTTGACCAAGTAACCGATTTCTGTTTCACAAGGAAAACTAGGTTCAGGGTCATCTGGAACTGTGAAACATAAGAGGCAGTTGAGGAGACAAGTCACAAGCGCATCACACGCCTTATGCTCTGCCTCTACATACATACTTTTTAAACGTTTAATTTTTTTTTTTAACATTTCTTTATGGTATGTGTGTGTGATACAGCTTATGTGTGGAGGTCAGAAGGCAACTACAGAAATCGTTTCTCTGCTTCCATCGTGTCGGGTCTGGGGACAGGGCTCAGGACATCAGGTTTGACAGCAAATGTCTTTACCCTCCGAGCCATCTTACTGGGTCGTCATTTTTGCTTTGTTTTTAGACACGGAGCTCATCCTAACTTTGTTCCTTTTCCCCTTAACTGATGCCGGGGTAACACTCAGAGCATCCTGTATGCTGGGCAGGTCCTCACCACTGAACTGTGCCCTCAGTACAGTTCACATCCTTTATACAACCCACTAAAGAGGCAAAATCTTCATTAATGTAATGCAAATTCCTTATGCAAGAAACAGAAATGTCAGTTCAAAATCAACTTAGTGATTAAAGTTTCAGTGGTCCTACCCTATTTAAAATCAATTTAGTTGGTTCAGATTTTTAAAATATCTTTAAAAATTCTACTATCAAGCATAAATGACATAAAATAACTATAGTTTAAGTAGAGCCTTAAAATAATGATTTATTTGAACAGATTTACATTCTTAAATTTTGGGTTTTTGTTGGTTGTTTTGTTTTGTTTTGTGAGACAGGGTTTCTCTTGGTAGCCTTGGTTGTCCTGGAACTGCTATGTAGATCAGGCTGGCCTTGAACTTGCAGAGATCCACCTGCCCCTGCCTCCCAAGTGCTGGGATTAAAGGCATGCACCACCACCATCTGGCAATGTCTTTAAATTTTTTTAAACAATATGTAAGGATTAATAACTTATTTGATCAGTGAACCCATATAAGTTTAGTGAAAATAGACCTAGGTCAAATAAAATGTATGCATAGCATACTCAATATTCTTAATCAGAGAAGAGACAATCTGTCTTTATTAAGTCAAAGTTAAACCAATTTTTTTAATGTACTCTGTCTGCATGTACACCTGCAGGCCAGAAGAGGTCATAAGATCCTTCTTATAGATGGTTGTGAGCCAGCATGTGGTTGCTGGGAATTGGACTCAGGGCCTCTGGAAGAGCAGCCAGTGTTCGAACAAGTATCTATTAATATAACTTGAATTCTTAAAATGTTTCTTGTTTTTTATGATAATAATTTTCTTAAATTCATTAATATTTAAGATATTAGAATATTAGGTATCGCTTCTCGGCCTTTTGGCTAAGATCAAGTGTAGAATATTAGGTATATTTCTTCTTGTCCTACAATGGACTTTTAGGGCTGTTCAGTGTATCTATCAGGCAGACTAGAGTTGTTTGAATTTGATTTTACACCCTAATTATCTCCTCTGTGGATAGATACTTTATTCCCATGTCATCTTTGCTCTCTCTCCCAATGGATTTAATCTTGAGTGTCAGCCACCAGCTTAAATGTTTGGATCGCTGAACCAGGGCCTTCATCATGATCTTACTAACGGGAAGAAAACTGTTAAACCCAAGTGAACCACAACCACCAACAATGGCACCCATGAAATAAATGACAGAGAATGTGAAGTCTAGAAAATGAAGGGAAGCAGCCAGTCTGAAGCTCCGCTCCCTTAGATCCACCTCTGAGAACTGGGAGAAGGTGCTCAAGTGTGCAGCCTGCCCCTGCCCACAGGCCTAGCACGCAGTCCTCTCTGGCTTATAAGGCCCAGTATACAGGCTCCTCTGATACCTCAGTTGACACCTCATCTACCCAACAAGTCTACTGAGCATTTCAATGAAGAGTCTCTAAATGTTTTAGAATTTATAAAAAGAGAAAATCAGATTTTCACAAATAAAAAAAATGAACATGTGCTAGAAGTGTATTTGAAGAACTGCTTATTTACAAGGAGAGCAAAGATGTTGCAACTGACTCAGAGGAAAATTCAATACTGTGCACACATGTGAATAGACATGAAATTGATGTGGGCCCGCACAGCAGTCTGTTGTCGCATACCAAGCAGAGTGCATCTGTATTTTCCTAAGGTTTATGGTTTACAAAGTTGTAAAGTAGCTCAAAGGTAAAAGGACAGGCCTCTATGGAGTTGGATAATCAGAAGGAGATATTTGCCTTGTGTCTGGGAACCTGTTTTGTGGATGATGTCAAAGTCTTTCTCTGAAAAGCAATCTATACAGGTGCCTTTTGTAGCCTTTGGCACCTTGGCCAACTTGGCCATTTAGACACAAAGCAGCCAAGTAGAACCTCTGACCAGAACTTACAGAGTTGAAGCAGCAAGAGTGGAGGAGAGGTTTGTCTTCATCTGTACCTGCACCACTAGCTGGGTAAGGCCCTGTGGGCTGCCCTGCTTTCCTCTCAGTCTTGTGACTTGTCCAAAGATCCAATCCAACAAGTACACTACATTCAGCTTTGTGATTGGAGCTTAACTTGGCAAAGTGTTATCTGGTGGAACAGTTGCCCACGGTGATTTAATGAGCTCTGGTTTCACCAGGACTCTGGCGAACAGTAGGTTGCTCCTACGATCACAAGACCCAACCAGAGCGGCTTCCTGCTTTTGTGACTATGTCTGCGCACTATTTCCCATCTGCAGCAATAGCAATGGTATTCATGGGCAGGTGAAACCATTTGCTGGGTGATTGAACAGACTGAGCTCTGTTTAGGAAATGGGGTTTAGAAAAACAAATATGTAATCTGTGGAAGACTAGTTATAAAAAAAATAAGATGAAGGAAGGCTGTATCTACAGTATTGCTGTATTTGGCACATCATCATGTTTCCTTGTAGATGGTTGTTTTGCCCCAGCATTCCTGGACCCTATCTGACTTAGTCAGTGTTCTATCACTGTGAAGAGACTCTGTGACCATGGCAACTCTTATAAAAGAAGGCATTTAATTGAAACTTGATTCTAGTTTCAAAGGTTTAGTCCATTAGCAGCATGGTGGGTAGCAGCTCACAGGCAGGGATATGCTGGAGAAGTAGCTGAGAGTTCTACATCCAGATCAGCAGGCAACAAGAAGAGAGAGAGTCCACCCCAGTGACAACACTACCTCCAACAAGGCCACACCTACTAATCCTTCCCAAGTAGTACCACTCCTGATGACTAAGCATTCAAATATATGAGCTTATAAGGGGCCATTCTTACTCAAATCTCAAACCTCCATATGTTTTACCAAATTCTTTTAAAAGGGAATTTCAGAATTTTGTGGCTCACTTTATTAATCACAGAAAATGTTAAGGTTTTTGTTTTTGTTTTTGTTTTAAGGTCAGTTCTTGGCATGCCTTATGGATAAGATTCGGCCTTTGCATCTCTAAATTTAGTAGCAGGTTGTGTTTTAAGGAAAGCAGCCAAAATGCCTCTGATATTAAATATAGCTAAATCCCTTTTGCTTTAATCTTTAACAGTACGTCATAAGCTTTATTAAACATCTGGAATGGGGTTAATCTTTAGAACACCTTTACGGAGCAGAAATAACAGCCTCGGTGCTTATAATAGAACAAATGCAAATGCGTCCAGCAGGGCTCTGTTTATGCCTTTTATTTTAGTAACCTTACTTCTGATTATAGACTCCCTCGTTAGTGCTCTCAGCAGAAACAATGGATGCCTCTCTCTCAACCTCAGTGTTTAGAACAAAACTTAAGAGCATGAATCTTCCAACCCTCGGGCTTTGCCCGATGACACCTCTCTCGTGGCGCAAGCTGCAGCAGAGAAACAGGCTCGTCCGGCTCCCTCTGCTCTGTCACTCTTCCAGCTGCGTACGAGCTGAAATCGAGGTCTAGAGCCAACTCGGTTCAGCCCACTGCTCTTTAGAAAGCGGAGGGCCGATGACAGGCAGTGAGGATCTTGCTTTTACTTTCTGATTGTTGCATAATGGAGTTTATACAATTATGTGTTGGCATCTGAATTTTGATTATCCCTTGGGTAACGGTCTTGATCATTCACTCTCTCCTTTGGAGTACAGTCCAAAAAAGTTTCATTATCTATAAGCCTTCATTTCTGCACAGGAATGCTAGCAGCTGTGACTTTTGCATAGATCTAATGCTTAACTTCTTTTGTCAGGAAGTGAACTGTTGCTGGCTTCTCTTTGTCTTATTCCAAGTTGGGTCATGAGATTTTCCCTGCAGCCTGGGAAGGTAAGATGCCAGCATTAACTCTGTGCATTTAAAACTGTGGTTTAGCTACTCCAGTCCTTCTAGATGTTCCTAAGAACCCTTAAAAGACATGAACAGGGAAAATCTCTGAAGTTGGAAGGCCCACTTATATATTATTTATTTTTAAATATATCTTACATATACTGAAAATATATCTTACATATACTGAAAATACTAAAAGGAAAAGCGACAGCAATTTTCTGCATAAATACTTTATATATGTATGTCTACATATACATTGTCTCTGAGATATAAGTGATGAAAAGTATACATATATTTTTTTTTGTTTAAGACTGAGTCTCAGGTTGCCCAGGATGACCTCAAACTTCACAGTGTAACTGAGGCCACCTTGAATGTTTGTTTTTTTTTTAGATTTACTTTTTTTTTTTTCATGTGTGGGTGTTTTATCAGCATGTGTCTGGACACGATGTACCGTGCCTGAGGAAGCCAGAAGAGGATGTCAGATCCCCTGGAACTGTAGTTACAGATGGTTGTGGACTGCCATGGGGGTTCTGGGGCTTTAACTGGGGTCCTCTGGAAGAGCAGTCAGTGATGCTTTCTCCTTTGAGCTATCTCCAGCCCAGCCCTTGAGCTCTTTATCCCTGCCCTCCACTTCCCACCCCACCCCATTCTGAATGCTGCTGTTGTAGCATGAGCACCTGGTATGCGTACTTTTTTAGTTTTACTTCATTTTCCAACCTTTTAAGAAGTAATAGACTTTAATTCAGGGAGTGACTTGTAGAATTTTCTCCTTAATCATATTTTCTGAGGTAAGCAAAATGGAGAAGGCAGAGACTGAGATGTGTGTGTTGGGGGAAAGGACAAAGTTATGAAAACTAACAATCACAGAGGTTTGTCTCAGGCTCACGTGTCACGTGAAGCGTTCTGTGCGTCCTCCTCTCGGCGTGCTCACCAGGGCAGACTGGCCTGTGAACACTCAGTGACGGAGGTCGTGCTTACAGCTTGTGACTTGCTCATTGCGTGCTCGTAGCACTTCTGTATTTTGCTGGACTTTAGCTACTTTCAGCAGATATTTAAAATTTTCAGTGATTTACTTAAACTAAACCTTACAAACCACCGTAAGCAGTAACTCACCTGATGGTAAATGTGGATGGTTCTCTGTGTGGACTGTGTTGCTGATCCCTGAAACACATCCCACATGTGAGTTAGCTGGCTAACAGTCAAGAGTGAGGAACTCTAAGATTTTCTTTTTAACTAGACTTAAATGGGGCTAACCTATTTGAAGTACTCATAATATCAGTCCTCAATGGTACAAATGTCACACACTTGACATAAATAGCTAGTTCTTCAAGAGTGGGTAGTGACTAAATGTCTCCGGGCACAATCAAGTGGCACCAGGTAATGAAAAGTAGCAAAGGCTGCCAGCCTCTGAGTTCTTGGCCTATACATATCTGTGGCCTTTGACAGGATTCTGGCCATGTGTTTGTATATCAGATAGCTTTGGACTAAGTGGATCCAAACCATGTCAGTGTATTTTCTTAAACTCTTATAAAGGTTTTATTTTTGGTTTGTTCTCATTTTTTTTTATGAGTTTCAGGCTGAACTATGATTGGCATATGGGGTTTGTGAAGTTGGGTCAGTTCTGGGGTCACAGTGTTAGGATTCTTCCTTCTGGGGTAGCTCTGTCCAAGTGGAATGGCATTGGAGTTGAGGGGTTTTTGAGGAGGGGTGGTGGTGGTGGTGATTCTTTTATAGTAGGTTCTTGTGTCTCATTTCTGGGAAGTGTAATAGTAGCATCTTTATTGGCCACCGTGCTCCTAGTTTCTTACCTGGAGTCTGGCATTTGAAAAGGGATTACTCGCATTCCTCTCTCACCGGGACAGCATCCTGCTATCTATAGCACTTGATCAATTATGAAAGTAACTAAGTAAAAGAATTAAGGCAGAGGTTATTACTTTGGCTTCATGTCATAAAGCTTGAGTGGCACGCAGCAAGGTCAGGACATATGACAGGTATATATCTAGTTTTATCTAGCCTAAGTCCAGTGTTCATTTTTTAGAACAAAGCCACATCTGTTCAGGATTCACAACTTCTTGGTTCTTGTGGCTTGTGTTTATTTTGCTTTTAAAGGGGGTCATCCCAGATATCCCAGCCAGGCCTTGAACTCATGGTAATCCTCCTGTCTCAGTTCCTCAAGTAAACGTTTGGTTCCTTTACTCTTGCTGAAGACCTTCAATATCATAGCAACTTTCTCTGAACACTAAAATCAGATGAACTTTTCTCATGTCAAGTGCAGTAAACATGGCTTTGATGCTTCTGGTGGAAGCTCTTTGGTGCATCTAGAAAACCATTGTACAAGATGGATTTTGAGTTTGGAAGATTCTTACATCACTGGGCAACTGTACACATTCTGGCATTAATCTTCAGTTCCAGGAAAGTGTGTTAGCACTTGGCGTTCATCAGATTAGACGACACAACCTTTTGGGACTTGACAGCCTGTACAGAAGTGAAGGCCAGGACGACTTTAGCGAGAGTTACTTACATAAAGACAGAGGCTGCTTAGCTCTGCCCAAATGCTGCCGTGACACTTGACCTTCAGCTCACACTAGCGCGGCTACATGTCTGCTGTCTCCGCTCTGCGGTCCCTGACTTCCGTTTACTTGAAATGCAGCATTTGTGTCACAGCTGAAGACGTACCATTTTCATAAGTTACCCAGAGCTTTCAGAGCAGACTCCTTATGTACATCACTGGATAGGCAGTGTTCCCTTATTTATATGATAATTATCTGGAAAAACAGACTTCACTTGTAGGTTACACAAGCAGTACAAGGTGTCCGCTCCTTTCTCTGAGCTCAGATTTAATGAGGTAAAGAATAACTAAGTTGTTTTTTTTTATGTTATTTTGCTTAAAATTTCCACCAGTGCGTTCCTTTTCCCCGATGTGAATGGTAGAGAACTCGGCTGGTCGTTTCTCTCTTGTGCCTTTTTCTGTTTGCTTCAGTCCTGACCTGATCGCTGGGCTTCACACACCATTCCTGGACTACACAGGACTTTCTTTAAAACAAAACAAAGCCATAACACCCCACCTCTGTAAAGCATGTATGGTAATTGAGTTCTATTTTAGTACAAAAATAATCTTAAGGAAATTGTGAGAGAGTTTTTATTTATATTTTTGTGCATCTAGAACAACTCTTGGAACTGAATTCAGAGCAGGATTTTATCTTTTGGAAAGCTGCCTTTCCTGCGTTTGTTTTGTGCTGTATGTGTTGGCTGTGACAAGCCACTGGGCTTCTTTCTAGGGAATTTATCAACTCCTCCCACCCTCCACTCTTTCACCTAAGAAACCTCTCTCTGACCCCAGATATATACATGCAAAAAATTGGAGCACGTGTCAAGAATTTACTTATAATGGTAAGAACATTAATTTTTTAAAACAATTCTTTGCTAAAATAATTGTTATTTTTTTGGTGATATTGTTATATTTATTAGTGATAAAAGCAAATTTACATATTTGATACTGAATGCCAGGGAGCATCCCCAGCGCTCTTCAAGCCTGATGGGAATTTATGTCCTCCTTCACCATGATATACAGTGTGGAGCAGCAGAAGCATATTAGGGCCATTTCAGAAACTACTAGAAATTCTGTCCTAATGCCAAGCCAAAATTCATTTAGTTATTTTTTTTTATTTAAAAGTTAGCAACTTAAATAGCAATTTTAAATTCAAATGTTCTGACAATATAATCCAAAGGTATTCTGCTTTGATGCTTTCATGCTAAGGAATGACAAGAGGGATATATCAAAACCTTGGTTTCCCGTAATTAGACCATTATGTTTTCATAGTAGAACACTTTGCATGCATAGTAAAAACACTGCAGTCTACAGTGTATGCTGGTCTTAAGTCTGAACCGAGGTGTAAGAGGCAGCATCTGTCAGGGTTGTGCGGTGACTACACACGTGGTGGAAGGTGTGTGTGTGTGTGTGTGTGTGTGTGTGGTGTGTTCAGGAGCAGCTACAGGGACATGCGTATGTGCACACACACATGTGCTGTCTGTGTCTTTGTCTGTCAGTCCTGGGAAGTAGAAATAAAACTAGAGAAGAACAAAATGAACTTTGACTTCTCCCTTTTCTTCTCAGGTGTATTTAATTGAGCCTATGGGAATAATAATCCTTTCATGTTTTATTCATTTATTTATTTTATGTGTATGCTTGATTTGTCCGCATGTCTGTCTGTCAGCACTCCATGCATGCCTGGTACCTTCAGAGACCAAAAGAAAGAGATGTAGTTACAGATGGTTGTGAGCCTCCATGTGGGTACTGAGAATTGAACCCAGGTCCTCTGGAAGAGCAGTCAGTGCTCTTAACCACGGAGCCATCTCGCCAGCCCCATAGACAAAATAGTATTTTAATGTTTATACTGTAATTATGAGTTTTCCCCAAAATATCTTTCACATGGTGTTTTGTATCCTGTCCTTAGGCTCCTTTCCTTGTCTCCACAAACAATGTTCACAGTAGTTTGAGAGAACCACTGTACTGCTGAGGTCCCCACAAAGCCAACAGCAGTAACCTCCTGCCTTCATTGGGGAGGCATTAGGATTCTAACACTTCTGCTCTTTGTCCAGTTGGACTTTACTCTCTGTGCTGAACTGCCCTCCTACATATATGCAGGCTGTTAGTTATCCTACTGGGTTAGTCGTTACACCAGTCATTAGCTCATGTCTAGCCCTCTAGGCCTGTTGTGCTCATTAGTACAGTGTGGGAGGCAGAGAGACCAGACGTCTAATAGCCCACCTACTCTGAAAAGTGGTGAGGGGGAAAACTAATTTTCTAAAATCAATCTTTACAATTTTTTTTAAAAAAGAGCTCAAAGTATGTATCTGTCTGCGTACATACTCATTTTTATATAGCATTATTATTATATATACATTGTGAATTCCCTACATAACTTCTGGAGTTACTTTATAAACAAATGCTCATATTAAAAAGAAATATTTGTTTTGAAATAGAGTTTGACTCTCTGGGATGGGCTGGCCTAAAACTCACCATGTGGCCCAGGCTGGTCTTGAATTTGAGTTGATCTTCCTGCCTCAGCTTCCCAAGTACTAGGACAGCAGATGCATGTCAACATTTCCAGCTAAAATATTTACATTCAATTTTAATATAAATGGATGAAACTCCAAAGAGCATAATTCTTGTTAATGTGCAGTAATCCTTTGAACATGTTAACATGGAAAAACGGCTAACTGGCCATGTCAAAGACTGCTTCTTGTGGTATTCTTTGCTGTTTCATGTTGTCTCTGAAGAAAAATAGAAATGCTGTTAGTGAAGTTGACAAAAGTTTAAGAAGGCATTTTTGAACCAGTAGAAAGAGATGTAATGTTGAATAACTCAGGGTTTGGAAGAAATAGTAATTTTGAGAAAAAGTTGCAATCATCTATATAAAATATAATAAATTGTAGATGAAGTTGAGTTATATACGGATAGTTACCCCCTGGAAATGTAGACTTTAAGCCTTTGTGGCTTGTACCTGCAGTCCCAGCTACTTGAAAAGCTGAGGCAGGAGGATCACTGAAAGTAAGGGGTTGAGGACAACTAGAGGAACAACATTGCGACCCTTGTGTAAAAACTGGCAGGCAGAGAAGTCAAACCCAGAAGGCATCCACCCTGTCCACACATGGAGTCTGAGTGGGACCCGATCCCTCCAGCCTCTAAGCTGCTGAAGAATGGTAAAGGAAGGAGACAAGTGTAAAGTAATACATTTGTCGGCAGCCGTGTCTCCAAGCGCACCGCATCGAGCATCGCTACTCTTCATTCACAATCCGAAAAGCAGAGACCTTTCTCTTCCTTCCAGTCGGAGACTGTATATTGTCCACACCAGTATGTGATCTTTGTCTAAACTTTTATCCTATAGGTGCATTGAAAATTATACAGGAGCTCGTTGCGAAGAGGTTTTTCTCCCAAGTTCCAGCATCCAAAGCAAAAGTAACCTGTCGGCGGCTTTCGTGGCACTGGCGGTCCTCGTCACTCTTGCCATCGCGGCGCTCTGCTTCCTCTGCAGGTAACGGAAGCAGAAATAGACCCTCGAAAAGAGGAAAGCAATGCACAAAGCGGTGGCATCTAAGTAACATGCTCTTTGCTTCTAGTGTTTCTGCAGATACTGTGGAATTGGCATTATCTGGCATTATCTCTCTAATACAATTTTGTTATAAACTAATAAGTCGCTTTGAAAGTATCTTAAGCAGTTTTACCTCGTTCTTTGTCACCAGTGACGTCATTTGCCTTGTTATCTCTTAGCTAGGTGCACCCATGCTCACTACAGCACCGTGCTTAAGTCACTTGAGGATTTGGGTGAGATGTTTCTTAGCAAGTTTTGAATATGAAAAGCAAAGTGACTCACCCAGGGCTTTAGAAGCGTAAGGTGTGGGGCTGATGTCTACCTTACCATGTGCGAGGCATAATGAATGTAGTAGTCGACAAGGTAGAAACATCCCCTAAATTCATGGGCTATTTAAATCTAGAGAGACAGATAAAGAGACAAAAAATTAAATTGGAGAAACTGGTAACTCCTAAGAGAAACAAAAGGAAAAATTACACATTGCAAGGCTGTATATCAAAGATTACTTTTATTGATTCCTTTTGATTGACCTTCAGTGGTTTTGGAAAAAGAAGTTTTTAAAAGGGGAATATGGAATTAAGTTTAGTAGTTATTTGTATTAATAAGTATTAAGTGTGCACTGGTTTTTCTCATATGATTGTGAAAATAGAGCTGATAGTCATCATATACCAAGTTGACTTGAGAAGTTAATATTCTAATAATAAGATGTCGATAAAATAATATCTCATAGACCCTGATTAAAATTTGGAGGGACTTTACTCCTTTAAAAGATGCATTATGAGGCTGGAGAGATGGCTCAGCGATTAAGAGCACTGACTGCTCTTCCAGAGGTCATGAGTTCAAATCCCAGTAACCACATGGTGGATCACAATCATCTGTAATGGGATCTGAAACCCTTTCCTGGTGTGTGTGAAGACAGCTACAGTGAACTCATATACATACAATAAATCTTTAAAAAAAGATGCATTATTGTATATTTTATTTCAAGGTATCATTTAGTAGATGTTTTCTCATACTTTTTGCATCTGAATGCTTCAAATACAAAGAGTTACAAACCAGACTGTGTTTCCCAAGTGATCTGCCATTCCCACATGATCTGGCTTTCTGCATGTGTCCTGTCTTACTGTGACCCTGTTACTCAGGCAGCAAGGGTTAGAGTTTAGCGCTGGGCTGTGTAGTTCAGTGATAGTGTGCTTATCTGGCAGGCATGAGATTCTGGGTTCAAGTCATCGAACTGTGATAGAAATAGTTTATTTCTTTAGACAGGCACTGTGATTACTATGATTGTGTAAATGCTACAACTAAGAACACAGACTTTAAATGGACTAAAAACTCCATCTTAGAACCAGGGAGTATCTTGTAACAAGTCTAAGCAGAGAAAACAAGCATCTCCAGACTGCTAGCCATGTGAACAAGGCTCCCTAGACATCCTGCTCGGTCGAGCCTTTAGTTGGCTTGTATTATCTACTGGTTGCCTGCAATTACACAGAGGACGCCCAGGTTAAAAAAAGGAAAAGAGAGAAAGCTCAGCTGTCAACCAGTAGAATCATGAGAAAGAAAGTTTTAATCGACTGCGTTTAGGGTAGCATGTTATGAAGTATTAAATGAGCCATCTTGTTTGCCCTTCACTGTAAAACATTTGGAAGAACTATATAACGATCTATTCTTATTCTATCCCTCTGTTTTCCAGTCAAATATGCTAAGTGAAAGATCAGCTTAACTCATTCTAGTTTCTCATTATTTACATTAGTATTGACTTGGAAATAGAATTTTATCTTCTTCTATTGATTGGGCTACTCTATGTAGTAAGTCCTCTGACAGTCTAGGTTTGACTGTAGTAACTATCAAGTGACTTACTATGGCTTGAATTTGTTCTTCAGATTTTGTGTATTAGAAACAACTTCCCCAAAGCCCTATGTTAACGGTGTTTGAAATGTTGGGCCTTTGAGTGGTGATTGGGCCATGTGAGCCCTACAGAATGAATGATGCAGCCTTAATAGTTTAATCACTTAAAAACAAACGCTTTCTTATTCACAGTATATAATCCTCATGGGTTAGCATGCGGACTGGTTGTGTTAAACATAGTCGTGAGGACTCAAGCTACAAAGCAGCCATCACAAGGGCTGTTGGTTGCCATAGAAGAGCGGAAAGAGCTCCAGAGTGCCTCACACTCAAAATGTCCCGTCCTGGAAGTGACACAGACACTCTGACGGAATTCCTTTCACAGGCCTACTCAGTTACAGCTATAGTGAATGCAGTTCACCCATGAGCAGAATAGAAAGCCAGAAGCAGGTGTCACACAGTGACTGAAGGACTCAGGAGAATCGAGCATTCCACTGAGAGTGACTAACTCTTAGGGCTTGCAGTTTGTTTTGTTTTTAATCCATAGAACTTTAATGTTGGTACTTCTGTCTGCAACTGGATTCCTTTACTAACCTTTGAATTTGTAAAGGAAGTGATACATCCCAAATGTACTGAGTACCGTGGAGTGATAAAGTTTTCATAAAAGATCAAAATACGGGTAAGGGGACAACACTTGAAATGTAAATAACTTAAATAAATTAACTAAGTAAACAAACAAAAAGAAAAATACAGTTGCTCTACAGACTGGAGGCAGAACTCAGAAATACTGTGATCTAAAGCTGGGTGTAATGGTTTGGGTTTGTAATTCCAGCTCTGGAAAGGTTGAGAAAGGAGGAATGTTATAAATTTAAGGCCAGCCTGGGTTACGTAATAAAGTTCAGGCCAGCCTGATTTATAGAGTGAGACCCTGTGCACAAGGAAGAAAATTCTAATCTGAAGTGCTCTATACCATTCTGAATGGTAACTTTTGGCCCAGGCATAGTGGCTTACACCTGTAATCCTAACACTTGGGAGGCTGAGGCAGGAGATTGCTATGAGTTCTAGGCAGGTTTATCTGCCAGGGAAAACCCTGACTAAAAAAGAAGTCTCAAAAACCTACACATAGGAAGTATAGGGATATAGGTACGAGGAATATATAAGGATGACTGGTGTTTATTGAAAAAGAAACCTCAGTCAGGAGTGTCGACCGAGCCAGTGACCCAAGGCTAACCTCTACCTCTTAGAGGAGTCTACCTCAAAACACAAAGACAAAAACAAACAAACAAACAAACAAAACCCTCTAACCACAAATGTTAAGTGGGTTTTAATCCTGAGCCCATAGTATTTCTAATGTCTACTTGGGGAAAGGTTAAGAGTATCAAGTAGTCCAGACTATAAATATTCTCAGCTGATTGGCGGAAATGAGTACAAATCAGCTCTTTAAGAAGCTACCGGCATTCTTTACCTTATAAGGCATCTTGCAGTATAAGGTTACTTACTGACTTGGAAAAAGAGAGGCTCCACCAATTGGAACAAATGCTCTAAACTCACAAATCTTGGGAAAACGGGATAATGATCTCTTATGATTCTAAGCACGTCTTCCAAAATAGTGTGCTGGGGGAGGGGCGGGGGGAGGCCAAATGATTAATCCGCTCATTATTCACTGTACTGCTGACTTGGAAGTAGACTGTCCATTTGATATTGATTGGTTATTGAACTACTTTGTGTAATATTAGCCTTGATAATCTAGATTTGGCTGGAGTAACCGTGAGCTTGCAGTAGCTTAGATTCATTCTCTAAATTTTATGCTGCAAACTGAGAGTAGAATCAGATATTCGAAGTATTTGTTTGTGGGGAGAATCAAACCATGATATAAAATGAGTTGTGCTTAATACGTACGAAAGATAAAGGGGAGCAGAAGCAACGGCTCGGTGGTTAAGAGCACTTGTCGCTCTTACAGAGGAACTGGGTGGCTAACAACTGTTTATAACTCGAGTTTACAGAGGATCTGACCTCTCTTCTGAATTCCTCAGGCACAAGACATGCATGTGGTACATCTACATACATGAAGGCAAAACACCCATACACAAAAAGTAAAATATAACTATAATTTTCTTAAATAAGTGATTTGTTTACAAAAGAACAGATTTTGTAAATGCCAATACAAAAGTTGACAAAATTAAATTATAATTAAAAAAATTCAGTATATCTTAGCTTAATATTTTTAGGTTTAGTTTGTGTTTTTAAATGGATTAGAGCTGGACCTAATCCACTTAATCCCTTTAATCCCAGCACTTGGGAGGCAGAGGCAGGTGGATTTCGGATTTTGGAGTTCAGGGCCCGCCTGGTCTACAGAGTGAGTTCCAGGATAGCCAGGGTTATAAATGGATTAGAAATGGTAAGGGGAGGGATAGAGAGAGGGCAAACACAGAAAGAGAGGCGAGGGAGAAAAAACAACACGGGAGGAGAGATGAAAAATGAAAAAGTACCCCTTACCTAAGGAAAAAAGAGAACTGTAAAATATTATGGAACAATCAAGAAACGTGGCAAACAGTGACTGTGTCTTAATTCCTGTTTTTTTCTGGAGTTTGGGGAAGAAAAAACTTGGGACAGAGGCAGTGTTTGAAGAGGGTGATAGCTGAGACCCTCAGAATGTTGTCACCCACAGATTCAGCAGGTGTCAGGCGGGTTAAGGAAGAACATGTGCATAGCACAGCCTTATAGAACTGCAGAATAGTGACTTTTAAGGAGAAAATCGCTGAAGTAGAAAAGACAGCAAGTCTTCTGGACCCAGTGGTTCAGTGCTGCTGAGCGAGCACTCAGGAGTCTGGGGCAGCAGTGACATCTGCAGTGTTCTCAGAGGTGGTGACCTGCAAACCCCAAACCTCTGCAGTGGTGAAAACACCCTTTAAGAATGGGGGGGAATGGAGATAATTGTGGTCGTGTAGAACTTAGAGTTAGTTCCCAATACTTCTTCTGCCTAAGGGCCAGAGTGGAGTTGACCCTCCAGGACACATGTGAGATGCAAGAAGGAAGACTGAAGAAATGATGTATAAATATCAACAATAAATACATTGTCCTGTATGTGTGTAATCTGTGACATATATGTAGCATTATGTGGCATATATGCAGCATTATGTGACATATATGCAGCAGTATGTGACATATATGCAGCAGTATGTGACATATGTGGTAGTATGTGACATATATGCAGCAGTATATGACACACATGTGGCAGTATGTGACATACATGTGGCAGATGTAACATATATTAGCAGTATGTGACATATATGTGGCAGTATATGCAGTCAAGAATGACCTTGCTGTGTAGCTTCCTCCCAGGTGTCATGATGGATACATGTGCTGCCATACCTGGCTGAGCGTTGATTCTTAAACTGTAAACATTGTTAGTCACCCTTTTAATTATATGTCTTGTTTTACGTAAGTTTTCTTCCTAGTCATAAAAGTTAGACCTTGGAAACCTGAGCATTTAGAAAATTGATATAATTTAATTTTAAGATAGCAATTGTCTTATAAAAATAATATATCAAAATAGTTTTCAGGTCAGACTGAAATGTGCTTGAAATCACAGATTTTCTTTGTATATGTGTCCATGTATGTGTGAATGTACCTGCACATGTGTGTGCAGGCCTGAGGACAGTACCAGCTGTCATTATTCGAGCACTCTCCACCTTGCTTGACCTGGACTTACCAAGTGTTGTAGGCTGTCCGGGCATCGAGCTCCAGGGATCTGCCTGTCTCTGCCTGCCCAGGGCTCCATTGCAAGGGTATACAACCACACACACTGAAAGATGTGGGTTCTGGGGATCTGGTTCAGGGTCTCCTCATGCTTCCAAGGCAGGCATTTCACCAAGTGAGCTATCTTCTTAGATCCTTTTTGCATTTTTAATGACAACTTGAACAGAGGTAACACACGTCCGTCCTAACCACACGGGAGGAATCAATGTGGCTGCTGTTGCTCATGAGAGCTAGACAAAGGCTGCGTGCTGTCGTCTACTAACTTTGTACAGTGTTTCCAAGCTCAGAAATATTCTTCTAAGAGTAAAACTAAGCCAGGCATGTAGTGTATGCCTGTGGCCCCAGCACTTGGGAGGGTGGTAAAGTACCTCTGTGACCCCAGAACTTGGGGGAGAAGTAGACAGGAAGATTGCCAAGTTCTAGACCTGCCTGGGATACAAAATGAGACTGTCTCCAACAAAATGAAAGGGGTGAGGGGGCTGGAAAGCTGTGTCAGTGAATAAGTACTTGCTCTGCAAGCGCGAGGTTGTGAGTTTGAATCCCCGGCACCCACATAAAAGTTGGGCGTCACTGCATGTTCTTGAACCTCTCCAGTGTTTGGGATCGGGGTGGAGACAGGCGGGAACCAGCTCACCAATCACCTAGCTTAGAGGTCTTGGGATTTCTGTAACTTAGGAGATGATGCTACCCTAATGATGAGGCCCAAAACATCCTCCAGCCCCAGTGCTAAAACCCCGGCTGAAATTGGCATTTTAGGATTAAGGGCCAGTGTGCTTTTAGAAAATGCCATTTTGCTATGGCTAGATGATGTTGACTCATTTTCACTAACATAAATTAATATGTTGGGGTTGACATATTAAAAAAATAAAGCAACTTTTTATATTTCAATTTTCATCTTAATATTTAGAATAGTTTTTTTTTTTAAATTCACATGGTCACAAATGATAGCCTGTATAAGGTTATAATCAGATGACCCAAAGCTGATGAAGCTTGGGTTCAAAATGATTTTTTATTGTCATGAGCCAGAGTTGTTCACCAAAGCCATCCCCTTCACAAATGGGTCGCTCTGGAGGGAGTGGACTCAGCATCGATGCCCTGCTGTAGGCTCAGCTTTGCAGCACCCAGGGCACTGCCACATTAGGGCAGCTCTGCGACATTAGGTAGCTCTAAAGAGAGAACGTACTTCCAGATATTCAAGATTAATTTTCCTTCTGATTCTTCTGATATGTTTTCAAGTTATCCATTTTTCATTTGTATTTCTCTTCTCTTTGATGCCAGGAAGGGCCACCTTCAGAGGGCCAGTTCAGTCCAGTGTGAGATCAGCCTGGTAGAGACAAGCAGTACCAGTACCCGCCACAGTGAGTAAAGTCCAAATGGGATGGTTAGGGGTACGGGTGAGATCCTTGCTGTTGTGTGTTTAGACTTGTGTTCACAGCCATTCAAAGAAGGGCGGTCTAAGGCTTTCCCCTGGATTTTGGTCTAGTCATTACTTTTCACACGAGAATACTTTTTTCTGTTTTTTCTTTTCTGTGTTTGCTTGCTTGTTTGTTTTTTAAGACAGGGTTTCTCTGTGTATACTAGCTGAACTCACTCTGTAGACAAGGCTGCCCTTAGAGATCTGCTTGTTTCCACCTCCTGAGTACTGGGATTAAAGGCACCACTGCCCAGTGGATTAATTTTTTATTAGCAGTGTGACAGAAGTAATATTTTTTTGACAAAATAAATATGTGAAATTATATGAATTTCAGCACTTGAAGTGATGCACTCAGCTGTAATGTGCTACAGCAGATCTGAGGAACAGTGTTCCAGATCCATTCTGATGTGGGCTGTGCTGGGAGGCCGGGGCAGGGAATTACCTTAGACAAGTCAGTGTTTTCAAGCTTCTTGAGATTTCTAGCAAAATAAGATAGCATGCACTGGATTTCCTTTCTTTTACTTGAAAACAATGAAAAATGAACAAACCACATGAAGAAACAGTTGACCTCTGTTTTCAGTATGCAGTTGCATCTGTGCATGCACACACATGCACACATGTACACACATACACATGTGTGAGCATGCATGTTCACACATGTGTATACACGGGCACACAGGTGCATACACATATACACACATGCACACATACACACATGCACATGTGTGTACACACATGGGCACTCATGAATGCACACATATATACACATGCACACACAAAAATACACATACACTAAAATGAAATCTTTTTTTTAAATGCTGGGCTTGATGGCATGGTTCTACAATCCTACTCGGAACAGCCAGGGACAGGAAGATCTCTGGGGTTTGCTGGCCACATAATCTTACTGAATCAACCCAGGCTTAGCAGGAGACCCTATTTCAAAACCTACTAATGATCAAGGAGGGGGAAAATGACAGGAATGAGCAATATCAGCAACAAAATTAGGTAGCATTTCTAGCAATACTACAGACAGGGCAATAGGAGAAGATCTGGCATAATTTAGATTAAATAAATAGACAAATCCTTTGAAGAACAAAAACTACCGAAGAAAGGGCTAACTTGAGGGGCTGGGGCTGCAGTTCTCGTGTGATGTGCCTGCCTAGCAGGCAAGATGCCCTGGTTCTGTCTTCAACATTATATAAAACCAGGCTCTGTTATGCACGCCTATAATACCAGCCCCTAAGAAGAATTACAGACAGGAAGATCAGAAGTGTAAGGATATCCTCAGCTACAATGAGGCCAGCCTGGGCTCCATGGAACCCTGTTTCAAAAAAATAAAATCTGGAGAGTAATATGAAAAGTTAAAAAAAATCATAATTCAAATAGTACTATATTCGTTGATTGAATTTGTGTAGAAACTTTTCTTCAATGGTAGTCCAGGCCCAAATACCTGAACTTATGCCAAACTTCCACTGAAACAACAATCATTCTTCATAACCTCATTAATAAATGCTGAAGAGAGTACAGAATATGAGGCAAGATGGTAGTTTAGTGATGTTGCAAGGTTATGAATATTAAAGGTAAAATATATTTCCATATATCAGAAACTGCTAGATACAAAGACTTTAAAGCACAATGCTTCTTTGTACCAGCGTCTCAAAGTATACAGGGGTGGAGCCAGCAAACTCAGTGGAAGACCTGCGGTGATCTGAGTGACAGTGACCCCCATGGGTTCGTGCGCTTAAATATTTGGCCCCAAGGTGGTAGAACTGCTTGGGAAGGATTAGTGGAGGTGGCCTTGTTGGAGGAGGCGTGTCACTATGAGTGGACTTTGAGGTTTTTAAAGATTCATGAGATTCCCAGTGTGTCCTCTGTCTCCTGCTCATGGGACAGGATGTGAGCTCTCAGCTGTATTCCAGATATGTCTGCAGCTTGCTGATGTGCTTCCCTGCCCCGTTGGACTCTTAACCCTCTGGAACCATTATAAGCCAAACAAAGCCTTCCTTCTGTACAGTACGTTGGTCACAGCATTTTATCACACTAGTAGAAAAGTAACAAATACAGATCTGCACCGTGAAATCCGCAGCAGTTCTAAGAAAAGGCAGACCCAACTAATTGTGGGAATGTCTGTGCTGATGGCTTTGGAAAGTATAATATTCAGATGTCAGTTCTCCTTAACGTGAATTTTCCCAGAGACTGGTGCATCGTGATAAACTGCAGCAGGTGCTTTTGTGGTAGCTGACAGGGTGACTGTGACACACCACTGGGAATATGCAGGGCTGGGGACAGGGAAGCAGTGATTTAACAGCACATTGAAGGGCTCTAACTACAGACAGCCAGCTTATGGCAAATCTGACATAGTTTAGACAGCATGGTGCTGGTGTAAAGAGGAAGGCAGGGCTCTAGACACAGGCTCCCACACGGCAGTCTCACGGGATGCCACGACAGTCACACGGCCACGTGCAAGAAGATAAATTTATTTCCCCATATACGCAAATAACTCATGATGCCCATGAATGTAAGAACTAAAATATAAACCTCGGAGGAGAAACTCTTTCTGGCCTCATTTTAGGCAAAGATGGAGTACGGGAAGCACAACTGGTAAAATACCTGATAGACTGGACTGTGTGCTGATGACAAATCCCCAGGCTTCAAATGATTCCACTGTAAAAATGAAATGCAAGGCACAACAGGAGAAAATATTTTCAAATCACATAGCTGACAGATGATATAATATACACAAGGACTCACTCAACGGAAGCGTCTCAAGTCAGTAACAGAAAAGGGGAGAACTAAAGTGCAGCCATTTTACCAAAGAAAACGCCCGAATGGCCAATAAGCACGTGCAAAGCACTTGACATCGTAATTCACTAGAAGACTGAAAACCCAAAATAAAATACCAGTTAACGCACTAACTCCGCTGTGATTTTGAAGTCTGTGGGATATGGAAAGGTGCAGTCCTGTGGTGCTGTGACTATAAAGAGATGTAGACAGTTTATTAAGGCACACGTTTGTATAGCCCTTCCTAGTCAGCTACCCAAGAACACAAAAACTTGGGTTTGTATAAAGAACCCGAAAGTTCACAACAGCGTTCCTTCCTGTAACCAAGGAGTGGAAATTACCCAGAAGTCCATTGTTGTGCCTGTAAAATGGGCAGCTGTGGCTCTACAAGCACAACACAGTCCCATTCGCTGTCATGTGACCTCCGCTGTGAGGTAGGACTCGCAGGACTCCCAGGTGCGTTTGCCTTTGTAGTAAGCTAGGTGAGTGGCTTCCCAAGGTTCAGGACTGGAATGAGCAGTGACCGCAGATAGCCCTGAAGGTATTTCCAGGGTGATGGATCTGGTTTAAAACCGGGTCATTGTTACAACTTGAAGACTGTTGATTTTAGGCCAGTGAATTGTATACGAAGCTGAATGTTGTAAGCTGTGAGTTATATCTGAGTAAACTTGCTAAAAGTCCAATTTTCAACGAACGGTGCCAGGACTGGGTATGTATGCAGTGAAAGCGGAAGCTGCACACTAGCATCTCGCACAAATGAACTCAAAGTGGATGAGAGACGATACATAAGACCCACGATTACAAGACTGAGAAAAACTGGAGAAGTACCCCACAAAGTTGGACTTGGCAATGATTCTTGGGTATAAATAACACCAAAACAGCTAAGAAAGGCAGGCATCTTGGACTTCATTAAAATGAAAAGTTGATACAACTACAGGACACTGTCTACAAAAAAGGCAGTCCACAAAACGGGAGCAAAGGCTTTTCAAACCACGCAGCACTAGGATTTAATATAGAGAATTTGTTTCACATGCACATACGCATGCATGAAAAGAAACAGGAGCTGTCTTTGAAAGGTGTGTGACTCCCCTGGGAAAATATAAAGAAACATCTATTTACCTCAAGCAAGAGCAGACAGACCTGAGAAAGATTCTCCCAGTTTCGGCTTGACATGGGAGATGAGTTCGTTAGGGTTTCTTACAGGGTGTAGGTGACTCACAGTGTACCAAGGACCGAGGCCTGTCCACGGAGGCCCTACTCTGTATGATTCTCAGTTGGCAGCAGAATTGGTACAAACCTGGGCTCAGAGTGCTACCTAGTGTTAGGAGAGGTGACGGCAGGTTCAGGCGACAAGGCGCAGACAAGTCAGACTGCAGCGATGCTTACAGAGCCCTTACGGATGCTTGCTGCTCTCCGTAACACTCACCGGCTCTAGAAAGGATGGCCCATTTTTTTGCTGCAGTCTGGCACACAGAGCCTTTAAATGGCATCTTATTTCAAGATGGAGCTACTCTGTCAGGACTCAGGGACTAATCCCACTATAGGAGGGAGGAAAGAGGGAGCAAGGAAATAAGTCAAAGGTAATAAGGGACAACTGTGAGCAACATGCATGATACACGCGTGTGAAAATGCCATCGTGGAAACTATTGTTTTAATAGCAACTTAAAATTAAGAACAAGGGATACTCCTGAATAAATAAATCGTAACAAATAAAAACAACTCAATTCAAAAATTGGCTAAACACCATGTGTTGACAAGGATGTACAGAAATTGGAACCTGTGTGTATTGCTGGTAAGAATATAAGATGTTAGAGTCACCTGGATAAACGGTGTGACGGGTCTTAAACCAAACCACAGAATTACCATTTTATCCAACAGTTAACTAGTATGAGGTTACACACACGAGCAAGCATCTGTACACCTTCCCTCTTAGACATTCGTAATAGTCAAACCATGGAAAACCACCCAGACACCCACTGATGGATAAAATAAGTGGACGCATATAATGGAACCTTACTTAGCCTTAAAAGGGAATACAATTCCCATACTATAATATGAAGACTCTATATATGAAGAATACTGTACTCTGAAGACATTATGCTAAGTGAAAAAGCCAGACTCAAAATGAGTACTGTGTAACTCCACTAAAGTGAGACCCTAGAGCATCCAAATGCATGGGGACAGGAAATGGAGCTGTTGTATCAGGGACCGTGGAGAGAGTTGTCATTTGATATACAGAATTTTTGTTTGGAATAGAGAAAAGTTTCTGGAGATGATGATGATTCCTCTTATGTGACTGTACTGATGTCACTAAACTTGACAATGGCTAAAATGGTAATATCTGTTACATATTTCATAACAAGGTCAACCAGAGTGAAAGATGCATTGTAATTAATGTTATCAGATAATGCATTGAGTTTCCATGTGCTCAAAATGATCACAATCTCAAGATGCTAAGCGAATGTGTCCCTTACTGTGTAGCTTAGTGACAGCTCTAATTAATGGTTTGAGTTGCCCTTTGCTTACTCTGTAGCAATATCTGGAGTCACACTCCTTGATAAAATGCTTGATGGTGAACCGACCAGTCGAAGTCCTCCAAGAAAACTGCAGGGTTTCATTATTGTGCAGTGAACTGGAATGGTTGACACAATGGGGCCCAAGCAAAGGGGTGCGTGTAGAAACTGCACTCTGGCATGAGTCCTGATCCGACAGGTGTGTCTGTCTGTCTGTCTCTCTCGTCTCTGGACGTGGTTTATCAGAGTAGTTGATGGATCAGTGAAACTCAGTGATGGTTTGCTTTTTATAAACTATGTACAGATAGAACATGTTTAGCCTTTTCCTATGTACAAAGATTTATTTGTAAAAAGAAAAAGAAGAGGCTGGAAAGATGGCTATGTGGTTAAAAGCACATACTGTTCAGTGCCCAGCACCTATGCTGGGCAACTCACAATCATCTGTTAACTCCAGCTCCAGGAGGGTCCTATACCTCTGAATTTATGTATACATGACTTGTTCCATACCACATATACATAATTGACAAAAAAGTATTAAAAAGAATAGGAAGTGTTTTTTCAGCCTTTCCATACTACCCTACACTGGAATCTTAAATTCAAAATGTTTCTTTATATATTAGTTAGGGTTTTTGTTTATTTCTGAGATTAAGTTGTACTTCATAGCTTAGGATGCCCTGAAACTAACTGTATAGCCCAAGCTTGCCTCAAACTTGAAAGTTTGCCTGTACCTCCCAAGTGCTGGCATTACAGGAGTGACCCACCATGCTGGGAGGAAATGAGTATTTTTTAATTAAAAAAAAAATACCATGAGACCATAACAATAACCAAAAGCTGGGATAGGGTGAGTATCAACTTACAAAATTAGCATATCTGACCAGGCACTTTTTCCAAGGTCAAACGTTAGTATCTAAGTAAGGCCTTAACACAGCGAAGGAGATGAGATCTATGTGGTAAGATGAAAGTTGGGCTCTGTGGTGAGCCTGTTACAGACAGGAGGAAACACTCAACAACCTCAGCTCAGACTTGTGCTGTGAAGTGATATCGGTCAGAGAACATAGTGGTGAAAGATAGACGCCACCCGGTGGTGGGGCCATTGGTCTTGATTCAGCGACCAGAACAGGTGTATTCACATCATCCTTGCACTTTGGGAATGCAAGTTGCCGAATTTGAAAACCCACAGCCTCAAGTCCCAGCACATATTTACATGACAACTTGTGAGAGTCTGGGGTAAGTAGCACTTTCTATACACAGGAAAATCAAGGGTCAGAGGTAAAGGTTCTTTATTCAGATACTAGCAGAGCAAGAATTTAAACCCAGATGTGTCTGGATTCCCACTCTTACTTTCCTTCCTCTTTTAAGAGTAGGGGTGTGCTGAGGTCACAGGACAGTGACAGGGTCAGTTCTGCTCCTTGGGCTGCTGGGCTGTGCTGCTGGCTCCAAGCCCATGTTCCCTATTGCACATGGCCGTCCACAGGTCCCTGGGGATTGCTGGTCAGTGCTTTGCCCTCAGGATTCTCCCGTCCTGTGTTTGGTATTCCTCCCATGTTTGCCACCTGCTGCTGTCTTTGCTGTCAGTGACTCACCTCGGCGTTCTTCCTCTCACCCAGCTTTTGTTAACTGTGAATTTTTCGGAAGGACCATTAAGCTTGCTAGAACTTTAGGCTGCAGAAAAGGCAGAAAGGCAGAGGTGGGTGGGCACTTGAGAGGCTGGAATGGGGATGCCGGCACACCGTGCACAGGTCCTATGGGACAGCTGCTGCGGGTATGGATGTCTGAGGTATGATCACCTCAAGTCTGATGTCTGAGGTTCGATCACCTCAAGTCTCCTGCCACAAGTGGAAGCTGTGGGTTTGTGTGTGCAGATAAGAGGGCAGGTAGTTGTGTGTAGGCAGAAAACCAAGTGCCCAAGCCTCATCTATTACTTTCCACAGGCCACAGAGAGCACTGAAGACATCCCCAGTGAAGGGCATTATTACCTACAAAGGCAGACTGTGGACCATACAACGAGAGAAGGTAATGCGTCCATTCTCCTTGTCTTAGACACAGCCTTGGGAAATGGTCCTATTCAAGGCAGCCTGTATAGGAGAAAAGAAGTAGCACATGGTGCAAGGTCTACACAGGGAGATTTACTGTTTTAAAGTGCTTTGAAGAACACAGCTAAGGGCCATGAAGTGCATTCACTCTATCACTGCTCAGAATGTCTTTCATCAGCCCACGTTGAACTCTTCAGGTTCCCTTTTGTATCACCCTTACACCAAAACAACACAACAAAACACCCAACAGAAGGTAACTGGAGACATACACTCCTCGTCCTCAGTCACTGGCTAATGTCATTCAACATGTTTTCAAAGCTCAACCACACTTAGCCAAAAATTCATTCTTCTAATAACAGCTCAATTATTACTCAGTATGGATATATTACATTCCGTTTACCATGCAAACGTATTTGGATGATTTCCAATTTGACTGCTGTAAACAGCAATGTTACAATGTATACCACCACAACCCCAGCTTTTATTTTTAAATATTACATTTCAAGTAGATTTCTGGATTTAATTGTAACTGTTTTCTGTAACCAATGATGCACCGTTTTACAGCTTTACCAGCCATACAGGGCCTAATACTTGTGCATCTGTGTTACTGTGTAGAAGATGGAGGAGGGGAGAGGGGGCACTCACCATCCTTATAGGGTGATGTGACATCTCATTGAGGCTCCACATGCACTTCCCTTGCATCAGTCAAGTTGACCATACCACCATACTGTTTGTTAGTCATTCATGCATCTTCTTTGGAGATCCGTTTAAGTCTCTTGTCACTTTTAATTAGACTTGTGTGTATGTTGTTACATTTTAGTTTTGTATTCTGGAAATTAAGTCCTTATTTGTAGGCTGCAAATATACTTTTCAATTCTATGTATAAACGTTTTACTCTTTAAGTATGATATATTTTATGTACAAAATTTAATTTTTGATTAGTCTGTTTAGATCTATTTTTTGATCCCTAAATATTTGGTAACACTTCACAAAATTTTTGAAAAATGCCTTATCCTGATATCCCCCCAAGAGTTGTATAGGTTTTTTTTAGCTACTATTGTTAAATTTTTAAAATTTTGAGTTAAATTTCATAAATAGTTATTTCTTAAGGTCCCAACGCCAGCATTTCTAGAAGATTATCTCTTCCTTACTGAAAATAGTCTTGGTACTTTTGTCAAAAAATTATTCATGATACAGATGTTTCTTTTCTAAGGATTTCTGTTCCATCAGTTTAACTTGGTGCAAGAATCACTCTGTTCTAGAATCGTATGACTCATCCTAGGTTAATATTCTAGATTGATTTGGCTATTCCAAGTCCCCGGAGATTGTATCTGAACTTTTGGGTGTATTTTTCTGTCCAGAAAATCAGAAGCTGCACTGTGATGTTGTGGTTTGGATAGGGATTACAGTGACTCTGTAGACTGCCTTGGGTAGTGCTAACATTTTAATTTTCTAGCCCATCATCATGGGTGTGTCCCATCATTTCTATGGCAGTCCCAGGAGCTCACTCTTGATGCTCTACTGTCTGACTGTTGACCACAGAAATGATACTGCTTTCCTGTGTTGACCTTGCACCCTGCTACCGTGTGTAGTTAGCTTATTGGCTCTGATCAAGTCTTTTGTGGGATCTTTACTTTTCTGGGTATAAGATCATATAATTTGTGAACAGATAATTTTACTTCTTTGCAGCTTGATGCCTTTCCTTTGACTTGCTCGGTGGCTCTAGCCAGTCCATGCTGCCTAGCAACGGTGCAGGCAAGCACCCCTGCTCATCTGGGGAAGCTTCACTTCTCAAGTGGGTGATTTCACTGTGGGCATTATCATGGTGGCTTTTATGTTGAGGTGATCTCCCTCTATTTCTAATTCAGGATTCTTAATAGCAAAAGGACGGTTTTACCAAATGTCTTTCCTTGACAACATGAATGTTGTGTTGGGCAGTGGGTTTGTATCTCTATCCCGCAATTTCTTCATGCCGGGTTCAGCTGTTCCTGCTTATATTCTTCTGGTTCTAGCTTTCAGCTTTCTTACTCCTTGTCCCCAGTGTCCTCTGAAGCTCCTGGTGAGGAGGTCATTTGTTAGTTTTCTCCTTAGGGTTTTCGGGGTTTGTTTGTCTTTTCTCATTTCCCTTCTATTTGTGGACGCTGATCCTGTCCTTTATCATGTTCCTGTGGGTATACTGAGGTCTCTAGTAAGGTGTACCAGCTTTTCTTGCTTCCGTTTTTATTATCTGTGTTTGAACTCTCAAATGCATGACAATTTTCATCAGTCCTCTCCTTCCAGCATGTGGGGCGTGGACATCAATTATGCTGTGTCTTGGTGGCAAAAGCACCTTTATCTGCTGAGTTATCTTAACTGGCATTCATCCCGATTCTTTTGCTTTTTAACATGATAATCTCAGACTCATCTTTTGGGCAGGTGAGAAAGGACAAACATTCACACATAGAGAGCTGGTGATGGGCTGTAGAGAGGACAATATCAACTATTCACAGCAAGCAATTAACTGATTAACAGAGAGACACACCTCATTTCAATGTGAATGAAGGTCGCCTGCTGCTTTTCCTTTGGGGTACATCATCATTTTAATAGTATTGCTCCCCTGCCCCTACCTCACTCTGATCTCAAGGTTTTCCCAGTTTGTTTGTTTTTTTAAACAAAAAGTACCATCCAGCTGTGTTTACTCTCTCAAACCTTTTACAGATCTTCATCGACATCCCTGATGTTCAACCATTTATATAGCAATCCCCCTTGTTTCCTGAGACTGGCGGGGTAATCCTTTGATGCAGTTATTCATTGAGCTGAGGGATCAGACACACTTGAAAGGTCAGGTGTCAGATCTTTAGAGCAAGTGACTTCTCTGGAAGTATGTGTGGGTTCTTTCAAATGTTCTGACCTCCCTATGTCTGTCAAGTGGTCAATTTTACATCTCTGCCCATCTTCTCTAGACCTTGTCATTTGTGAATCCTTGCAGCTTGTACAAGCAGTGCCCACTCCCCACCCCAAAGGGAAGCAAAGTAAACAAAGCCAAGCAACCTTGTACCAGCACCTCAGGTACTCTCCTGAGAGCAAACCTACAAACAGGGTCTCTGGCTTATGAATGGGAACTGGGCTTCTACTGCTTTGAGAATCAGTCACAAGGGGGCGAAGTTGCTGAAAGCATCCCAGAACCTAGACACTGTTCCAAAGACTGATTTTCTTGACTGGGCTCTCTTTTTTTGGATGAACCTGTTTTCTAGCACTCCAACGGAGCCAGCTCGACAGTTGGCTTGTGTTTGTTGCCGTTTCTGCTAGGGAATGAGAGCACAGAGTTTGGCACTGGAGACGCTTCCTTCCTGTCTGTATGTCTAGTATTAAAGATGGTGGACAGGGAATGTCTACTGAGTAAACTCAGGGTGACAGTAAGAAAAAAATGTTAAAACCGTGGTCTCAATTTGTTTCTCAGTCTAATCATTTGCTTATAAAACCAACCCCATCATGCTTTGTTACAAAAAGTTCCTGAAATGCAAGTGTTCCACACTCTTAACTCCGAAACATGGAGACTTTATTGACTTCTGCCAGGTGATGTTTACTCTATAGTAGCACATGTTCTAGAAACTTATCTTCAGACATGCTGCTGGGCAGATGTGAAGTATCCATACTATCAACACATCTGGCACATGTCACTGCTAAATAACTTTCTGGTAACTGTAGACAATAACAATGTCATTCTGCTGATTACACTCCGGACTTTACTACAGAGCCTACTATGCCTCATCACTATTAACCCTACCCTACCCAGTCTACAGCCAAAATGATGATGTGAGCCACCTGTATTTTCATGGTTTCATAGTCTTCTGCTTCTATCAAAGGCTAAATTTATGATGTGAATTTGAACCAGATTTTGTGGTTTTAAAATGACATAAACACTCCCCACCCCTATTTACAATTTCCACCAATTGGCTAGAAAGTACTCAGATTTCTACATCTATTTCTACTGTAATTCCTTGCATGTTCATTTTGTTAAATTTGCAGCACAAACCACTAGTCTTTTGCTACTGGCCTCCCTGATCAAGATCCAGGTTTAAACAAAATTGAGAAAGCCAACGTAACAAGGCCCCCTGCTGGACACGTCCCTTACCCCTCACACTGCCATTCTGCCTGCTGGATTTCTCATTTTCAAGATGGTCAGGCCTCACTTGAGACAGCTCAACATGTGAGCATACCACTACTGTTCTCAAATCAGTTTGTTGTTTTAATGTGATTATTTTTTTGCAGCTTTGTATCAGCAGCTGTCATTTCTAGACATTTGTTTTTGACAAACCAGCAGATTTTTAATACTTGTATTTACTTTTACTTATACATTGTCTATTGTCCTATTAGTACAAACCTCTCACCATTACAGAAATGTTACCTTGTAAGAATATATCTGTGTCAAAGACATGGCACAAGTCCTTGTTAACTTCTGCCTGTAAAACAGACTAGAAGCAGGCAGCCTAGGACCACTGTGAGGGTCCAACAACACAAGGGTATAGAGACCCAGGATCCCTCTGTTGTCCTCGCCACAATGGAGTACTGACATCTCCGCAGTGTCCAAGGTGACCTGCCCATATTCCACGAAACAAGGAGAACGGAGCAAACAAAGGTCCTGCCATTGTTAAGAACACACGACACAGTAGTATTAAGAAATACAGGTATATGAGTAACTGAAAAGTCAAAGTTATCACAGTGTGCAATGTAAGCTTGGATGCTGAGGGGGACTGCCACTCACACACCTCTCCCTCATCTCCGGGTCTACTGTTACTTGAAAACACACTCAACCGGTGTTGCATTGCATCCTTCATCCTCTCATCAACAGCAATAAATTCAGCACCAGTTGAGTGGGTTTTCAAGTTCATTTTATTGGTATAAAACCAAAATATGGTGATATGATTTTCAGAACTATGTGACAAAGACTGTCCCCGTGCAGTCTCTTTACTATGAAGAGGAAAATGGTAACTCACAAAAAAAGAACTTTATATAGTAACAAAACAAAGATAGTTCTTTATCAGAAAAGTAAAAAGTCAGTAATATTTGTTACAGCTTCTGCAAAAACTGAAAAGCAGAGAATGACTTCTCAAACCATTTAATTTTCTCCTTTATTAAGTCATGATTCTGCTACAAGTTCATCAACCATTACTTAAACCTCCATCTTCCGGGTGGCCCCCTCAACCTCGCAGGGCGCTTACGCAGTGGCCATAGAATCTGGCAGTTCAGCCACGGCGGCTTTGCTTGCACCTAACAACAGCCTTACTTCTTGACTTGTTGTGTGCTTACAACGTAAACGTTGTCCTTCATTTATATGTTAAAAAAAATCCCAACGTGATCTCAGAGCATCACTCAAAGCTACAACACACACATAGCTAGTTTTATTTAAAATATCAGTATCCAGAGTTTCCATTTTTCTAAAGGAGGGAAACCCCAAAGTGACACATTGTGAAAGCCACTATCGGCGAGGCGGCTCATTTAGAGGTCCCCAGGTGAACAAGGGCCATGATGGTTGTGTAGCTGTGGAACAGATCCTCCTCCTTTACCTCGTTACATCTCCTCAGTATAAAGTTCCCAGTGACTATGCGGTCACATCCAATCTCCCCATTTCCAAAGAAGCCAAACAAGGGGACACTGGGAAACAGCTTCCTAAAGGCATCGGCCTCAACATTCCCCTTGGCTCGGTAGAACTGGAAGCCTCGGCCAACGCACGCAAACATGAAGCCAATGGTGTTCTGTTCAGGGATGTTGGCTGCTTTGAGGCGCTGCATGGCAGCCTCAGCGGTCTTGGCATCATTTACATCCTCGTTGAGGAGAACTGTGGCACTCTGGATTCGGTGCCCACTAAATGACAGCCCAACCACACCTGTGGCATCAATATCCAGAGGGTTCCTGGAAATAGAAACAGAAAATCACCAACACCTCCTGACTGACTAAGCTTTGGTCTAAGGTTTATCCCTCTCAGACAAGGACTAAAATAAACTGATATTAAAAAATAGGGCAGATCAAAAAAGGCAAGCAACTGCCCTTTTCAGCCACAAATACAAAGCTAGCTATACAAAAGCCCCTCCTGGATTGGTAGTGCCCAGTAACTCCCTATCTGAGCACTCCAAGCGGAACCTAGCAGGCCTGTGGATGTAGACACGGCTCTGCAGCGGTGTGGGCAAGCACTGTGGGCTGACAGACGTCCCCATGTGTGCCTAGTCCACGCGTACTTTTACATCATGGCATCGTGCCCTATTCCAGCCATCCGTAGCCAAACTATGAAAAGATTATTAAAAATATAACCAGAGAGGGTGATCTCACCTGTACAGGCTTCAGCTTTGAGCTGACTGGCCTTTGAACAACTGTGAGTACGGTGCTTCCTCTCTGGTTTATTGCTTTGAGCCTGAAATTTGACTCAGTATATGCAGACCTCAGCACCAGGCTATTCTTGGCTCATTTAAGATGATTTCCACACAAGAGACACTGAAAACTGTTTAAAACAAGCTGCTTCAACCTCACCTTAGAGTTCCCCTTTCCCTTAAAAACTCAGTCTTCCTTATTAGTTTCTATGAAACCCCTATTGCCCAGTTACACTCAAATGCACATGTCTTTTATTTCAGTATACAGTTATTTATTTTAGCCTCACTCAAACGACTTCTTCATTTGCAGGAACACCACCACAAGGAGGACCAGAGGTATAAAATACATCAACGGGTAATGCTGAAGGAACCTGATTCTGATGTTCTTAAAAAACAACAAATCTGAGTTTAGCTCTTTGACTGCCAGCAGAATTATGTTTAGTGAGTATCTTTGCAAGAGCAAATGGAAAGAACTGGTATATTAGCAATTCCTTTCTTTTGTATTTTTGGAGACAGGGCATCATTTCATAGCCTTGGCTGGCCTGGAAGTCACCAGTGTAGATAAGGCTGGCCCTGAATTCAAGAGACTCACCTGTTTTTGCCTACTCAGAGTTACTGGAATTAAAGGCATAACAACACTACCCTCTGCTTGATTCCTCTAATTTCTTTTTTAAAAACCTAAAAGTAATGAGAACCTGGAGTCATTTCCATTCACCCCCAAGAGAAGAGCAAAGTCCTCAGGCTTACTTCTCACAAGTCAGTGAAGACAAGTTGTCCACCTGGCCTCCAGCCAAGATGATATTCATATTGCTGAAAGTGCTGACTACCCGATGCAGATAATTACTGGCTCCCACCTTACAGCAGTTATAGCCAAAGACAAGGACCACACGAAGTTCAGGGTTGTCCAGAAGACCTGCAGAAGTGAGGGACAGAGACAGCATGAACTGTCACCCTGCTGACTGGCCCCCCAGCGAGCCCTGCAATGCTCAAGCAGGCAGTTTCCCAATTCTTAGAGCCGGACATTACTCACTCAAGTTTAGCTATAATTTCCCATTAATAAAACCTATAGCTATTTGACTATAATATGCCTCACATAAGCAAGGAAATTTTGCAGAGCGTTACACAGACATGTTAGAGTGAGTAACAGCAGTGGGAGCTCCGCATCTTAGTTCCTCGACCACCAGTGACCTCGAGTTTATCTTATCAGCTGTGCTCTGACGGCAGCTTCTTCCATCACTGGCAGGCAGCAGGGCTCAAGAGAACCAGTCACCATCTCCTTCCCAGAGCTCCACTGAGCCTCTGGTACCTTGTTTTCAAGGCATTAATTTGAAACCGATCAGTATTAAACAGGATGATCCCATTTAACTCCGCCACACGACTTCCGGAGCAGTCAGCAAGACTGAAGCAGGCTGGGGGGGGGAGCCCTGCAGACCCAGCGCTGGGAGACTGGGAACTAAGAATCAAGAATCCCATCACATCAACACCGAACTCCGCGCATGCCGGCGACCTTAGTTTTATTTCATCAACTGTTAAATGCATCCCAGGAACCATCCCGAGTCCAGTTAAACTTTAATGACAGAGCTCCTGTAAAGATAACATGTGGCCTTCCTCTGCAGAGCCCACATCCGCTTTCCATGAGTGTCTCTCAACCCTATGCTGAAATTGATATTAAAAACCTCCTTTTAATAAACTCTACTTTGCACCAGCTCATCCTGGAATTATTCTGTGCTGAAATCTAGTTTAGCTTTACCTGCAAGTCACAGTGTGGAGCAGCATCTCCACCCTAATGTTACTGACATGGTAACCAATTCTGACAAATAATCCTTCTGACTCTGCTCCTGGGCCCGTTCTAATTCTCCGATTGCAAACCACAGGTCTGCACAGTGCAAACAACAGTACCTCCAAGCACCCTACATCTCAAGCCAGTTCTGAAGAGTCCACCTTCTTACCGAAGAGCTGGCACAGTGAGAAAAGACCCTTTTGTTTTGTAGAACCAATTCTCTGAGTAGGAAAAAGCCTGTGGCAGCAAGAGTCAAGTCTACTTTAGAAACAAAATTGTTACTTCCAGGGAAATGACTACTTTGGGACAATGACATGGCTATTCAAAAGAAGTCAGGGTGAAGAGACACTGAGACACACACCCAATTATGAGCCTTAGGTCTCCACACCTGCACCTGTCCGAGCAGCCTTGAGCCCCCACAGCCCACACTTGTTTTTCCAATTCTACACAGTTATACTACAGGAGCAGTGCGCTTGTACCTGTGCAACCCTCTTGGCACTGAGGCTTATGTGCAGGGCTCCCAGCCTCAGCTCTTCCTCTCCTGTTTACACTGCTCGGGACAGTGGAGAAGCCATTCTCAATGTGTATCCTTCCTCTGATGCATAAACCAAAACTTTCCTTTGTTATTGCACCATTTTTCTCTGGCTGGTCTTTTAGTTGGGACAAAGCTTCTTAACTTTTCCAACCCCATTTCCTTGTCTGTAAAGCAAAACTAACTACTCTGAACAGGAACAGAACTCAATAGGTGACTTACATATTAGCAACGTTGAAGCAGAACAGGGACGTGATCAGGGAAGATTGGGAAGTGACAGTCTGAGGGCCATCGTGTAGTAGAAGCATATGTCTTCACGCTAGCCCATCTACATACAGATGTGGAGTTTGCACTAAGTAACTTTTATGAGCAGTGGTAGTTTGAGTCCTATCATCCCCTCTGCAGGTGTGGATGATGAAAGTCCTTTAACTGCCTTGCTGACTTGGAAGCCAATGGCCAAATGTAACAGCAAGTTTCCTATCAAAGTCTGGCCTGCTGTGATCACGCTTGCTTTCTCAAATTCTGCTGTACTTTTAACTGTTCACCAAGTTCATGACTATTTCTACTTTTTCTTCTAAAATCTTTTATAATAAATGGTTACTAGAAATATTTTTAAAAGCTTAAGTTTTTCAACTTTAAGTAACAAAAATAAGACAAAATTATCAATAAGAGCTTACTGAAGATCAAGAATTCTTTTGAAATTCAATTACAATTAAATGCATGCATGCTTGGACCTTACCTCACAAGTGTCTATAATTCTAGTTCCAGAGAATCTGATGTCCTTTTCTGCTCTCCACAGGCAGCAGGCACACATATGCTACATACACTTACACACATGCAAACAAAACACTCATACAAGCTTATTGGCAGAATACTTATAAAAATGTTCATCTCTAGTCATCTAGGACTTCATGGCAAATAAAATAACTTGAAGCCAATTCTACCTATCATCAACAGCCTGTCAACAGCAGCCTAGCAGCCGCCAGCCATCCAGAACTAAAACACAGCAAGTGAATCAACAAAATGAGCAAATAATAGTAATTAACAGTGTCGGTGCATGGCATGCATCTTTAAACCCAGCACTCAGAAGACAGAGGCAGGAGGATCTTGGAGAGGGGTTTAAGGAAAGCCAGAACTACATAGTGAGATCCTGTCTCAAACCAAACAAATCAACCAGTAAATAACAATAACTTACCCACTTCAGTAAGTTGGTGCCTTTCGAGTGTTAAATTCTTGGAGTCCTTAATAAAATGAAAGGGCTGAATTTTTATTCCTTCAATCTGAGGGAATAATAAAGCAAAACCAGATTCTCCGATCTCTATTTCCTGAGGTCGATTGCTACCTGATCCCATTGGAGTCACTAGGGAGAAAGAGACAGTTTCATGAGGACATCTTTAGAACCCGAACTTACTGAGAGACACAATCAACCCCATTACACCCTCCCAACTGCAGGTTAGGCTGTCAAACAGCTGCTCCTAGAGTAACAGCTCTCTGGCTACTTGAGGGTGGCAAAGCCTGCAGCACACTTTCAGGTACATTCAGAAAGGAAGCTTTACAAACAAAAGTATCCAAGCTGAGCAGGCAGTCGCTGAGTCTGGATGAAGGGAACTGCTGTTCTTCAGTCCCCAGTCTAACTCTGGTCCCAGGAGATGTGCTACCCTCTTCTGGGTCCATGAGCACCCAGGTAGTGCACAAGAATACATGCAGGCAAAAACTCTTTTTAAGAGTTAAGTGTCTAAAAACTCAAACCAAGGTGGGGTGGGGTAGTCAAAGAAAAGAACCCAGAGGACAAATCCTAAAACATGACAGAAAGAAAAATGCAAGGTTATAATAAGGCTTGTGATGGTGTCTTGGTGGTTAACCTGACAGGACTGAGAACCACCATTGACTTTGGACACTCTGTGAGGGATCTAGATTAGGTTGGGATAAGACAGACCTTGAACTTGGGCAGCACCATTCCAGAGCCTAGAGTCCTGCAGCCAAGCACACTGGGCTCCTTCAGGAAGGATAGTGTGAGCAGCTTTCTCAAGCCTCTCTCTCACAGGACTCCCTATAAGGATGCGCCCGTGAACTGTGAACTAAGCAAGTTCCCCACCCAGACAGTGTTTGCTAAGTATTTTGTTGCAACAGTAAATAGCAACTCTGCTACAGAGCTTTAGGAGGGAAACCTAAACAGGGTTAACTGTGTTTAGATGCAGAATGGTCCAAATTAAAACTACAGCAGAGTGAGTCAGCCACATCGCAAGTCAACATACGAGTACCCAGTAAGCCACAAAAGGTATTCAACGCAGCTGGTCATTAGAGCAATTCCAAGAAAATACTCAAAGGAGTATCTATGTTCATACTGACTAGCCAGGCTATCACCACAAACTGCAACCTCAGACTTTGCTCACTGAGTATGCCATGGTAGAACTTTGGAAAACTAGCAGTTTCTTTTTGAGTTAAATATACATCAGTGCTAAAAACAAGCAAGTTCACTTCTTAAGTTTCAGAGAAACTTACACAAAAATAACATCCTCATTCACGATACCTAGGACCAGAAACTGAGTCTATGAAAAACAGAATGGGAAATAAATCTTGTCCCTTATATCACAGAATGACTCAAAATTCTTAAATATAGGGCTGGGGACATGGCTCAGGTTGGTAGTGTCTGCTGTATAGGCATGAAGACCAGAGTCTGGAAGTCCTCCCCACACCTAACCCCAAACAAGCAAAGGTCAGGCAACAGAGAAAACAGAAAAAGGAAACCTAGCTAGAACACTAAGCCCAAGATCAGTGAGAAGCCCTGTGTCAAAAGAACTGAAGAAGATGCTTGACAACCTCTGATCTCCTCATGCATGCACTTCAGACAGACAGACAGACAGACACACACGCATACATTTATACTCATATATAAAACCGCACACACATTTTAAAAGAATTACTGATAATTGTAACATAAATGAATCTCCAAACCACATTTATTTATACTGAGTGAAAGAGCTAAAACACAAAAGGACAACCATTATGACACTGGCAGGCAAGACTAACCACACAGTCAGAAGAGGCGTTCTGGAAGGCCGTCAGGAAAGAATAACTACTAAGGCTCAAAGATGGAGTGACACCATGACCAAAGCAACTTTTACAAAAGGAAGCATTTAACTGGGGGCTTGTTTATAGTTTCAGAGGCTCAGTTCATCATCATCATAGCTGGGAGCAGAGGCAGACACGCACAATGTTGGAGAAGTAGCTGGGAACTACCTAGCAGAGAGGGAGCCCAGGCCTGGCATGGGCTTTTAAAACCTAAAAGCCCATCTCCCCCCCCCCCCCACCCCATGACAAACTTCCTCCAACAAGGCCACACCTTGTAATCCTTTCAAACAGTTCCTCTCCCAAACATTCCAGGAGGCTATGGGAGCCATTCTTATTTAAACCAACACAACCACATGGTGGGGGCTCAGCAAACAGCAGAAGCCACACCCTGGCTGGAATGGGATTTGATACTTAGCCCCTGGCATGAGGACTTAAAAGCAACACAAAATCAAAGCTGCTTCAGGACAGGGCTGAAACTGCCACCCACTCACCAGGGGGAACACAGCCTGCCACCCGAGGTTGGCCCTTTCTTTCCTGCCCCTATTCCTGTAACAGAAAACTTAAAAAGGAGGACCTTGACTGTGTCCAGGAAAGCCACAGTGGATGTAATGGACAGACTAAGGTGTGAGGAATGAGAGCTACATCGCTACTTCCAACAGGAACCAGTAATGATAAAGAGGCTACTGGCTACTTAATGCCAGTTCAAACCCTGGAAGAAAACCAATGCACAGCTATTGTTCCATTAGTGTGTGAGCAGCTACAATAGCCCCTATTCACCTGCAAACACTAGGAGCCCTTTGTGTGTCACTGCCAAGACTCGGACATGCAAACAAAGTCTTTCAAGACACTTGTGTGGGGACCCAGGGGTGGCAAGGGTACAGCAGGCACCTCACCAAGCTCTGTTTAAAGCTCCAGAAAATAGCAATAGCTAACTAACATCTTCTTGCTGCATGGTTTGTTCTAAATGCCACAGATGTGCTACGTCACTACATCTTCACAGTCCTCCAAAGATACTAACATCAACATCCAATTTCACTGATGAAGAAACTGAAGCCTCATGGGTGTTCAAAGTAACAGGCACACTAAGTGGTGTGCAGCTGGAATCCCAACTCACGTGTCTTAACCACTGCACCAACATCAACAGGAAACACTACAAACACTAACAGAAGACATGTGCCATGCTGGCAACATGCAGAGAACAAGCCTCGAGGTGAGGCCCACAAACCTGTCACTCTCAGTCCCTCCTACCAGCAAGAAACAAGAGTGGGAGAGCTGAGCAGACTGGACAGGCTGCAGGTCTTTCCTAATCTGGGGTACAAAGAATGAGATCCTTCCTCCCTGTGATTGGCTGAGAGAAGACAGAGATTACACTTTGCTCTTAGGCAGCCCTGAGATCTCAACTATGAACCCCAATGACTTGAGAAATATTTTAGGTACAAAGTAACACCATGGCAACAAGGATGACTAATGCTACTGTTTTAGATGATCGAAAATGTAAATGTACTTTTCAGCTATAAATATTTCACCAATCCATGGGACCCTACATCAAACCAAGGCAAGAATGAACTGTTAATTTCTCTCACCTACAATTCCTGGGGTCACAATCCCAAGGACTTGGCACTGCTTGGGAAAAAGCTTCTCCAGGGCACATGCTGTCTCCATAGTAGTTCTCTTCCTCGCTGTAACGATACAGTCGTACAACGGTTAAATACTATGCAACTTCTGCATCAAATCTGACAATGTTAAAAAAACAATAACAATAAAACAGGCTATGAGGCTGGGGATGTAGATCAGTTGTTAGAATGTATGCAAGAAGCCCTAGGTTCAATCAACAGCGGCAGTACTGCACAAACCCAGAGCAGGTACAAGCTGTAATCCTAGCACTGTAAGGTGGAGGCAGGATGATTGGGAGTTCAGGGTCATCCTTGGCTATACAATGAGTTTTGAGGCCAGCCTGGGCTACATGTGACCTTGTCTCAAAGAAAAAAACAATGGATGGATGGATAAGGGTTTTCCCTACTTTGGTGCTTGTTTTATTCAACTTCTAGCCCTAACCTTTGCCACCATCACTTTTGTCCTAACAACTCAGCTCTGAGTTTGAGAGGTGCTATTTACTGGACCTCTCTGTTCAACCGATTTCACAGCATAACTACTACTTGATTCCAGTCAGTTAGATTCAAGTCAGACAATGTCCAAATCAAAAAGTCTGGGCCGTAGGGCCCATCTTGGATTCTTGGTCTGTATTTCCCCTTAGCAAGTCAAGAATGAATACTGTTTGTAAACAGCTTGGTAATAAAACCTTGCAGTACTACTTTATACATGAGCAGGCTTGGATGACCAAAGGCAGGCTCTTATTTTAATAAAGAGAAGTACACCTGGAGGATTAAAGTAATTGAAAACAAGAAAACATCTTTCTGAAAAACCTCATTCATTCATTCCTTCCTTCCTTCCATCCATCCAATTGTACCATGAGGTCAGACATCAATCTGCAGCACAAAGGGCTCTTCAGCTGATGCCAGACACAAGCACGCATACAGAAGCAGTGCCCAAGTCTCAGAAGGCTTGCTCTCAAGACTAAGACAATATCAAAAACAGAAACAAACCACAGCAGAGCATCTAACTCTTGTCTCCATAGCTACCTCTTTTATGGCCACGGCACTCTTCCAGGCTGATGAAAGTTTCAGAATCTGCCATGTACAGAACTGTCTGTGGCAAGATTCGAACATTCTACAAAGAAAAAAAGAATGGTTTCCTGTGAATCTGTGCTTGCCTCTGTGTTTCCAGGCACCCCGTCTGAGGCCACGGAACCCCCTCCACCCTGAGCATTCTCCCCACCTACGTCTCACCTCTCCCTCCAACTCGAGTTAGGACCTACTATCTTAGTTTTTGTGTCAAACGTATCTCAGGTCCTAAGTTCATTTTCATAAAGCTCATTCAATCTTTAGAACAGGCATCACAGTGAGAAGCATCTCAACAGAAGGGAGGTTGCACAGGCTGCACCCCTCTTGTGGTCTTCCATGCCAGCCCCCCTGCCCCCCAGCTCAGTATTTCAGACCTGTTCACACTTGTACAAACAAGTTCCCTTGCTGCCAGGCACCTTAAAAGATTCTTAAAGGTACCTCAGAGCAAACCTCTCAACCTTTGTATCTGCACCTCCATGTGGCATCTTTTACAGCCCCTGCCTACCTACCATTCTTGTTCGTGTAGTCTCAACTCTGCAGGGCTTCGGCAGACTGCTGGCTTTCCTAAGTCTCACATGGTAGACAGGTATCAAGGGCTGAGCTAAATGAGAGGAGAGACTTTCCAAGTTCTTCCTAAAGGAATGGAATAAGGAACAGCACAACATCTGCCTTGTAATCTGGGGCCATGCGGATGTTTCAGAGAGGGTCTAGATAAACTCATGAAGAACACTCAACAGTACACTGTACAGTGTGGGGTAGGTAAGACCTGTGACCTATGGATACAAATTCTTGATTTCACCTGGCATTTCTAAAAAGTCTAACTAGTTGCCACAATTTAAGATCCCACAGAACTTTAGCCTATTTCCCGATCCTTTTGATGAACTACAGAAGCACTCAGACTGCTGGCTCTTCAGCCATGGCTAGGGAGACCTGAAGCACCTATAGCCACTAGAACCCTTGGGCTTCTCTCTGACATTGAGTTATTTCTGACTGTAATGCCTGCCGAGCGAAGGAATCAGAGCCTGGTCCTGCCTCTGACATCAACAGCAGGTAACTTTCACAAGGCAGGCATCTAGTTTCTTGAGCTTCCTATGTTTAAACAAACATTCAAGCTTCATCTCTAATTCTCACTAGAAACTGACTACAACATGCCTCAAAATGAGACACTCACTGAAGCATAAGGCAGCTAGGACTACACTACTTCAAGTTACAAATGGCAAGCTGTCTTATAAAAGTTCAAAATATTTCTAATAGGAAGTTAAGCAACTTTCCTTATATCTATTAAAATACTCAATCCACAAGGTGATTTGGAAAACAGAGAAAACAGCATGTATGACTTAGTCGCCATGTTTCTGTCTCACCATGAGTTTAATTTTTTTAAGGCCGTTTTAACTTTAACAATCATATTACAAGAGTTAGTTCTTAACATCCATTGAAAATATATAGTCTTATACCATAAGTAACATGTTATAGGCATTATCTTTTTGCCATTTAATCCTTACAAGAACCCTTTAAGGGTACAAGGGAACTATTGTTCTTCCTTTTCAATTTGTGGAAATAGAACTCAAGGCTTGGAGAGGTCAAAGTCACATCGCTAGCTTGAGTCAAAATTTGTGTTAACATCTAACTCTCTGTATATAATAGCCACAAACTACCACATTTAGAATAATGCCTACTGCAGTAAAAAGGTGAAAATGACCGGACGTGTAAAAGAGCATTAAAAAAAAAAGTCGCATGGATTCTATTCCCCACAGAAAACTCTCACTAACATCTAGCTTATTTATGTTCTTCCCTTGTATTAATCTAGATGACACTAATATAACTTAATAATCTATATCTTAAATTTATCAACGTTTAAAATTTTTATTTTATGTATATGTGTCTTAAGTGTATGCCATGTGTGTGTGGGTGCCCTCAGAAACCATTTGTAGTTATAGGCAGCTGTGATCCCTGATGTGGGTGCTAGGAGTGAACTTGGGTCCTCTGGAAAAGAAGTCAACGATCCTAACCACTGAGCCATTTCTCCAGTCCCTTTATCAAGATTCTCTTATCACTGAAGGTACTTTGTGGTTTATAATTTAATGATTTATTTTACCAAACAGCAGATTTTTAAGCTTCCTCACTGTATATGACACTACAATAGTGGGCTGTGGGCTTTGATCAATGTATCAGAGAGAATCAGTATTCCAAAAGGCAAGAGGGATGTGAGTCCAAGAGTCCAAAAGGGCAAAGAAGAGAACCTAAACAAGACAGCATGGAATAAAGACACCACACTCGGGACTAGCACAGTAAAAGTAAGAACCAGGGCTTGGAGAGATGGCTCAGCATTTCAGAGGGATTGCTGCTCTTTCAGAGGACAGAGTTCATATAGCTCACAATCAGCTCTAAGGCATTCTTCTGGCCTCCACCGGTATGTGCACATGTACACGTATTTACACACATATACTAAGAGTCAGGTTTCCTAGACCCTGGGAGCTCTCAGAGACTGAGCCACCAACCAAAGAACATACTCAGGAGGACCCTGCACATATATAGCAGACATGCAGATCAGTCTCCATGGCTACCTTGTCTGACCCCAGTGGAAGAGGAAAAGCATAATCTGGCATAGACTTGATGTGTCTGTGGGGTAGGGTGTGGGGGAAGGTATGGAGGGGCACCCTCTCAGAGAGGAACAGGAACAGGAAGGGTCTCTGAGCCAGGTTTCCCACTGACAATAAGGGAGGTATAAATATGAACAGAGAGGAAGTGAGACAAAATCTTATGTTGGATTGGATGTACCTAAGGCAACTCATGAGTACCCATGTACTGGCAGAAATACGGCTGCAGATACACATAAAGTCAGTCCCCTCTCTCTTAATTCAATAATTCAAATGTGGCTATTTTTTTTTAAATGGGGGAGGGGCCAAATCCATACTATATTTACAAACTTTTTTGTCTTTACTTCCTAGTCTACATTTACTTTATATGAGGTATAAATAATTTAGTGATTTGAATTTAAATATAAGGGTGGGTTATATAGGTTAACAGAAATACTATACCACTTTATAAGGGACTTGAGCATCTGTGGACCTCAATATGGGGCAACTAATACCCTGACAATACCAAAGAACAATTGCATATGCAGATATATACATATATTCCTGTCTGGGCTAGAGGCAGCAAACCCTTAAACAACGGTAAATAGACTAACACAGTATTGACCTTAGATTCTAAATTAAATACCGTTCTCCATTAAAAGAAACCAAGACTATTAGTGAAACTACTAATTTCTTGAATGAAGCAGGTGAAATATAAGCTGAAGACATTTGGTGCCAAAAGAAAGGTCATCCATAAGAGACAATAAAACTGGCTTGAGAGCTCACTAGTCACACAGAGATCGTGTAAGTACCAAGGAGATTCTAACAGTAACAGATACATCTCTAAACAAGAGACCAAGAGTATGTGTGAGTGCTGTGTGAACAAACTGAAGAGAATGAAAAGTTAAGTTTCAAAGTTTGTACATACAAATACTTATTAACTGCAACAGGACAGAAAATTTAAAGGCAGAAGCTTCTGGCAGACAGCACTTAAATCAAGTAATTTAAGGTAATGGGATAAAAAAATCTAATAAATTACAATCACACCCAACTTGTGAATGAATGTTTTACAAATTAACTGGCCTTGAACTTTCTTAAGTGTTGGGACTGGTACAGAAAGGCAGTCAAGTTGCAGAAACATACAAACCAAAGTGTGTCTTTTGGTTAGTCCTTGGGAACCAGATCGAATCCTTTTGCTCTCAAGAAAAGCCCTGGGTCAAAATCTGAATGGAAACCTGAAGACTAGATAGATGGTAGTGTGCTTGCAGTCTCTTCCTGAAGGATGTACTTGTTACAGCTTTTATTTGGTACTCATATTATCTCCAGTTTGACTAGTGAGACCCCACTTCAGGGCACCTTCGAATGTCTTTTAGGTACTGTATTCTTAATTTCGTTTCTGTTACTGTGATAAAGACCATTATGAAAGGAATCTGGGGAATAAAGGGTCCCTGAAGAAAGCCAAGGCAGACACTGATGCAGAAGTCATAGTGGAGAGCTGCTCACTGGACTGTCCCCACTGTTTGCTCAGTTTGCTTTCTTATAAACTCTAGGACCGCCAGCTAGGGGGCTGTGTAGCCTACAGTGTGTGCGTGCGTGCGGGTGTGTGTGAGCGTGTGCGTGTGTGGGTGTGTGTGTGTGGGGGGGGGTTCGCCACACCAAAAACTTAATCAAGAAAGTGCCCTACAGACTTGCCTACAGGCCAATCTTTGGCAGGCACTTACTTTGAGTTCCCTCTTTCTGGGTCAGGTCAAAAACCAAACCCAAACCCAAAAACAATAACAATAACAACAACAACCCCTTTAACCAACTCATATATCAGTGATAATTTCCCAATTTGGAGGCTATATTGTGGTTAAGTAGAACATTCCTATTTGCCTATTATACATACTAAGCGATAATAGAGCATCAAATTGACAATTTCCTCACAAGGACCCTAGCCACTCAGTGAGATACTGGAGACTCACTATCTATCAGATCTATAATCTGACTTCACTTTCCCCAAACACTGACTCTCCTGGATCCAGGGACAAAAATGAGAAAAGGACTATGGTTTAAGTATTTGGGTAGAAGTTTTAGTTCTTCCAGTTCTAGTGTGTGACCCTGGGCAAGCAATACCCAATGACTTCATTGCAAAATAGAGGCAAGTTAAGGAAGGCTCTGTAGGGCGTTGTAATAGTGGACACCTGGATACTTCAATTGGCCAACATCTAATAATGAATAAAACGCAGCACGCCCTTGCAAAACCTGACGTATACTACACAATCCAGAATATGAGCAAAGGTTCCGAGTTAACAAAAGCAAGGACAAGTATCACAATCGTGATTTTTAAAAAAGTTCTCAAAGATGGTCCACCAGTCCACGGCACAACTCCATACTTGCCTCAAGCGCCTCTGCCACCACGCGGACCAAGCAATGTCCCTCCAGGTGGCCCGCCTCCGCCACACCCGCGGAGATCCAGGTCACGCTGCGATGGGTCCGCAGCACTCTGCGAACACACTCCCTCCACAGGCGGCATACTCTGGGAACGCAAAAGCACAAAGGATTGCCGCCGTGCGGCCCGTTCCCATCGTCAGCAGCCTCGCAGCGCCAGCCAAGCTCTAGGACACCCGGGGAGGGGTCCCGGCAGAGGCGAACCCGCCACCCTCCGGGACGAAGGTCTCCTCCCGCCCCATTCGCCCTCACCCGGCTACCCGAAGCAGCGCTTTGGCCGGCAGGAAGGTAAACACACGCTCCACCACCTCTGCAAGGTTACTCAGCACGTAGGTGCTTCGCGGATCTGTGGAGGAGCCGCCGCCGCCTGCCGGCTCCATTCCTCGCCTACCCGCCCGAAAGCCCTACGGAGGCTCAGAGGATCCCGTGCGGCCTGCGCACCACCTACAACCGCAGCTCACTGAGCAGGCGCGCGGCACTTCCGGTGGGCCGCTTCCGGCACTGGACACACCGCTTTGGCAGTGCACCGGTTTGCACAGTTCCGCCCGGAAGGGAACGGAAGCAGCCTGGGGTTTAAGCGGGCTGCAAACTGTGTATTTGGTGAGTCTGGTTAACTCGTTAGCTCTTAAGTTTTAAGCGAGTAGACATAAATAGGACTCGTCATTCTTTGGCCACTATTAATTGCTACAGAAAGTACATGCCAAACCAGACAGATATTTTCACACAGGAGCCATTATTCTTTGGCTCGTGCTGGTTCTTCCGTGCAGGGCTACAGAATCACAGGGGATAAGGCCCAACAACCTCTTTTAACCCTTACGTGATTCCCATACATTCCCAAACCAAAAATAAAAGAACAGCAGAGGCAGCTTCATTTCAACTGAATAGGTTGTCTCCTGATTGAGGGGCACTTGTCCCCAGCTACTTGGTCTGGCCTGGTGCTTCTAGTTTTGGCCTCATAACCCTTTACACTGTGATAACCCATTAGAACATTTTGAGCTGGACAAGATGGTGGATGTTTGCAATCTAGCATGCTGGAGGCAGAAGGATCAAAAGCCGAAAAACAATCTGGGCCCAACCCCGATATATGTAAGATAACATAAAGCACATTAACAAGCCCTTGATAACAAACTGTCACTTTACTCTGGAAACCTTAAGGCTTAATAGCAAACATATGGATGCATCATAGAGTCTCCAAAACTCCACGATACACTGAGAATGTGTGAAAACTTCAATGCTCCCCATTTAAAAAAAAAAAATCCTTAGCAGCTCTGGGGTCCCCAGGAGACCTAAGTTCTACTTGCAGAACTAATGGTTCCAAACTGTGCTGTGGCTCCATTCTCACCAGGCCCTGGCTAGGTGAGGGAGGGGAAGACATGTGATGAGGCCTAGGGAATGAGTATCAAGGGCCAGTATGTTTAAGAGGAGGGCCTCTGAACATTTCCTCAGCTAAGGCAGCCTTCAGAGAAAACCACTGTTTCTGAATGAAGTAGGGTGGCTGTACATGGAGACATAACCCTCAAATCAAACATGAAACTGGCACAGGAATTTCAGTCAGGGAGAGAAAAAGTATTTTCCAAACATCCTCGAGCTTTCCTTCTGACGAGATCTACTGGTAGTGGTGAGTACAGGGCCTTGAGTATACAAGAGAAACTGTGCTACTTGTACCCTAAGAACATTAGAGACATTAATTAAAATAGCACTAGAAACCCACATGTATTTGAATTTAAAGAACACAGTAAAGGAAATGGTTAAAGAAAAACTGAATACACTATGTATGTACACATCAAGTCTATCTATCATTATCTCCACTTCTGAAACCTCCCCACACCCCATCTTCTCTTTAAATAGCTTACATTAGAAATTCAATATAGAGCCTAAAGACACCTGAATCATAGCATCTCATATGAGGGAAAGGTGACAAACTGATTTTTAAATGGTTCTTTATTCATAAACTTGATGCAAGTTTACAAAATTTACTGTACATTGCCAAATAAATCTGCAATGAAAAATAAAATCCAAAAAAAAAAAAAAAAAACCCAAAGCATGCCAAATGTGCAGCTGTCAATCTGCTAGCCATTAGGAAATTAGAATTCAATAATGTATTCAAAGATTTTGCCTTAGGCATAAGGAGCTTTATAATGTGTTGAAGACTTCTGCCTTGTCACTTGTCATCTGAGTCACTGGCAATTATTTATTTAAGGTAACCAAGTGACCAAGAATACCAGATATCTTTACTGCCCTCTTAACCAACAGAATCAAGAGAAACTAAAACCACACATAAAATGCACAAGTGCCTTGTCTCCTAGATGTGGTTTACTAAGTTTAAAAAAAAATCTCAAATCAAATATATAAGAAATATTGTTGAACTTTGTACTGGTTTGTGCAGGAAAATGTGCTTCTGGGTTTCTTTTAAAAGTGCTTAAATAGCTAGATTTAAATCAAACATGGATTAAAAAAAATCTATTACCAACCAAAGAGGACTGATTCAGGTAAGGCAATAAAATGCAAAGTACATTGATTTGTGTCACATTTTATAAAAGAATTAACATAGGCTGAATTCCTACTGGTCTTCTGATGTAAAAGCCACTGCATGACTATAGCAAAAGAGTAAGGATCTCCACTTTAGGTTTCTTTCATAATTTTGCTCAAAGAGTCTGTCTTTGTGCCAATCATTCCATAAGTTTTTTAGTTTATTGTCAATTGCAACACCCCGCTAATAAATGGAAAGATAAAATGACCTCGTACTTTAGAACTTCAGGTTCTATACTGTGGCTCTTCCTCACAAGAAATGTTGAACCAACAGGAGGCAGGTTCAGTCTGATGGGACCCTTCTGCCCCAGTGGGAATTCCTGCTCACGAGTGGCTGCCTCGCTTTGCTGTACCCTAACATGATATAATTACGATCATACTTTGAGATTATTTCAAACCTTCACACAACCATGAAAAAGTGTAACAATTTAATGAAGAGGCTTCCTGTCATAATTTTGGCAATAAAGCGATTTCAGACCTGAAAAAGCTATGGTTTAGAAGACCTAAAATTTCTAAACCAGTATTGACTATAAGTTAAACTTTTATTGGCTCTAAACAAACAGGATTTTGCAAATCTTCATACCCCATGGCTCAATATAGAAAGGTTACTGTCAAATCACAGCTGCAGTAAACTGATGCTGACTTCCCTGCTTAAAAGATTTCACTTTTCAAGAAAGAGGTGGTAGGGAGTGGCTATTGTGTGTACTTATCAGGAAAAATACAGGAAAGGCCCCACTGCTCAGTCCAAGATACCTAAAGTGAGCAAAATGAAAAGGCTGTAACTGGATGTCAGTTGACAGATTATCCACTAAATGATCTATTAGCTAATGTCTTCGGTACTGCTGTTATACGGGCACTCAAAAGCTTATGTCTGTACGTTGGAACGATTTTCTTTAAAGCAACATTGGTCCAGACATATGTCAATGTAGTTAGCCATCTTCCTTTGGAGGTGTGTACCAGCCTGAAATAAAATGGGAAAAGGTTAACTACATCAATCTTGAAGCAGTTAGAAAAAGGCATTACTAAGATCAGGTCCAGTTCTACTCATAATTGTGTTGTTTAATACTACTGTAGAAACTTAAACTTGCTGGTTAGTTTTTAACCCAGCATTCTGATACCTGATTTGGTTACTGCTTATGACTAACTCATACTTGGATTTTCAGCATCTCTGTATGAATGGTACTCCTAGTTGACAGTGACAGTATGGGCTAACAGCTACATGTTAACCTTCCATCTCAGTTTTGTATTTAAAAGCCAACCTCAAAGTATCCCAAACACAAAATTCTGGTGACCAGAATTTCAAACAAACAAACAAACACATTGGTAGGGAAAGTACTCTCATCACATTAAAATTCCAGCTATGTGAGGCAGTCCATCACAGAGCTAGTAATCTCATAATGTATGAATAAACAAGTTACTCATGATAAGGACACAATTTTGTCAATTTAAAACAAGTACAAAGATATAAAACTTTAAAAATTAGAATTGCTCTCTTCTGATTCTGAATCCACTGTTCTTCCATCAATGCAAGGCTCTTTCTCTGTTTCTCTCAGATACATTTTCTATAAACATCTTGTGAACACCAATTGTAGGGTTTGCTTTGGGAAAGAAAAGGGGGGAATGTGACTGTTGGCTCAGGCTCCACACAAGTGTGAGCTCTTACAGAAAGGCACCCCAATGCTCAGTTCTGCTCGGTACAAAGCAGGTGTTGGAACATACTCATCTGATGTACTTACTAGAAATGACTACTACACAAGCCTGGGCTCGATGACCTCATGTTTTAAGACCTTCCTTTGAAGTTTCAAGATTTGGTTTTGAATACTATTACTAAAAGAAATCACCGGAAAAGTGACAAGTTGGCTTTGTCATTAAAGTAAAATAGAGTGCAAGACACAAATCCAAACTTACAAACTAATATGCCTATGTAAGTGTGTACACAGAGGTCAACATATTGTGTCTTCCTCAAATCAGACTGGCTGGCCAGAAAACCCAAGACACTTTCCTTCTGTGTTTCCGCACAGCTGGGATCAGAAGCATTCACTGCCACACCTGGCTAATCATGCACGTTCTGAGGACAAACTTAGGGCCTCATGCATGGTAATTTCCCAGCCCAACTAGCACATTTCTACCAGAGTTAAGACCATTTACTACAGTACTTATCCTAAGGTACCCACCCTTCTACTATGCACAAGAAAGTATTAGTTTCCCTTCCACCACTACAATGAATTCTTATTCAGGGCATTTGGTTGCACAGGCACTATGCTCTGCATAGGCACTATTCTTTGTCTTCATGTTTTCTAACAGATACTTTGCCAACTTCAGATGAGGAAACTAGGGATGAAAGAGATCACAGAGGCTGGCAAAATGGCTCAGTGGATGAAGGTACTTGCTGCCAAGCCAGACAACCTGAGTTTGACTCTCAGAACCCACATAGTGTGTGCAATAGCAAACATATACACACAGAAACAAATTTCTCTTCTAAATAAATCTGAGGACTTGTTCAAAGCCACAGAGCTAGGGAGTAACATAAATGGCACTTGCAAATAGGCCAGGTGGCACAGACCTACAATCCCAGCTACTGGGAAGACTAAAGCAGAAGGACTCCAAGTTCAAGTCTTGCCTGGACTGTGGAGCAATCTCAAAGCCAGCCTAGAAAACTTAGTGAGATCTTGTCTTAAAAGGTGAAACAAAAAAAGAAAAGAAAATCAAGAACCAGAAGACACACACACACAGAGTAAAGCTCTATCTCAGAAGTGGAATTAGGGTTCTAGGTTTGACCCTGAGGCAGGAAGGAAATGAACTAAGTAGGAGTCTGGTGATATTTCAGAAGCAGATGGCCATGGTCCTGTTACACTAGCTCCACTGCAGTGAGAGCCCCGACACTGAGCTGCTAGCACAGTCCCTTTACTTACAGAGTCCATCCCAAGTGAGCAAAGGGATTTATCTATTAGCCTAAATTCTTGGCAGCCACTCAAAGGCACTTAGGTCAAGGAATTCAGGGTATCAGCTTTTGATAGAAGCAATGTTAAGATTTGTTCCAAGATTACAAATATAGAAAATGTTTTCTCCTCACTGTAATTAACAGTATTTGACTTAAAAAAAAAGACAAAAACACAAAAATGAACAAGGCAAACATCAACATGTTATGTATAACTTCATAAATAATAAATACTTATTGAATTAAACATACCATTTTTCTCATGTATCTGTACAATGGAATTATAGGACTGTTGGGCTCGTGCTAGATTATACTGATTCTGAAAAAGAAATATACATTATTAAATCAAAACTACAGGCTGACGAAAAGCAGAGTAAATTTAAACGTTTTTTTCCCCCAAGAATTTTACTATTGCCATTACAGTTCAAAATTATTTTTAATTTTACATGTTCTTTTTACTATAACTTAGAAGTGCACTTACATTTCCAAGTTCATATGTTTTCTAATTAATCTTCATTAATATCTTCTAACTTAATTACATTGAATTATATAGTTGTGGAAGGTAGCACTGCTTTTTTATTGTCTGCCTTGCTTTATAAAATAATCTGCTGTGAACTTTTTCAGTTTCTTATGTATGTCTGGGAAAGACGCAGGACATCTCACACTATGCAGAGATCAGCTGATTTAGCCAGCAGACATATGCAGCCCTTTCTTTGTTGGTGTATTGATCTGGTTTTCCCTGTGGTTTTATGAGGGATTTTCTCTTCAGTTTTAAGCTATTCTATATGTTCTATTAAGATTCTTCAGATCTCTCAACTTCATTCCCGGTCTTATTAATTGATCAGTTTCATGGTTCCAGTTTTAAATGTTTTTTCTTTTCTTTGGCTTTTTGAGATAGGTTCTCATTTAGGCCACTCTGGCTTTGAACCCACTATGTAGCCAAAAACTACCTTGAACTTCTGATCCTACTGCCTCCATCTTCTCTAAGTGCTGGAGTTATACGCCTATGACCATTTACCTAGCTATTTTCTTCCTTTGACATTTCATACAACTATTTTATTGCATTTCAAATAACTGCAGTTTCTATTTTTTTCTGTTTGTGTTTTGGGGTGCTGGGGATTGAACACATGCTAAGCAGGCACTCTACCACTCAGCTACAACCCCAGCCCTTATCCCTATCTTGTGATCTGATAGGTCAAGAACCAGTCCTTGGGGACATGTATGTAACATTCACATTTCTGTCAATTCTGTGCCTGGGTGGCCTAGCTGTGATCTTTAAGTGAATTCCCCATTTGTTTGATGTTAATCTTTGGGAAGCCTACAAGCTTCAATTAGAGACTTTTCTCTAGAGGATGAGTCGCTTTGGTGAGAGCGGAGAGCCACTCACATGGGACCAGAACACTTGCCGTGGGGAGTCAAGCTCCTGTATTTGGCACCACAAATCACTTATGGATACGGGCCAGGGCTTAGTCACTCCCTAGCAATGGAAAAGATGAAAACTCACTCCTGGGCTTGTGACCATTACAAAGGGCTCTGCAATAAGTGGCAGCAACAGAAGGTTCCTATCCCAATTGCAGGCACAGGGCCAGCACTGCCCCAAGGCTGTGTTCTAGGACTTGACGATCGTTGACTGATGTTCCCTCTGTAACATGCATGCTTAGCACATTCGCTTGCTGTATTTGGTTTACAGTTTTGAAGACAGGGTCTCCTTATACAGCCCAGTTGAGTCTAGACTCACAATGTAGCCCAGATGGCCTCAAATTTGCAATCTTCCTGCCTTCGCTCAACAAGTGCTGGGAACTACCTTTCTACGAACAGGCCCATACTCGGAAAGAATTCATTACTTGCATAGCCTCAAGTTAATGCTACAGACTTTATTTCCTAGTAATTGAAAAAGGAAACAGCCTGGCCTACGTCCTTCTAACTCCATGGCTTGTTCTCACTCCTTCTGGCTAAACATTGTCAGGGAGTTGAGGAGCTGATGGCAAGACTGCACTTCCATCTCTCCATAGGCTCTTGCCTGTAAAGAGCTACCAAGTTCTAGAACCATTAACCCAGCCTGGTCTCAATCACGTCTACTGAGACGAACTCAGATTTCCAGCATATGTATCAGTTAATTCAGCTTTTTAAAAGGCAAGCACTCTTAATTACTTTGAACCAACAACCGACAACATAATTAAAATATCGCATCTTGGCTTTTTGACTAAGATCAAATATTTAAAATATTCTAAAGTAATAAATATATGACAAAAAGAAATTTAAAGAGCACAAAATACTAATCTCATTTTTAACTTAACCCTACTGGTATTTCAAAAACTCCTAATTAGTAACAATGGCTATTAGCATTTGACTGTCTCTCCTTCTATTGTAACTGAACTTGGTTCATCGTGCCTGCATGGCAGTAGTTCTATGCCATGAATCAACTTGCTGGTCCTTTAAAGACTGACTTTTATTATTTTTAATTATGTGTGTTTGTGTCTTTATGTTGAGTATGTACACATGAGTGCAGATGCCCAGAGGCCTCGGATCCCTCTCACGTGGGAGCTAGAGGCAATTGTGAGCGGGCTGCCACAGATTCTCCATAAGAGCAGCAACTGCTCTTAAAAGCTGAGTCATCTACTCAGCCCTGTATCTTCTTTTTTTGCTCCATTTATTTTATGTGTGTGTGGCGGGGGGGGGGGGGGGAGACAAGGGGAGCGACATCTACCATAATATGAAGGTGAAGATCAGGATAACCTTGGAAATTGGTTCTTCCATTGGGATTGAGTTCAGGTCCTCTCTCTGGCTTGTGCCAAATCCAGCTTTCTTTTTTGATTGTTTAGGTTTTAGTTTTTCTGAGGTGGGGGCTCTCACTACGTAGCCCAGGCTAGCCTAGCACAACATCCCAACTGCTAGAACTATAGACATGAATCACCATGTCAGACTTTTGTGTTATTTAAGTTAATGATTAGACTATTCCCTGCAGAGTTCAGAATTCAGGAATTCTATTATATTGTACAAAGTTTCCACTTTCTTAGTTGACAATATTTTTTAATTAAAAAAAAAGAGAGTGAGGTTTTACCCTAAAAATCTCACTGAATTCACCTTCTACTGTACTAACTACATAAAGTCACTTCTGTCAACCGTGAAAGCACACAGGATGATGGTCTCAAAGATTCTATAAGCTATGTCTTCACAGCCATCTTAGTAAGTATGTGCTATAGATTACATAACAAAATTGCAAAAAGATTTCCACATTTAAGCAATGTATGAATGTACTTCAATATACAAAAGTACTCAGCAGCCTGACTTAGCATTTTAAGTATAATGCCTTTTCTTACTTGCCAAGAAAACTACACATCAAAAAAAAAATGCAGGTTTAAAGCAACTGAAATGGAACAAAAAATACTGGTGATTCTAGAATTTCAAAACCATAGAGAACTTAAATTTCCCTGCCCTACTGTATTTGATACACAGCTCTCAGGAGAAGAAAATCTGCTACAGGTAAATTTCAATTACCCAAAAAGAAAGGGAAAAAAAAATCACTGTTCTATGCTCTTCCTTTTAAAATGAAGAATGTATAAAATTTAGTATCAAATCCTCTATATAAATAGATACCAGGAAGAAAGCATTGAAGAACATGTCAGTACCTAATTTCTAGGTACTCAAAATTACAAATTACCTTTTCGGGTTTTTATGATATTATTTACTTAAGGAACTTTGCATTAGCAAATATTTATTTTATCATTAAAAAAGGTTTTAGATTATACTATATAACCATTTTATTGACACATTAAGATAAAAACATAGACTCACATATACTGTTAAGATATGTTGGCCTGCCTCATTGGTGATGGTGCATGCCTTTAATCCCAGCACTCAATAAACAGAGGCGGGTGGATCTCTGAGTTCTAAGCCAGCCTGGTCTACACAAAGAAACCCTTTCTTCAAAACCAAGCAAAGAACAAAATTAAATAAATAAATGCTGGTTTGATATGAATTATTGAACATTGGCGAGCTGCCTAATTCTATCTATAAAATGAAGACAACAACATTTCCCCTAGGTTCTGAAAGGGTTGAAAAGGTTAATGATGTAGATCAGAACAGAGTCCAGCATATACACACTGGCTGAACGTTAATGATGGTACCATGGTCCCAGTTTGGAGAAACCTCAAAGTCTACCCAGGCTTTTTACTTAATGTGTTATATTTAGCAATAATAAGCTCAAACTCTAAACATGTCTGTGACTATGAAAGACAGTGCGGCTAAGGAACTATAATGAGTAGCTTCTCTGACACATCTATGTTTTCTACCTACACTTTTCTAAAACAAGAAAACCAAATTAAAAATGGAAATAAATGGTCTCAAAAAGAATGACAACGATGGGGGGGGGGGGGGACTGGAGAGAAGGCTTCTCAGTTAAGAGTGCTTTTTCTTGAAGAGGACCAGAGTTCAATTCAAATCACCCACACAGTGACTCACAACTGTCCATAACTATAGTTCAGCCAATGCCTGCCTTCTTCTAACCTCAGAGGGCACCAGACACACGGTGCAGACACATACACACAGGCAAAACATTCAGAGACATAAAAATAAATTTTAAAAATAGAATCAAGACAGGAAGATGCCTCAAATGTAAGGCCTGTAGCCTGAGCACTCCAGCATGTCTGCGGAATTCTTCATCAAGTACCTTATTTGCTCCAAACTGCACCCGGGCTTTGCCTTTCACTAAGGTGGCATTGATTTGCATGATGACAGACTCTATCGAGTAGGCACTGCTCCAGCCCTGCAGGAAGAACAAGGTGCATCTAAAACTCAGCCGTCTTCACAATTCCCATTCAGAAAAAACTAATCAAACAGCACAGAGGAGGACCCCAACAACAGCAAATCAGTGCTAACAAATCTGTAGTGTCAGGAAAAACACTGGGCCACTTCTAGAATCTCACAAACAATCCCATGTTCTAAATGTCACTGAGTGATTATAATTTCAGATTAACATCACTCTCAATGGCTGTTCCAGCATGGAACAAGCTCCAAGTACAACAAAAAACTTACCAATTTACCTTGAACTTGTTTATAAAAGTAGGTGCTGCTACATTTAAGATCTTTCCTCTTAGAATCCAGCTTATATAGGGAAATAGTCCACTAAGGCTAAGAATTGTACACACAAGTTACCTGTTTTGTGAGAAGTTCCATACACAGTGCTCCTCCACCTAACACGTACCTGCAGAGGAGGAAAGCAAGCATACAAAACCCTCCTTAACTTCTGAATCGTTACTAAGATAGTACACACAAAAAATTAGAAGATAGTACACAAAAATAAACACTTGTGAAAGACACTAAGACTGAGGCCAATTTCAAATGTTTACAGTCATTAGTATAATCAACTTGTCAAACAAGTTGAACAGAATTACTAATAAACTTTTCTGATGTCAAAAACTAAAAAACGTGGCCTCAAACATCCCAGAGAATGGGAGCAAAAGACTGTTTTCTTAGTGGACACTTACGTTCTTCAGTCTCTGGAGCTTTCTCTGCACCCTGATGCAAGGCTGACAACTCTATTGACAGAGATCCAGACAGCTGCACAGTCTGAATCTTCAGTGTTCTGTTGAGACGGCACAGTAGAGCCCACTTACCCCCTAACATGCCTCCATTTCTATAGATTCATACAAAATTTAAGCTGTCTTCTGATTTTAAGATTATTGTTGCTGATCAGCCAGTAGTCTTTCTTCTCTTAGTAGCTGCACTATGAAAGAAGCCACTTAGGTTTTCCTTCACGAGGCTTTCCTACCTCACTCCTCTTCCCATCAGGTCTTCTGTCACTTGATCTGTGACAATGGGATCTCAGCTACAGTCTTTAGGTCGGACCCATCTCTGTAGGTGCTTTTCCTCTCTTTTGTATAGGTGGTGTGTGTGTGTGTGTGTGTCTATGGATGCTAGACATAACACTAGCTATCCACCATGCTGTTTAAGACAGGGTCTCTTGAGGAATCTCTCTCCAATTTGGCTAGCCTGGTTAGCCGGCCAGCTTCGAGGATTCTCCTTCCCCACCCTCCCAGTGCTAGGGTTTCAGAAATAAGCCATCATACCCAGACTGTATGTGGGGTCTAGTGTGATCTCAACTCAGGTCCTAATTTGTCAGCAAACATTTTACCAACTGAGTCATCTCTTCCATTCCTAGAACATTTTTTAAAATTATTATTTCCTTTTTCCTATATACCAGTTAATGACAGATGAATGTAATATTCACAGTTAAATATGCTTACCAGAGGAAGGAGAAAAAAAAAAGACTTGTTATAGAATTTACAATGTTATAGCAACACTAAACTGTAAAAAAGGTTATCATTGCTATACTTGGCTAGGAAAGGGCTGGTGTTCTGAACAAGAGATACAAAAGTTTAAAATTCACTATATTTCTGCCCTATGTTTATTTTGTGTATGTAAATATTTGGCTAGGTTACCTAATATTCTCCTTCCAAAAATAGCCAAGGGCTTAATGGTAGAAAAACTACCTTCACTGACTAATCCAGAGGCATTCAGGGAATGTTTAAAGGTAACAAACTGAAACATCAAAGCTTTAAACATCTTTGTCTGTGCCCTTTTGGCTTGTGATCTCCACTCATCCTAACAGTATTTGATGAGCACAGTTTGCCAGAAGCAGCAGCAAGATTTCTAAGGGATTACTTCAGCCTTGCTGAGTATCACTCACAACTTTGGTTTCTGAAAGAGCAACATTTCCTAAACAGCAAACCAGAGGATCCCATCTTCTGAGATGCCAATGGGCAAAAAATAAAATAAAAAAATAGGAGCTGTTATTTAGTGAGTTTGTGGGAAAAAAAAATCATATCAAGTCTTCAAGTCCCTTTGGAATAAGCATCGTTGAACCTGATGGTCATAATGCCTAATCTACCACAGAACTTTCTAGAAGACGGTAGCAAAGGGGCAGGCTGCAGGTACCATCTAAGTCATCTTTAATGAAGTACTTACTCCTTGATTGTATTGTAGACATCTAAATGGCTCAACACATCCTTAAACACGGGCTTGTTTATGCTGAGCTTTATAGACACAATGGCCAGTTGTGCCGTATTCTACACCTCACCATCAGGGCACACATACTCTGACTACATTGAGAAATCTTACCAGGATGAGATCTCAAAAACAAAAGATTATATTTATATTTGTTTTTATGCATCTATATACTACAAGAGATTATTTCTGAGAAGATCTAAATCCATCTTTAGGAGTCACTTGCTACTATATCAAATACAGAAATTATCAGCTTATGGGCAATGTTTTTAGATTTTATTATTACAATAAAAATCATCTCACAAAGTAGAATTAGCTGAGGATTTGAAAACTCTCAAAGGACTGTTTTTCAAGATTTATTTTATTTTCATTCATGTGTGTGCCTGCAGAGGCCAGAAGGGCATATTAAATCCCTTGGAGTTTAAGTACCAGGTAGCTATAAGTCACTTCACATGGGTGCTAGAAACTGATTTTGGGTCCTTTGCAAGAGAAACAACTACTTTAAAGCAACTGAGCCATCTCCCTTGCTCTCTACAAGTAGTTTAATGACACCCATATGGGGGACTGCACAACATTTCATAATCAACTTCAACTTTTTCATGCCTCCCATAGCTTCCTAACTACAAAAAGAAGCAGGACAAAATTCAGTACAGCTGTATGACAATCATCAGCCAATTGTATTAAGTAACAACTATTTATGCTGAGATCAGCTTCACAGTCGCCTCAGGTTACCCGATTATCACTGTGACTGCATTCAGCATTCAGGCCTGTGAGAACCACAGTAACTGTAACTTCCCTGAAATCCTCAAGCATGGTTTATATTTGAAAAATATTATTTAGAGACAGGATCTTGATAGATATTGACCTAATATCCAGATATAGATTTGGATGGATCTCTCTGGCAGGCTCAGACCTACTGCATAGTCAAGGCTGGCCTGGAACTCACAATCCTGCATCAGTTTCTGACAGATTGAGATTACAGGCAGGTACACTCAGCTGAAACCCATTTCTAAAGAGTTCAATACCTATAAATAAACTCCATTAAGATGTCTGCTTATAAGTAACTAATTTGTACCTGTGGTTCTGAATGTGGACCCCAAGCAAGTGCTATCAGTTTCATTTGAGAACTTCTTAGAAATGTAAGTTCTCAAGCCCCTTCAACCTACCTGACACAGAATCCCGTGTCAAGTCTAGCAATCCTGACCTCCCAGGCTCCAGCTAGTTCTGCAAAGGACTCTGACACATACTATTTCATAAAAGTAAATATGCAAACTTACCCTCCTGAGAGAACAGGTAATACCACTCGAACAAACGGAGGATCAAATGGAAAATTATCCTAAAAAAGAGTAAGTTTAATCAATTTGAAGAACATCACTTTTAACTTTGCATTATTTAGAAGGTTTTCAAATAATCAATAAAGAAATGTATCCTCTTACTACCTGGTCATGAAAGTGAAAGTAGTACCAAAGGACAGATGAGAAACAAGTAACAACAACAAAGCCATCAAATAAGAGACTCAGGTGAGGACAGAGCAGAGCAGAGCTGCACTCACTCACGCAAACACTAAGCAGCATGGGTTGCTCCGGCCTGGGAGAGGCCTTTTCCACCCACTACCAAAGAGGAATGTAAGTGGTCAGCAAACAACAGAATGCAGACTTCCAGCCAGGGAGGCAAAAGCTGGAGCTGCAGCACACCAAAGAGAGGCCTGGGGGGCCTTCTGCATGTCAGGATGGGCCCTGAAGGACCAATAGCCAACTACCCACACAGGGAGTCAAGAATGGCTCTCAGAAATCTCCATCATTAATTGTCTAGGTATCCCTGGTCTGTGGTCCTGGCAGGGCAAATGTTAATCCCTTCCGGGGAAGAACACAATACCGAAACCCTCTTCTGCAGTCTTTTACACATAATGTCCATCATTGCTAAGACTTAGATATAAGCCCAACAGGACAACACAATGAGACAGAGTCAACAGGCACATGTTACAGTAACTACTGAACATCTGGAAGGAAGAGAAGATGAAACCAAACCACAGCAGAACTGTTTATCATTACAACAGAACCCATAAAGACTCTGGAACCTGGAGCACAGCAACAGGAACTAACAACCCAATGGGCGCCTGAGACTATGTCAACAAACTGCACAACAGAGATTCAATAAATAGGAAAATAGATAACAAACATCCAGAATGAAGTTAGGAAAGACCCAAAGAGGTACAAGAGGTGGAAAATGAAGAAAATAATGACACAATGTTTATCACACATTTGAGTCTTAGAAGAGAGAAGAGGGCAGAAGAACGGATGAGAATTTTTCAAAGACTCCTCATGCTTGGCCACTGTAAGCATTTTCAGAAAAGGCTAGAATCTTCAATGATAAGAAAAGTTTCTTCAAAGGGCTGAAAGGAGTTGACAACTTGCCAACCTAAAAATCAATATTCCTCAAAAATGCCATTAAAGCCAGGCAAAGCAGCATATACCTACAGCCCCAGCAATCAGGAGGCAGGACAAGAGGGTAACGACTTTGAGACCAGTCTGTGACTCATAACAAGACCTTGTCTCAAAGACAAGGAAATAGAACAGATGCATTTTCCCATCTGCAAAGCCATACTAAAAAGAAATACTTAACAATATTTTTTAGGCATTAATAAAAATAATGAGAGAATAAAGAGCATGAAAATTCCAAATTTGGGGGGTCTCAGAATCCAAGTAAAGAATGTAAATGCATGTACTGAGGACATGACCTCAAACATTCTATGGCAGTGGCTCGCAACCTACCTCACATTAACAGATACAACGTATATCAGATGCTTGCATTATGTTTCATAACTTAGCAAATTAGTTATGAAGCAACAACAAAAATAATTTTATGGTTGGGGGTCACCACAACGTGAGGAACTATATTAAAGGGTCGGCAGTATTAGGTAGTTTGAGAAGTACTGCTCAAAGGCTATGAGATTACAAAGGCAAAGAAAATACTGAACTTTGACAATTCAAGGATATATATAGCATGAGTAAGAGAACATATAACTTCTAAGTTAAAAGGTGGGAAATGGGAGTCCTAAGAAAATCCAATGGGGAATGGGGTGGGGGAAGGGAGATACAACACAAAAAGACAAGTAGAAAATCACCTATAATATGGTAAGCAACAATAGTAACATTCAATACAATGGATAAACTGCTTCAAAAGGTCAGAGGTGGTGCTGAGGTGACAGCTGTGCGAGCACAAGGACCTGAGCTCCAGCCTCAGAACCAAAAAGGACAGCTGGGCACGCTGGCACATGCCTGCACTTCCAGCACTGAGGACACACGGACAGGAGGATCTCTTGAACGCACTGGCCAGCCAGTCTAGACACGCTGGAGAACTCCAGGTTAGTCAGAGACCCTGCCCCGCTCCAGTCCTAACAAGGTGGGTCATCTGAGAGCACACAGACAGAAGCTAAGGTCAGGAAAGCTGCCTCCAACTTCCTACAGCAGCTGGACAGGGAAATGGCTTCCTGCTGGAAGGCAGGCCAAGGGAGTCTAACAAAAATTATGTCCAATTTTTATGTTCAAACATGAAGTAATGCTTTTTAAAAAACTCATTTTGAGGCAAGAAGGAACAAACATGCCTCATCCCATTATTTCCAAGAACACAAGTGGAAAATGACTAGCACACTCTCCAGCCCTCCTGGGGAAGAACAGGTGTGTCTAGTGCTACATTTCTACTGCAAATTAGAAAATGAAGACACCTGTCCACACAAGATGCCACCTCAGTGACAGTTTCATCTACTTTTAAATCTATCTATAATTTAACAGTATAATAAAAGCATGGATACAAAGTTTGGAAGAGCAAAACTATTATTAGAATAGATCTTTCTTTAAATATATGATCCCAAATGAGTAACTATAAAACCTCTTTTGACTGAGAACTACCTTCAGTTTCAGAAATTTCAGAAGTAATTCTTCTTCAGAGCCTAGAGACTTCTCCACAAACTGTGCTCTGGGATTCAACTAATAAAGCTTTTTACAAATTCTAAGAATAAAGAAAATATTCTTTAATATCTATGTTTTCTTCCTTCAAAACATCTTAAATCCACCTATGTCACCTGTAGCACCAACACCATATATTGGCTCTGCATCATTTCTAAGATTAAGTAAAAGCCTCCAACTAGTCTGCCAGAGATCAACTATATACTATCAACCAGTGCTAATGAAAGGGAGCTGTTTAAGACAAAACAAGAAACTGAACAGAACAACTATGCCCTCAAATAAAAGCCTCCTATGGCTGCTTCACAGCACAAAGAGCATATCCCAGAGACTATAAGGCTTTTCAGTATGTTCTTGAAAAGCCCCTTTGCCCCAGAAGAAAGTCCCTTTTCCCCAGAGAGGACTGCAAATCCAAACCCTTAAACAGCATGAAGACATTCAAAGTCACTTGGATAAACTACTGTGGACAAACACTGTAAGTGCAAGACAACTGCTGCACTAACCTTCCTCTTCGACTCACAACAGCAGCCCTGAGTCACTTCAACAGAAATCCTCAAAACACCTCAATCTAGTTGAGATTTTCAATCATTAGATTTTACCATATTATAATTAAATCTCTAACATTTTATCTAGAGCCCATTACTATTCTTTTTTAACCTTTATTTTTAACATCTTCAAAATTACTAAGTAATTCTGAAAGGAACATAAATATACAGGGAAACCTTTAGAAAGTATTATGAACAGGAGGCCCACAGCTTCTGTCTACTCAGCAATTCTTGATGGTGATCACACCTTTGCTCTCTGGTTCTGCTGCCCAGGTATGAACCCCGACTTCAGTGTTTTGAGTTTTCTTTTCTTACTATTGCATACCTAAAAAGTCTTCCTAGAAATGTTTTTCTAGTTTTACCAGGGTCCCCAGCCCCATGGAATTTTAGCATAAGAGAATTATGTTTTATGGCTAAAGACCATTAAAATGCCTAAGAAAGTTTCATTTACAGGACCAGCTTTCCCTTGCCGGCGTTCACAATGCATGCCCTAGACAAAACTAATTTTAAAGCTTTTTTAATTCTATATAAATGGAACTACACAAAATGGCTAGGAGTCTAAGTCTAATTTCTTCTACTTATATATACTATATAAAAGACTGACCTATCTTGTCAGTCTATCTATGGATGCCACATCCTCCACTTTACTCTGACTGGATTGTTTTGGTGGCGGTTATGACAACAATGCTACTCTACACATTCTTGTGTGTTTCCTGCTGTATAAGCATTCATCTTTGTGGAGTATACAATTCAACAACCCCTTAACTAGCCAAACTCAGTATCAACGTATAATTCCAATGCTCGGGAGTTAGAGGGGAGCAGGTAGACCTCTGTGAATCTGAGGCTACTCTAGTCTAGATAGCAAGTTCAAGGCTACACAGTGAGACCCTGTCTCAAAAGAAAGAAAAGAAAAGGAAAAAAAAAATCCTGAGCTCAAATCATACCAAATCGTTCTCTAAGGCAGCTGAGCCACTTACATACTCCCATTAGAAGAACATGGAATCCCATTACAATGTTCTTACCTTAAAAGAGAAGTTAAGCAAAATATATTCTATGCCTTCTTTTTCTTTTAAGATCTGAAGATCACTGTGCAAAGGACTATCAGAGTCAACCCTAAGAATAACAAAACAAAAGCCAGTTCAAACAAGATTAGAGAAACCTTTCTTACTAAGCTCCAATTAAAAAAGTCCAAAAGGGACAACAGAGCCTCCAAGGTAAGTTCTAAACAGAAGTTCTAAAGTGCTCCACAGTCCCAGAAAAAAAATGAATCACTATGGGCTCTAGCTCCTTGGGAACAAAGGGAAATCTAAAATTGATGGTCATTCCAAAGAACAACAGTTAGATACACATAACTTTTCAGACAACTGAAAAACGTTTTAGTGATATCCTTTCCTAAAACTGTATTTTTAACCAAGAAGTTTAAGGAAAGAAATTTACCACCAATAAAACCACCAAAAGTAAATCACTATAAAAACATTTTTTTCTTTCTATAACTCTTCTATATGTACTGTCTAAATCTCCTTATTTCAAACATAAACAGGATCACAGGCTCATGCTATTTGAATACATTTTGTTTGTAAACTGTCACAATCTCATAAACTTCCTGCCCATCTTTTACTCCCTGTTGTCCGACTCTCCCCAGTGAGCCTCAGAATGAACTCACTTTAGTAACTTAACAACTACTTCCAGAGCAGTGCTGTCCAAGCAAATGCAGAATATAAAACTATGAAATTGACGAGGCAAAAAAAGAAACCCAACATTTCATTGTAAAAAAATAGGTTAGCACAAAAGGTACTTACTTGTGTAGTTTGACGTGCCAGTCATATAAGCTGTCATTTATTAGCTCCACTGAGTAAATCCCTGTGGGCACATAGGCACACTGGTTACTCTTCATTTCCATTACTCTGGTGTAAGTTACTCTAAATATACTAAGTAGTCAATAACAGCAAATTTTCACTATCAAAATAACTAAAGCTATCAACTAAAAGATACTCAAATGAATTTTTTAAAACTGCTTAGTACTCACTTTCACTAAAAAACATACATTATGCAAGTAATAGTTCTATGTATATAGACACTTCTAAGAAAATAGAATCATATATATATATATCTTTAAGCTTCACTTTATGAGATGTCTTTTTTCTACTGTCCCCCTTTTTAGAGCATGCATATAAGTTTATTCTTTTTAAGTATTGGTATCATGTTATGTATGTGTCTGTGTCAAGTATATATACCACCTGTGTATGTGCCTGTAGAGGCCATAGGGTATTAGATAAAAGCCCTAGACTGGGAGTTAGAGGCAGTTGTGAGCCACCTTACATGAGGTCTGGGAACTGGACTCGGGTCCTCTCCAAAAGCACAAAGTGCTCTTAACTACTCTCCAGCTCTTAATATCAATCTTTTAAACAACTCCATATTATTCTTTTAATAAATCCAAAATAACTGAACCAATTATTCCTAAATTGGTATTTTTTATTAACACTACAGCAATACATTTTTCCCTCAGGCTCTACAATACACAAATCTTTCTGTTTAAAAAATTCCTGTTTTTGAGGATTGACTCCCAGAACCCTATGTCAACTGGGCAAGTATTCTACCAAAGAGCTACAACTACAGTCCTGAAAAGAATATTTTTTTTCATGGAATTATGAAATGAATGAAACCCATCAATGAAATGATGAAACTCATCAATGAAACCCATCAAAGAATACCACCTCTGTTTAAGTTCTGTTTTAAAATAATAAAACTATGAAAATAAATCCAGCAAGTTTTCCTTGTTCAACAAAATACATTAATCTTACTTTTATTTTTAAAAGTAGTATTACTCATGCTTTTGCCAGAAAATAAAAATCATGTTATGATTCCATCAGAAAAAAAGGCAAAAAAAAAAAAGTATGTAATTTTTTTTTAAAGATTTATTTATTTTATGTATGTGAGTACACTGTCAATCTCTTCAGACACACCAGAAGAGGGCATCGGATCCCATTATAGATGGTTGTGAGCCACCATGTGGTTGCTGGGAATTAAACTCAGGACCTGTGGAAGAGCAGTCAGTGGTCTGTCTTAACTGCTGAGCCATCTCTCCAGCCCCTGTAATTTTTTCTTTTAAATTCGAAAGATAAACTCGCTGGGCAGTGGTGGCACACATCTTTAATTCTAGCACTTGGGAGGCAAAGGCAGGTGCTCAAGGCCAGCCTGAGTTTGAGGCCAGAATAAGTTCCAGGACAGCCAGGGATACACAGAAAAACCCGGCCACAAAAAAATTACAAACAAAAAGGTAAACTCATTTTATCTCTTTTATCTTTTAGAATCCGTTAAACCTGAGTTTCACGTCTCTAAAATAACATTAATAAAAATTTCCAACTCTGTCTACCTATATTACAGTAAATGGCACAAAGTTGGTGTGGTGGCACACATATCTAACCCCATTATGACCAAACAGAAAAATAATGAGTTCAAAAACAGTTTGCCCTAAATGGTCCCTCATCACTCCTCAAAAGGAAAGAGAAACTGCATCACACGTAAGGGAGCGGACGGCCAGCAGAGCCAGGGCCTCACCTGCCTTGTAGCTCTGGGATCTGTACACGTCCCTGAGCTCCTTCATGAGTCTATCTGACGCTTGCACTGACCCGGACACCGCACCCTGAAACAATAATTAAAAGTGTAAGGTATCAAAGCCTGATGTAAAATTTACAGTAACATTGTAGAAATGACTACCACTCAGCATTAAGAAATCAAGACGTGCAATCGAAATGTGCAACTGAAATGATTATGAAATGTTAAGAAAAACAGAAAACTGAAGACGGGTCTTGCTTGTTTATATCATGAGGGGAGGCCTCACAGTATGCCCAGAACACCATGGACTCTGTGACAGTTTAGAGTTCAGTTGAGTCTATTCTAAACTACAACTTCTAAAAATGCTGCAAGACTCTCACTATAACATTTTAGCATTAACTTCAGCACAAGTTGTCCTCTGACCTCCACTTGTGTGCTGTGACAAGCACCCTCTCCTCCATACACACATGCATAAAAAAATAGAGTGCTTTTTCTTAAAAATCAAAAAGTTTGAAGGTTGTACTACTCTGAGTTTAAAGGTTTCAAAGATCTATTTCCAGCCATGAGATCTTGAACTAGTTAGATTTTAATGTATATATGTGTGGTATACATGTATATTTGCACATCTGTAGACTCACTCATGCACCCATGCATGTACAGGCCCAAGGCTGTGTGTGCAGTGGATCATCATCTTCGATTGCTTTCCACCGTATTCACTGACGTAAGGGCTCTTAACTGAACAACAGTTTAGTTAATTAGCCAGCTTGCTCAGGGGATCCTGTCTCCTCCTTCTGAGTTGTGGAAATATAGGCTGGCCAGCACAAACACTCAGCATTTATGTGGGTTCTAGAGATTCAAACACCAATCCTACTATTTGCTGCTTGAGAGGCAACCACTTTAACCACTGTACCATCTCACAGTCCTTAAACTGGTTTTAAGCCCTGTTTTTTTATCTATAAAATATGAAGAATGTCTATTCCCTACAATGGCAATGAAGATTAAATGGAAAGGTACTTATATAAAGTACTTAGCCTTAGTCTATGTCGGAGTATCCAATAACTTATAGCTGTTCTAAGTATAACCATACAAACTGAAGCACATCATCAGACACAGCAAATAAAGTATTAGTTCAGGTGCTACAAAACTTACTTTAATAATCAGGATATGGGCTTGGTTAAAGTTCTCTGCAACAAAAGACTTGCCAATTAAATTAGTGTATTAAATATGACTGAAGGAAGGATAAGAATTTACTTGTTAAGATTCATTCTTGACATTAATTCATATAACAATCCATTCACTGTGTTTGCCTAAAACAAAGCAGCTGGCCCTGACTTCATGGAGTTTAATAAGCTGCTCTAATACAAGGTAGTAAGTGTCAGATAACCAGACTGCCAATGCATACCTCCCTTGACTGACAACACACCCCACCCACCCACACACCATTTTCATTTTTCACAAGTCATCGAAAAGGTATATACTGTCTGCCTACATTTTAAAGCTGAACAATTCAAAGCCACACAAGCATGTTTTTCACCAAACTATGCATCTTATACTGCCATGTTGCTTCTCATAAGTGGCATGTTAAATCATCTAGCATGGTAGATAGTACACACCTTTAATCCTAGCACTTAGGAGGTAGAGGCAGGCAGATTTCTGAACTGAATGGCAGCCTAGCATACACAGAGTTCCAGGCTAGCCATAGCTACGTAGTTCAGATTCTGTTGGGGGTAAGGTGCAGGCATAAGTAAATCTAAGGAGAAAAGTTACTTTTGAGTTGTTAGAGTACAAAAGACAGATGTTAGGTTTAAGGGAGGACAGAGACAGAGTAATACTTTGTAGAAGGCTGAATCTGAACACAACAGAACCTATGGTAGGGGAGTAAATAAAGAAGCAACAGGATGCAAAGAGAGGTCCTTCTACACTTGTCTCTGTTGCTGTGATAAAAATACCCTGACCAAAAAAAACAACTTAGGGAAAGAATGGGGTTTGTTTCAATCTACAATATCAGGTTACAGTCCATCACTATGGAGAAGCCAAAGAAATAACTTCAAATAGATAGTCATACCACATCCACAGTCAAGAGCAGAGACAAATGAACATGTACATTCCTACCCACTTGCTTGCTTGCAGTTCAGCTTTTGTCTTCTCTACAGAATTAAAGACGCTCTACCCAGGGAATGGTGTCACCCACAGTGGGCTGAGTCTTCCTGCATCAGTTAACTGATCAAAGCAGTTCCTTGACAGACATGCCCACAGGCCAATGCAATGTAGATGATTCCTTGATGAGGCTCTCTTCCCATAATTCTAAGGTTATGTCAAGTTGACAATTACAACTAACCACCACAGGATTATTATACAAAGAAGAAAGTTTGTTTTCAAGATGTGAAGAACTGATGAACAGGGTAGAAAGTGGCTGTCAACAATCAGGAGAAGCAATGTAGGTCAACAAAACAAATGACCAAATCCATCACTAAGTCAAGGATGGAAGGACAGCTGAGTTGGTATCTTAATGAATTACCCAATCTGTAATTATGTAATCACGGAATTCATGTTCTAGATACTTACTCACACTTACATTTAAATGGTCTTGTCTTTGGGTCTTCCTGATTTTCTCCAATATTGCCAAATTTTCTTTTTCAATCCCTTCATCCTCTGATTTCTTCCCATTAATAGGCTCTTCTTCCTTCATCTCATAGTGATCCAAATCTTCTATATCCTACAAAGAGAATAAAAGGCTTATTAAGGTTTCTCTTCACTAGTTTGTGTTAGAAAAAAAAATTGAATAAAATGTAAAAAGTACAAGAAAGAAAGGATGCATCCATTCAAGAGGAGGAGGAAAGCCCCAGACTCCATTCACAAGGTTTTCTCCTTTAATACCTGATGTTCTGTGGAAAAGCTGGATTGAGTACAGCAGATTCCATAGTTTCATAAAGTTGTGACTATTATCAAATATGCCACCTTTAAGCATCTCCAATTATGAGGAACTTTTCAAACAATTTAGTGACCCTTTAATTACTCATACTTTGTTCTAGAAACCTGACTTTACAGTTTTATTGTAAGAAATATGAACACTAATTTAGGCATAATTATACCCATCTTATTCTGATAAGTACAAAAGCAAAATCTACACATACAAAAACAAACAAACAAACACCAAACCAAAAACCAGTTAATTCAATGGATCATCCATTATGGGGTCATTAGGATACTAAAATCAGCTTAAATTTCTTTGTTTTTGTGACAAGGTTTTATATAGCCTTGGGTTGGCTCAAACACCCTCTGTAGCTGAGGATAACTCTGATCTGACACTCCTACCTGTACTCCTCTTGGTGCTGGGATTATGAACAAGCACCAGCATACTCAGTTTTATGTGGTACTTGGGGACCAAGGTCCGGACCTCGCAAATGCTTAGGCAAGCCCATTACCAACCAAGCTACAGACACAGCCAGACTAATTTTTTTCCTATCAATAAAAACCTTGAAATGAAAAACATGGAAATACAGAATCTCCATGCTCTCAGAATAAGAACTGAAACAGAAAGTGCTAATTTTGAGATTTTTTTTTTTAAAAAAAAAAAACAACTTTAGGGCCAAGTTTTTAGAAAAAGTATCTGAAAAACATCTGCAGACCAACATCTCTCACAGTCCATTCTCTTTCCCACATCATCTGCTCTTACACACTCACAAATCCAGGCCCAAGCTTTCTGGTCCTGACTTTTCCAAGTATCGTAGTACTGCCTTAAGCTTCAATTACCAAGATCTCTGAAGGGGTTATCCACTACCTCCACTTTCCACGCAATCTGAATTGAAGGTCAATGACAACCTTCAATACAAAACCAACTCAATGAGTCTCCTTCCACCCATTACATTTTGTTCTTAACCGGATTCTATACAGGGCTTCATGTTAGGAAGCCCTCTCTCCTGTTCTGTATTTGTTTTCTTCAGAATTTTATGTCTCCTTAATCTGTATCTCCTCCTCCAGCCTCAAGTCATTTCCATTCACACACTTTACCTGCACTTTAGTCAGCAAATCCTGAATGTACCTCAACTTTCTAAAACAATATCTATAACACATGATTTTCTGCTTACGGTTTTTCCTGACCAACAACCTTATCCAATAAGCATGCTGTCTCTAACTCTCTGCCTTTCTTTCCCTTCCAGTCATGTATTCTAGGAACCTCCTCTCCTCTGCTTAAAGGGGCAGCATCCAGTACCTGAAACAGAACACACTCAGGTCTGTCAACCATGTTAGTTCTAGAAAAACAGAAATGTCTTTTGTGTTATTTCCTACTTTCTAGATTTCCCTAAATATCACTGTCCCATGTCAATTTTATGAGAAGAAAAAGAAAAGTACAGAAACTCTGAGTACAAAGTCTATTTCACTGTATACTGGGCCAGGGGAAAGCTTAATATTCTCATGCAATTTGTTCCACCTAAATTAAACTCCATGAAAACAGTAAAGCAAACAGCCTATCCACCAAAAGTCACCCTAATTAAATAATTTTAAGAATTATTCTACTCCCAGACACAAAACAAATGACTCCTTCTTTTGCTTTGACCCATTCTCAAAGTACATTTTAAACAGTTTTTTTTTCAAACAAAGTAAGGTAAAAGTCTGAATAAATTATAAGATTCAAAACAAAAACCAATTTTCTTAAAGCTGAAGATTGTGAAATTCATATGCACTTTATCTGCTTAACTTCAAAACCTGAATTTAAATTAAAGGTTCAAAAGCTAAAGATCTATTGGTGACTGACAATTATCTTAATGCCTTGGAAAGGTGCTACAAAATGTGTTATTTAAATGTCCCCCTCCAAAACTCAGGTGTGGTATTAAGACGGGGACCTTCCCTATTGCTAGTGTCACCACGTGTAAGACAGGACTCGGAAGATATGAGCTGGATCTGTCCTGAAAGGTCTCTTGTCTGTGGATCTGTCCTGAAGGTTTCCGTCCTGTCTAGCCTCTACAGTTGCAGTAAATATTATGCACACTGCTAAGGAAGGGAGCAGTCCTCCCTAGGTACAACACTTAGGAACCACAATTCCCATCATGGCGAGATATACATAAAGGTACAAGAAGTAGCACTCACATGTTGGTAGCAACAGCAGCAGTCTAATTAGAATGAAGACCCCCTCAACAGAAGGGGGTCTTAATCGTGCCTGGTACTGGAAAACTAGGCAGCCTTCCTAGAACTAGTGAGTTCATAGACTTTAGAAAAATTTAGGAAAAAATAGCCTCTCCCAGGGATGAGCCCCCTTATTGGTTACAGAATGCAGAATGGTCAGGCTTGAAACCAAATACACAAGCAAAACCAGGCACAGCAGGTTATGTGTACACACACACACTGATTCATATTTAACATACATTAACAATGAAGAAAAAGAGGCTATCAACTTGGGAGTAGGAGGACATGGGAAGGGTTCAAGGGAAGGTAGCTGGGAAAAGTTAGGGCAAGGAAAGTGATATCATTCTATTTCAATTAAAAACTTATTAAAATATAAAAATTAAAAATATTAAAAGGTATTGGGCTCATGCCTGTAATCTCCAGTACTCAGGAGGCAGGTAGATTTCTGAGTTTGAGTCCAGCCTGGTCTATAGAGCAACCTTCCAGGACAGCCAGCGCTACACAAAGGAGATCCTATCTCAAACAAAACGAAAAAGATTAAACGAAATAGGGCCTTTATCAGATGATTAAGCATGAGCCCTCCTTCCTTGATAATGGAATTAAGCCCTTTATAAAGGAAGCTCAAAAGGTTATATGCCTAAGTTCTCCTGCCCTTTTGCTTTCTACCCTTTGAAGTCATAGCATGAAAATCCTCACAAGATACCCTGATTCTAAACTTCTTAGCTCTCAAAACTGTATGAACATAAATTACCTAGTCCTGGTATTCTAATTTCAGCAGCAAAAATCACACTAACAGAAAGCCCTTAAATGTGTGCACTAAGAGATAATGTCACTGCTTCCAGCAAGCAATCCCTGGGATATCCTCAAACATTCCCTTCATTCAAATTCATTCATTCTGTCTGTCTGTCTGTCTACTTATGCTAGGTTCCTGTGTGTATGGAGGCCAAATGAGTCTTCCTCAATCACTACTTATTTTTTTTTCACACAGGGTGTCTTACTGAACCTGGGTCTAAGTGCCTGACTAACTGAGAGTCACAGGAACCCTTCTGTTTCTACCGCCCCAGAGCTGGGCACTGGGGATCCAAACTCGGGTCATCATACTTACACAGCAAGCACTTTATTGACTGAGCCATCTTCCCAGCTGTAAACACAAAACTTTAAACCTAGGAGTTTTTCCTAAAAATAACCAAATTATATGCTAAACACTACATTAAATATAAACTTTTTTTTTTTACTGCCCTCAAATAATTTGTTCAAAGGCATGTTGTTAATTAAAAGCAAAACCAGAGTTTAGAAAGTATATTTCATTTAAAATGCCAGGTGCTTTTTGTTATTCAACACTGATATTACTTCAAAAAGAAGATTAAAGAATTACTAGAATGTTCAAATATTGAGTGAGATATTCATGAAATGTGAACCAGTGAGAGGGCCCATTCAGCCAATAAAGGGAAGTTCCCCAAGTCTAAGGGCTTGAGTCCAATCCTTGAACCTATATGGTAGAAACACAGAACAGACTCTCAAATATTGCCCTCTGACCTCCACATGCCACAAACACCTACACACATACACACACAAATAAATTAAATGGAGAAAACTCCATTAGGTATTTATGAAGTACTATTCTTACATAAATACCTACTTCAGCCATCTCTTCCTCTTCCTCCTCTTCTGAAGTTACTTCTTCAGTTGTCCCATTCTGAAACAGAGAAAAAATGTGCCAAAGCTACAAAGAGCACATCAGAAAGCTGGCCACTATACAGTCCCACGAGCAGAGCTTATTAAAGACTTTCAAGTCAATCCAATGTAGCAGATGCCTTAAGAATAAACAAAGGGAATCAAATATAAAGGAAACTTAAAAACTAAAGATAACCTAATTTTAATTATATGTTCTACTCATAATAAATGATCCAAATTATTCTTTCCTTATCTACCCATTTACCCCCCCCAAAAAAACGGTATTTTTTCTATAAATTCACCTGCCTTGCATTTTAAATGGTGAGATGTTATAAAGAAATAGGTACTTGAGAGTGACTAAAGAGCCAGTCTATTATCTACTATGGAAACACCTCTCCTAAGGCAGGGCTTACTACTCATCCACACAGCAGTCACATGGGATTTTAGGAAGGGTCTTCTCATACATGAAGTCTCTTGCCAGAGCAAAGTTTGCCATCTCTCAATATGGAAATGTATCTGTATTCATAAAGGCAGGTTTAGTTTGGGACCCAGAATATCTAAAATATCAAGAAACTAGGACTCAGAGATCAAATCAGACCACCAGGATCTCAGCAGGCTCAAGGACTCTGTTCTTAGATGCTCTGAGAACACAAGTCTTAATAACAAAACAAAATGAAACAAAACAAAACACCCTCATTAATTCTTCATTATCAATAACTCTTCATAATCAGTGAGCTGGAAACATTTGTGCAGGTACATATAGCCTAAGCTTTGACTTGCTTTAAAGTCTAAGTCTCTCTAAACACTTATTCCTTTCCTGGGGACAAAATAAGAAAAGCAAGCAGTTCCCAAGTGTTCACCCTTTTCTGCATTTCTAAACCACATTATTCTTGGTATCTTTTCAAAAACAAAACACAGCTACCAAGCAGTCCCAAGGTCCCAAATACAAGTCTGCGTGCACCAAGGGTGAAAAGCATTGTTGAAATGCTAACTTCAGAACCTACCCCAGAGAATCTCTCTTCAAATGCATTTTAATGCAAGCATTAGAGACTATTACAGAAAAACCACAACCAATCAAAACACAAAAAATAAATGGGCTGGTAGTGTCCAGCCCCAACTGATATATCTACAATGCAACTCCTACACCTAAGGCTCAGGGTCATAGCAGAAGATTGGCAGTAAGATTTTAAGAGCCAGAGGAAGGAAAAGGAAGTTTGTTGGGAGATTTGGGTCTCCTAGAAATACCACAGAAGCTACACCCATGAAGTCTCACCATGATGGTCATCTAAATAAGATGTGAACAAGAATGACACCAAGGAAATGCTAACACAGAGGGTAGTGCAACAGTCACAGAGTAGTCCTCCCCAACGGAGCACACCAGCAGGTTAGCCACACGGTTACAGTATATGGACTGAAGGAGAAGGAGGGGGAGGGGGAGGGGAGGGGAGGGGGGAGGGAGAGAGAGAGAGAGAGTGTTAAACAACTGAAGAAATAGAAGAAATAGAGGCTATGAATTTGAAAGACAGCAAGACCAGTACTTGGGTGGTGTTCAAGGGAGAAGGGTAACAATATAATTAAATTTTAATTTTAAAAGTTTAGTTCTTAAAAAAGCATTTTAGGTGATTCTGACATGCAGCATTATTAGCCTATGCCTGTGACCATCAAACTAGTCCCTGACTAATATTTTATAAATGAGAAAACTGAAAAATACCCTTCCCCAAAGGATAAGTAACTTGACAAAAACACAAAGCCAATTAGGCTCATGAAATCCTAAGGCCTTCACTTCAACAAGCAAGCTGACTTCTTTTCAAAAGCTCACTGAAAGCAAGCACAGTGGCTCATGCCTGTAATCCTAGCACTCAAGAGGCCTGCTGTGAGTTCAAGGTCAGCTACTCTACATAGTGAGTTCTAGGACAGTCTGAGCTGAGAATAGAAACTCTGTCTTAAAATAAAACCAAAACAGAGGTTGGTGGGGAGAGGTGACAAACTTTGATAACAAATGACATTGCTACCTAGAAACACAACATACAGACCCACAACTATAGAGAGGCAGACACAGAGCAGATGGATCCTATGGTTGCTAAAAAGGTTTAGAGACACTGACCGAGAAAGCCACAGGAGAACAGCAGGATGAACTGCTGTCAAGTTGTCCTAACTAATTTTAAGGACCACTCTATTCTATAGGAACCCTATCCACCTGATGGCCTCCCAATCCAGTACCCTTATGGGTACTAGAACCAAAGAGAAAGGGGAAAATCTTTTTATTATAACTCAACACAAAAGCGGAATTTCCTAACACACTCTGGAGTTGGAAACCCTACAAACTCTATCCTCCAGCTTCAGCAGAACACAGGTCTACACACTAGACAGCAGAGAAAAGTAGCCTACAGACACCTCCGTCAAACACTGGGACTGATGGACACCATACCTTTTCTACAAACAAGCAAATGACCGAGTACCATGAACAGAAAGCAGACCCTGTGGGTGCCACACAGCAAGGCTGCACGAGTGGCCTGGAGCACAACTAGTGGAGAGGACAGAGCTGAAGTCCAGCTGGAATCATTAGCACTGTTGAGAAGCTACTGCACCCACAAAACAAGAGCATGTTACTATAAAAAGGACAAGACAGTTCTGGGAAATAAACATTTGAAGAAAAACAGTAAAGAACCCACCAGTGTCCTCTGGACAAAGCATTTATAATGAAGACAACCAAACTGAGACAAGGCTATGAAAAAAGGAGACGGGAAGCCAGCCGAGTTACAAGGGACCTGGAAGACAGGAACACAAAGGCCTAATGTTCATGTAGAGAACAAGAGGAGCAATATGCAAGGACAAGAGACACACGGCAGCAAGCTCTGAGAAGGGTTTAGGATAGTAAGTGTCTCTGGCTTCCCCAAAGAAATACTGAGAAGCAAAAGAGAGTCCACAGTTACAGAGAAAATCAGACAGGAAAATGAAATACACAGAAAGAGGAATCACACAGTCACTGGAATTGTATCTATTAACAATAAATGTAAATAACTGGAGGATACCCAATAACAAAATTAGAACTCTGTTACTGGCACCATTCAGTCAGAAGTTCTGTGCACGTACATGCTTGTATATGTGGGTTCTCCACACCAACACACTTTACATGTTAAAAACAGACACCAAGTATACCATACTCTCCAGCATACCATACATATCTCCATAAACCAAATCTTTCTAGGAAAAACAAGACTAGAATATACTCTGTAGAGATCTACCTTGGAGTAGCACTAACAGCAAGGACAGCAATGGCACAGTCCATCACTTTCGAGGTCACATGTACTGACAAAAACAAAAGTAGCCCCAAAGTCACCTGAAAAGTATTGTACAATTCTGTCTAGATAACTCTTGGGTTTTAAAGAAAGAAAAAAAAAAAGAAAGAGAGAAAGAGAGAGAGAGAAAACACTCATATCCTAGCAAAGCAACCCCTAAGTTTGTACCCCAGAGAAATGACTGCACAGGAGCATCCAGAAATACAAACAAGAAAATCCACAGTAGGACTCTTAACAGAAAAACAAACCAAACAAACAAACAAAAAACTAGAAACAGCCTACCGTTATCCATCAACACTCAAATGGAAAATGGGCATTCTGGTCTTTCTGAACAATGAAATAAATGTAGCAATAAAAAAGGAACTGCAAAGAAAACATGTTAAAACATAGTGCGACTCTTAAAGTTCAATACAGGCAACACTAAACTATACAGAAGTATGCATTCTCAAAGGATAAAGTCAGAGAAAGTAAGGAAAGATGGCTAGCTATGAAGATCGGAAGGAGGGACTCAGACAGTAAACACAAGGACCTGAATTCAGATCCTTAGTACCCACATATAAGTCAGACATGGCAGATCCCTGGGGCTTGGTGGACAGCCAGCCTGGCCTACTGGATGAGTTCCAGACCAGAGAGAACCGCTGAGGTGAGGGCTGGAGAGACAGCAAAGCTTCCTAAGTCAGAACCTTGTCGCAGAAGTGAAACAAGAGTCTAAAAAGAAACAAAACAGGCAGTGGTGGCACAGGTCTTTAATCCCAGCACTTGGGAGGAGAGGCAGGCGGATTTCTGAGTTCGAGACCAGCCTGATCTACAGAGTGAGTTCCAGGACAGACAGGGCTACACAGAGAAACCCTGTCTTGAAAAACAAAACAAAAAACAAAAAACAACAAAAAAAAAAAAACAAAAAATAAAAAACCAACCAACCAGACAACCAACCAACAACAACAAAAAGAAACAAAACCATTCTACAACTTTAGAATCTAAGTTTTGAAAACAAAACAAAACAAAAAAAACCCCAAACAAACAAAAAAATTGCCATATCTATCCTAACAATATTAATTACTAAAACACAAAGGATGATTCAAAATCAGGGCATTTTTGTTACATAATTCACAAATTATCTTGGATATCTACACTGTCATCCAATATACACCCAGGAAAAACAAGACAGACTTCAAGTTCAGGATATATTGTTAAGTAAAAAACAAAACCATAGACCTTCTAGAAAATAAAACCTGAACAGATAGAAAAATTAAACATTTTTCTCATCATCTTTCTTTAGGCTCCACTAAATTACAAAAGAATAAACATTGTATAAGTACAAAAATTTGAAAAACAAAAGGGGCTTATGAGGAGCACTAAAACCCCATTTCCATTAGATGACTGTAAATGGGAGCTGTAATCAATGAAGCTCACAAGTAAAGGTGCAGGTCAGGGGACAGCAGTGACCAAGGAGAGATCTGCAAAACGCACCCTGAATTCAGAGGCTTCAGACTTAGATACCAAATACACTACAACAGGAACAGCAGGCAGGACAGAAACCTACAGACTAACTAAAAGCCCACCTGCAAAACACACCACATAGCCCTCAAATGCTTTGCATTCCCTACCTCCTTAAGTAAAACCCAGGAGATTATCCAATGCCATCTGCAGAGAAACTGGAGCCATCTTTAACCTGTACTAACAAGTGGAAAAGCAGGGGGAAGAGTGGTTGGGAATCAACATATACTCCCCCTAAAGTTATCAGGTGACAAGTCTTGGCTACAAGGAATTCCAAATCATTTATTTGGTACAAAAGAAAAGAGTTATGTTTAAAAACATCAAAATATGAATGAGTAAAGATAGAACACAAAAGTACCTGAGGATAGGCTTTACAATACATACAACAAGACATGAGGAAACTGAGAAAACACATAGCTAATAAAAAATACAGATGCCAAAGATGTCAAAACAAGCTGCTTTGTGATTCTATCACATCTATGCGACCTGTACAGAATGCTATGAAGAAGACACAAGCAAAAAAAGTTCCTAAGCTCAGGTTCACATTCAGATACTGGAGATGCCTCCCTCCTCCAGATGGTCATGCCACCAGTCTTAAAGCCTAGGATGTCTCAGTCCACAATGAACCTGAGCTAGCTTGGAGAATGCTTCAGCTCACAAACCATTGGGCTTGCTCCAGGTTTAAGCCTTAAGAATGTCCAGCAACTTAAGCTGGGCATTGGTAGATATCTGAGTTCGAGGCCAGCCTGATTTACAGAGTGAACTGCCAAACAGCCAGAGCTACTACTCAGAGAAACCCTGTCTTGGAGGGAGAAATGCCCAGCAACTTCCCCTCTTGTATCCTTGAAGAGTTCTGTCTGACCTCTAAGGAAACAGAAGCCTTATGAAGAGGCCCTAGAGGATGATGCCATGTACAGAAAAAAAGCCAGGCAATGAAATGCTAAAGATGCCAGATATATACGGAGTGGGGAAAAAGAAGAAGCCGCCATCCCTGGACACTTGAGAGCTATTCAGGATAAAGATCATACTAGTTGTCTACGGCCATACTATCTTGAATGTGCTACCACCTGACTGCACATAACAGTCACAAAATGAAACCAACAGACACTATTCAGCTAAGCCTAACTAATCTATCCAATAGCAAGAATTAGTATTTTAAGGCATTATGATTTTTTTGTTTTAATCTTTTGAGACAGGGTCTCAATATATAGCTGCAACTGGCTGCAAAGTCAAGAGATTTGCCTGTCTCTACTTCTCAAGTGCCAGGATTAAAGGTGAGTACTACCATTCATCCCCAGCCTGTTTGAGGGGTTCTGAGACTGGGTCTTCATTTGTAGGACAGGCTGGCCTCAAACTCATACTCATCCTGCTTCAGCCTCCTGAGTGCTGAGATTAAAAACATGTGCCACCACACCCAGCTCTAAGCCATTAAGTTCTGAGAAAATGGGGTAAACAGATATATAAGAAAAATAAAACTTTGGGGCTAAAGAGATGGCTCAATGGTTAAGAGCACCTAGGGTTTGATTGCTAGCACCTAATGGCAGCTAACAACCATCCATTTCCAGGGAATCCCAACAAATTCTCTACTATATGCATGTGGTATACATACATGTAGGCAAAACACTCATACACATATTTCTTAAAACCTTAAAAGTTATTATTGACTATGTGAAATAGCAAAAACTTGACAGAATAGCAAGATTTTAAAAGAAAAAGAGAAAAAGTAAAATGGCTCAGTGGATAAAGGTACCTGCTGCCAGGCCTGAACACCTGGGTTTGATCCTGGAGCTCAGATGGTGGAAGGAACTTGCAATTCCTGCAAGTTGCTCTCTGACCTCCATAGAAGTGCCACCAATGTGCATACCAACACACACACACACAAAATATATATAATGAAATTAAGAAAAAGAATATAATGCAATAGATGCAAAGACTCAAACTAAGAGGTCTAAAATCTAAAAGCAGCCAGACATGGTGACACAGCCTGTAATTCTAGCATTCAGGATATAGAGACAAGAGAACCATCAGCCTCAGCTACATATGGTTTTTTGAGGTCAGAGCCTTAAATATACAAGACCTTGTCTCCAAAAAGTAAAAACAAAAATTGAAAAGCCCAATTAATAAACTCCAAAACAAACAAAATGGACAAGCAATGTTAACCCACAAAAATATGTACCAAAACTCAAGACTCAAATTTGGAAAGGGATATCCTTACTCAACGTCCAGCACAATGAAAGAAAAAAGACCCTAAGTTAAGGATACTGTTGCAGTTCATTACACCAAAGAAAGCACAAATTTCCTGACTTCCAAAGAAAAATTATGCACAAATAAGATTCCGGACGGCATCAGCTTCAGCATATCTGCTGGCCAGAAGATAACAGCATAGTATTTGAAATTCTTAGGCAAAAATTTCAGCCTAGATTTATTATTCAAACCCTGAGAAAACAGAACACAACAGCAGCTGATACTGAAGCCCCACATCTCCCATGTGCAGCCCTGTGCACTGCTTTTAAAATACCTGCGGTGCTGCCAAACCACTCCAACTTCTCTGTACAAGTGAGAAGTGGTCAGAGACTAGGAAGATGGCAACAGAACCATGTTTTGGAACCAGTGTGGGCTTGTTTCTAACGCCAACTCTGAACCAGGTTTTTTAAAAGCTAACTTAGAAAACATGCCATTCCTTTATGTTTTAGCTTTTATCTAACAGTGTAATAAATAGAGACAAGAAAAAGAAAGCCAAAAGAGAAGGCATGAGACCCAGGAACCAATGGATTCACTCTAGGATAGCAGAGAAGAAAAATCCAAAGTGACAACTGCACAGGCAGTCCAGAGAACTCACAAAGACTAATCCAGAAGAGCCAGGGACTCCAAAGACAGAGGACCCCAGAAAGAGAATGTGACATTTATAAACTGACAAGTTACTTTAAAAAGGACCCTGAGAAATAAAAGATGGCACAGGGACAGAAATGCTATAACAGAAAACATGGCTCCCCAAAGTCATCATGACAAACTGATCGATCATGACTAAAAAATGTGTTAGAAGCAGTGGGTGGTTAAGTAGGTAGTTTATACAAGAGCTAAATCCTCACGGTAATAAAGTCAGTTAACTAATAGCTAATTAGATAAGTCTAAAAGTCATGGATGATTGCTGAATTGGTGGAAATTTCCATGGCTTAGGGAAAGCTAACTCTGCATTAGACCTTAAGAAGCACAGACAGACTTCTGGACATGGTATGTCAAAGGAAGGCAATTGACTAAACAACCAAACAGCCAAAGAAGAAACACACAAATCAGAAATTTTAACAAAAATAAAAATGGAGGGGTCGGGGAGCAGTGCTCACCTATCACAGTAAAACACAAACAACTCCCAGAAATGAAAAGGTTGTGTTAGCACCTAAAGCAAGGCATTTTACTAGGAACACAAAACTAACTTCCAAATAGGCTGTATAATAATTTTAAATTATCCTAGTTTAACTTTCAATTAAGACAATTGATTTCAGCTCTTCAACACTAGAGAATGTTTACTTTACCTGACCCGTGGGTAGTGGTTGATCTAGCATCTCAACATCCAGGTGCTTAGGAAGGTTATATAATCTGCAGAGGTCACATATCAACCACTTCAATTGCTGACGGAGCTACAAAACACATTTCAGTAAATAAGCATTATGTTAAAGAGCCCTTAGAAGACATTGAATAATGCTACAACTACAGTTAATCAATCCAGAAGGGAAGGGAAACGTGCTCCTGCTCAACTGCAGCCTATGGATGGAGTGACAGTCTGACACATGTTAGAGCTGCTGGGATAAGAAAATCACTACTTTAAAAAAGTTACTACAGCTTAGTATGTCCTTACAGCATGGTATCTAGGAGGTAACACCAACAAAAAGACACAGAAGGAAGGTTCAGACATTGCCTAATGTCTAGCTGCTAACTAATCTTAGAAATTTGCAGCTTTAGACAACAGAACATTAATGCATTCTTAAGACTACACAAAAACTAAAGTGTTGCATATGGATTATAAAATTACATTTGCAACAGTTAGATTTGTTTAAAACTATAAGGCAATTGTGACCTAGTAGACTCAGCCTGGAATAAATAACCTTGGATACCTAAACCCTGGCTTTCGTCTCTGCCATCTGCAAATGGAAAGGAAGCTGTCTCATGACAGTAAGTAGTAAATTAAAATTAAGTCTCTCCAAAAGAAAAGAAAAAAAAATCATTAGCAAAACTTCCATATTAGAATAGCTCTTTAAAATTCCATTTTAAATTTTTGTAGGTATATTTACTTTAAGGAAGCAAACAAGGAAAACTGTGCAAACATACTTTCCATTATTTAGGAGTTTTCCTCAACATAAAAGATAAGCAATATTTAAGACTCAGATGGGAGCTGATAAGGCAACTTACTTCACTGGGCAGAACAGTTAGCTCAGTGTCTCTGATCAAGAAAAGACATGAAGAAGAAGCAGGTTTATGGAGGACTAAGAATACAGGAACAGGATTAGAATGGGTTAAACCCAGCAAAGAACAGGCTTCCAAAGTGGATGAAGGGCCAAGTGGACCTGAGGAAGGTTAAGCACTAAATTAGATCAAACACATGTCCTCATGCTCAAAGGGAAGCAAAGGGCCCACCTCTGTGGATGTGTGTAGGTAGGTATATCATGAGACAAGACAGGGTGACCAGGACATAGCCCTGACCTCGGATCCTGACACAGGACCCTGCAGGAGTGCTGTAGTGACAGCAATCTGATGGCTCCATACCAAGCCATAGGAAAAGCAGGGAGTATATTTTCCAGGAAGTTTAACTTTTAACATTCCCCTCCTCTTCAGGGACTGTGGAAGAAACTAAGATCACAGGGAGGGTCTAAACTATTTAGAAGGTAAATGGACCAGTCTTTGGTACTTACTGGAGTTTATGGTTTTGGGAACAGAAGTATAAAAAAGAACTCTTAAGTTCCCAGGTTCAGGCACTGATGACCGGTATCGTTGTTTCATTTTCAGAGAGAATTAGTGAGGGAAAACAAGATGGAGACAAATGTAAACTGATATTCACATCCCATGGCATAGCTAAGGAAGATCCCCTACATAGAGAGGATCAATAACATAAGTGTATGGGTTTCAAACTCTGAAGATACATTTTGGCTAGAGATATAGATTTAGGGATCTCTGCAATAAATAAAGTATGACTTAAGCATGGAGAATAAAAGAGCTTGCACAGAAAAAAACAGTTAATAAAGAGACATACCAAGGAAGAACATCTCAGAGGAGACCAAGACAAGATAGTAAGAGAGCCAAGGAACAGTGATCTCGTAGAGGTCCCCACTAGGTATCAATTAGCACAGGACAGACACACCTTGGCTTTGAATATACATCACTTATCAAAGAGCTTCAGAGAAGCCAATCAATATTCTTAAAGTATTTTTCTGTGTTCTGTTAACAACTTCCTACATTTACAGGAAGGAGAATGCAAGCACAACTAAGCCAACACTAGTATGTATCATACAATACTGTATACAGAAGAGGGCAGATTAAAGAATAGTCTATGCTTTGTTTCTTACTTATATCTTGTTATGTCCTATGTGTACTGTGGGAAAAGGTTGGCTGTATTCTTTTTTTCAACTACACTGGAGTATTCAACTATACATTACATTTTTAAAAATTTAACCATCTCTTTATTGGTGGGCATTAAAGTAATGCATGCTGATGGAATAATATTTCAACCATGGAAAAATCCTTTTGAGTACTAAAAAGAAGCCACTGGACTGGACAGCTAAGAAATGTCTATACAACAGCAGATTCTCTACTATAGTAAGTAAACTAAAAAGTCAAAACAAAACAAGGTTATTAGAAACCAGGTTATGAGAAATTGGCAGAGGCTATCTATAAGAGTGAAAACATGTCTTTCCTTCATGTAAATGTACTTACTTTCTATAATTAGGTCCAATGTAAGTCCTATTCCATTTAACTTGACAGAGGGTTTTTTGGGTTTTTTTGTTTTTTGTTTTTTTTGGTTTTGGGTTTTTTTTTTTTTTTTCCGTAGTCTCAAGGATTGTGCCTAGGGCCCTGTACAAGGTAGGTGAACATTCTCCCAATGAGTTACAGTTTCCATAGTCTCTTTACTTCTGAGACAGGATCTCAATATGTTGACCAGACTGGTCTTGACCTTGCAATCCCGTGACTTAACTCCCAAGTAGCTGGGATTATGGGCCTGTGCCAGCAGGCCTAACTCATAAGCAATTTAAGGAGGAACAGCTAGAGGGCTGTGTCTGTCTGTCTTTCCTTCCCATCTCCAGTCCGCTGGAGATGAAACATGTACCTGTTCGGCTTTTAGTAACCTCTGATTCTCATGGCTCTTAAGATCTGGACCCTTTTACAAACTTTTCAAACTTATGTTCTTCTCTGTTTTAGAATTTCTTTACACTTATGGAGGTTGGGAGACAGGGAATGACATGCACCACGGCACAGTGTGGCAATCAGAGAATAACTGGAGGAGGTGGTTTTCTCCTGCTATGTGGGTTCTGGAGATCAAACTGGGTCATCCCTCTTGTAGGCAACTGCCTTCATCTTCTGAGCCATGGCAACAGCCCCAGTGTTCTTAATTTTAAGAACATGTGAAAGCCACCTATAATTTACTTTGACAAGACAAAGAGTTAAAGAGTCTAACTTCCCTAAATGGTCAGTTCTAAAATTATCTATAGAAAGACTCTTCGCCGGGCGGTGGTGGCACACACCTTTAATCCTAGCACTTGGGAGGCAGAGGCAGGCAGATTTCTGAGTTCGAGGCCAGCCTGGTCTACAGAGCGAGTTCCAGGACAGCAGGGCTACACAGAGAAACCCTGTCTCGAAAAAAAAACCAAACAAACAAACAAAAAAAAAAAAAAGAAAAAAGAAAGAAAGTAAGAAAGACTCTTCCTTCTTGGGTTAAAACACCAGCTTTACCTATTCTAAGTTATCATTTGCATGGCTGTTTCTAAATTTCTATTGCCTGCTGGTCTAGTACCAATAATTAATATTTTATTTCATTTATTAACTTTTGGGCAAATTTTTTGTATTTTATTATTTATTCTTGAGTCATTCTGACAATACCAGAAACAGATATGTTGGTTCCCAGCCAGGCATGGTGGCACAGTCTATAATCCCAGTGCTGGACAGGCTAAGGCAAGAGGCATGCAAGTTCCAGCCTGAACTACACAGCAAGACCCTGTCTTTAAAAGCCAAAATAAATAGATCATTTTCAGTGACACTGCATTAGATTTAGAAATATTAGGCCAAGGAGATAAGTGGCATTTGTAACATCTCAGACATCTGTCTGTCCATAGTATCTAAGTCTTTACATTCTGGGAGGCAAAATTTTGTTGTTTTCTTCATATAAGTCTCCCATATTTAAATTTACTCCTAGGTGTTTAATTTGTTGCAATTATCAATAAAATATCATTGTATTTTCTATTTGGTAATAAGCAGCATTTGGGGTATTATAGATCTTTATAAAATATACTTCAACAAATCAATTTAATTGTTTTTCTCCAGCTCATTTCTTTGTAGTTTATAGGAGTTTTAAGAGGAATATTTTTTTAAAACCATGACATCTACAAAGAACAATTGTTCCATAAGGATTTAATAACATGGAAAAAATACATTAAGTTCAAAAAGGATGCAAGACTACAGACTATGACCCCAGCTATTTAAAAACATATGAAATAGTATATGTATTTTGCTAACAAAGAAAAAACTGCAGAAAATATCCATTATGTCAATAGTGGTTATAGTAGGCAGAAAATTATAGGAAAGTTAAATGTACTCTTTTTGTTTATCGACAACTTACTAGTTTTCTCACAATGGATACTTAGACATTTACAATCAAAGAATAAAACATTTTAATAATTTAAAAAAAAGGAAGGATACTTTTTACAAGATTTTTATTTTTTAATTGTATGTAGTTTGTACACCTGAGTACACTGCCTATAGGGAACAAAGACATCAGATCCCCAGAGCTAGAGTTATAGGCACTCGTAAGCTGTTGCAACTTGGGTGCTGGGAACTGACCTCAGGTCCTCTGTAAGAGCAGCAAGTATTCTAAACTCCTGAGCCATCTTTCCAGCCTAGAAAGATATATCTTTTTGCACAGCACCCCCCTTAACCCAGAGATAAACACTGTCTTCCAGGTCTAATCAAAGCCCACATACACTAACCAGATGTAAACAATGTTTATAGTTACTAGGGTTAATCAAAGTCCACATATACTAACCGGATGTAAACAATGTTTACAGTTACTAGGGCTAATCAAAGCCCACATATACTAACCGGATGTAAACAATGTTTACAGTTACTAGGGTTAATCAAAATCCACATATACTAACCGGATGTAAACAATGTTTACAGTTACTAGGGTTAATCAAAGTCCACATATACTAACTGGATGTAAACAATGTTTACAGTTACTTAACATGGAGCCCGTTGTCACTGGTTCTGCTTTACTGGTTACTACTAATCTCTCAGTGTGCAATGTCCTGAAGAAAACATGCTAATATATGTTCAGAGACACCCACAGATCTAGACTTCTACTGGAACTCTTGGAATGTGTGCACAGAGGGATGACTATGGATCAAAACCAAACCAACCAACCAACAAACAAACCTTTTTTCAATAAATTTGGCTTTTGCTGCAGACTTGTGGACCCTTGACCAGCAAAGGAATTCCCTAACACAAACACTGATGCTGGGCTGGAGATATGGCTCAGTGGTTAAAAGCACTGACTGTTTGAGTTCAATTCCCAGTAGCCACATGGTGGCTTCACAACCATCCTGTAATGGAATCTGATGCCCTCTTCTGGTTGTGTCTGAAGACAGCTACGGTGTACTCATAAATAAAATAAATAAAATTTTTAAAAAATGTTTAAAAAAAATCCTTAGGGGAATTCCAGATCAGGAAAGTGGGGGCAGGAAGGGGGTGGGGGGAGTTGGCAAGCAGGGGGAAGGGGATGGAATAGGGGGTTTTCACAGGGGTAACAAGGAAAGGGGATACCATCTGAAATGTAAATAAAGCAAATATCTAATAAAAAAAAAATCCTGATGCTATTCTATGTAACCTCCCTTAACACCTGCACTGGCCTTTCTTTCCCCTTTGTCCTTTCTTACCTCACCCAACAGTCTATCAAAAATGTTTGCTTCGTTTGATGGTTAGAATGAAGTGAAAAAGAGAACCTCAATTTCTAATGTAAATAGAGTGTACATGTAGAAAGAGGGAGATGGACTTCAAAAGGTCTCTAACTTTGCTAAAATTATCATTATTAAACATGCTGTCACAACTTGTATTACAATCTAAGAAGGGATGGAAAATTATCAGAAAAAGGAAATAAAATAAATGGAGTAAATTTTAGTATGATAAATTTTTTATCATATTATTGCTTAATGTTTAATTTTTCTGCATAAGACCATGAAAAGGAAAAAGGAAAGTCTGGTTCATTTCCTTACCGAACTGTTGTTCTTAGTATCTTCTAAGCGTTCCAGAACTGATGTCAGATTTGGGTCATCAGAGTCCACAAACCATATTGGTGAAGAAGATGGGTAAGATTCCTGTCACAGAGATAGCTAGGTGAAACATATTTACAGATAGACCAACCCAGAGATGCAACTAAAACCGTACCACTAAGGGGCAGGTAATAATGATCCACATAAGGTTCATCAAAAGAAGAAAGGCAACATTGAAATTCATGTGGTGAGGGACCAGATTCCTCTGTGGAATTTAAAAATTAAAATTGCTAAGTTTAACAACTTAATCTTGCATAGTCCATGTTATAAAATCTGTAAGTTTAAAAGCAGACAACAGTACTTTATCCAATGAGTAAAAACGATTAAAGCCAAATATACCTTAAGAGTTGCTTTTATCTAAGGGGAGGAAACGTATTCAAGTACCACTGGAGACTTGCAACACATGTCTATCACGACCTCAATTTTCTAGCTTTTACCTTTTTTTCAGAGCTTTAAAATATGGACTCATGATAATCTCTCAGAGTGAAAAGGTAAATTAAAAAGAAAACCCCAACTTTAAAATTCAGTCTACCGATTTTGAACAATAGCTTTGCCTTTTAATAACACTACATTTCTAACTAGATATCTAGTTCTGAATTATAAAACTAATCCAAGCCACGTCTCCAAATCTTCACATATGCTAAACACTACTTTTACTCATAGTGTTATGGCCTTCAATGTAAAATAATTATAGAAGCTTCTTCAAGGTTTTCTTCTCCCTTCACCTGTATAAAATTTACTAAATTGAGCCAGACTTGGAGGTGGCCACCTCAAAGGCTGGGCAGGGAGCTTAAGGCCAACTAAGGATAGACATAAAGTCCCTATCTCAAAAAGTATGCTGTAAGTGGGCTGGAGAGAAGGATCGGTGGTTAAGAACATGTGCTGTTTTTCCAGAGAGCCTGAGTCCAATTCACCGCAGCACCCATGCCAGCTGGCTCACAACTGCCTGTAACTCCAGCTGTAGGGGGTATGGCATCTCTAGACCTGCACTCGTTGTGTATAATACCATCCCCCCCCCCCACACACACATAAATAATATCTAAAGGGGGAACTAATTCATTTGTTTTTCTATCCCTTCTTAGACTGTAACAATGAATGTAGCTTATTTGTTTTATTTTTCTTTTATGTTTTGAGACATGGTCTCAATATGTAGACCCAAATTTGCACATCCTCCTACCTCTGCTTCCTAAGTGCTAGGATTACTGGCTGGCTTCAGAATATAATTTCATAGAAAACAGACACATTAAATAAGATTACCTTCAATTTGATCTTGCCTAATCATTTTCTTAATGGTGATAGTTTCTTCTACCTGTTTCTTTTTTGGGGATCTGAGGATCAAACATGAGGTCATGTCCAGGTATATGCTCTACCACTGAACTACATCAGAAATCCTTAAAGACTGCTTTAAAATATAACAGGTGCTGAAGCAGAGTGAAGAGCGGCACAGGGCTGCCATAATCCTTATTCAGATTCCACTTGCCACAGAGGTGGACTTCTGAGTTAGCCTTTCTCCTAATATAGAGTTTACAACATTTATTTGAAGACATTATCAATGGTATTCTCAAACACTCTACCAGAAAACCTCTAAATTCACCCCAGTTAATTCTCATGTCTTGGTATCAAACCCTTGTAAAAATCCTCTTCCTTGGACTAAGCTACTCATGTCTCAATGTAGTAAAAGTGCCAACACCACTTCTGAAATCAAGTTACAAAAAAATTAACATCTGTCTTGCTTATCTCCTGGTCTTGCAATTAATCCTGGTGATAAAAATCAGCTGCCACCTATGGAGAGTTCTGCATGCCAAGAAGTTGAAAAAGAACTCTAAAAATTAAACCAAGGTTCTCAGATTAGGCCAACATCCTATGAGAAGGATCCTGCCAACTGCTATGAGAGACCTTGGAGGCGGATCTCTCCCTTTCCAGCCTTCTGACCACTGTAGCCTCCACCAACACTTCCCCGCACTGGGAAAGACCATAGGTCAAAAACACCAAGGCAAGTAAGTGGGACACAGACTCTGATCCACGGAAACCAAGAGGAACATTTGTTTTTAAGGGTTCTAAATTTAGGAGGCTGAAGCCATCCATGGCTCGGTGGGTGGAGCACACTACTCTTGTAGAGAAGCGGGTTCAGTTCCCAGCACCCACATGGAGGGCAGCTCATCACCAGCTGTAACTCCAGTTCCAGGGAACCCAACAACTTCTGGCTTCTGTAGGTTCCTGCACACATATGGTACACATAACTCATGCAGGCAAACACATACTCATTTTTTTTTAAGTTCTAATGGCTTAGCAGTAAAGAACTGACTGCTGTTACAGGGGACCCAGACTTGGTGCTCACAAATACCTATAACTCCAGTTCTAGGGGATTTGATGCCCTCTTCTGACCTTTGCAGGCATTGCAGACATGTGTGCACAGACATACATGCAGTTAAAACACCTATACACATTAAGATAAATTAAGCAAAATAAGTAAGTTTCTAAGTTTCTATTACTAGTCAAACATGATAGAACGACAATATCCTATCAAAGTACTACTGAGAAACGCTACTACTAATATGTATCTTTTAAAACCATTAATGTGGTTTTTTAATGAGTTAATTAAGGAAGCATTACATGCTCTTCCCCACTAACAGGCATTTTGTTGTTGTTGTTCCTTTATTCTGATTTTTACTAGGAATCTGGGAAAAGACATTAGTAGATACTAGCTGCTGAATATATTTAAGTAATAGAAAACTGCACTACAAAATAGTTTTAAAAAACAATGTTCTTTAATGCCATATATAACCTCATTATATACATATATGGTACATATATACCACACACATACACACACACATACACACACACACACCATTATAAAAGAATAGCACAAAAACTAAAATTTTTCAAAACATTTTACCAACTCAACTCTTAAGGAAAAACTACAGAGATTAGTGGTCAGTAGTGGTGTCCATGTTCCTGTCCAGCACTGGCTGGTTTATCTTTGTATTCTCATTTCTTTCTTAATGGCTCCTAATCTCTTCACAGGTTAAAAGGTAAAGCGTCTTCAGAATTAACCTCATTCTTAAATAAATGCACTTAGTAGGGTATCTTCATCTTCACATTCTTCATCCTAGCTTAGGAACTTATTGTCTGGGCTTTGCACTTGCTTTAGTTTTTAAAAAATAAAGATAGATCTAGAAGCTCATTGTACAGATTCGAGTTGATCTAGTAAAATACCCGCATGAAGAAATATATGAGCTCAATGTGGAATGAAATGCCTTGTTCCATGTTAAGAGAAATTTAGGGAAAGGAAATCAGTTCCCCTGAGATCTGTCTGTATTTTAAACCCTGTACATGAAAAGGCAGGGTAGGCAGCAAGTCTAAGCACTCGTTTCAAGGTTTCTCAAAGGCCTTGTGCCCCTCAGTACAAGACTACAATGCCAACGATCTCTTTCACTCTGCTTAATTACTCTACTTGAAAGTGCCCCTACCTTCCCATATGAGAGGGTCCTAACAGTGGTCTGCTGGAATCTTGCCCTGCTAGTGTTTAAATGAACAAAGATGTGAAAAAGAAATCAGGCGTTCCTTCAGAATGCCAGTGATGTGCTCTCTCCCCTACACCATATAGGCCTTTTTAATACTATGGTAATGACGCAGGGAGCACACAGGAGCCCTTGTAGCACACTTGAGAGTTGGCCTGTGTGACTCATCTGTGACATGAACTGACATGAGCAGACACTTTTACTTGAAGGATGACTGCAATGCTTATTCCAACTTGAGCTTCTGGAAGATGTTTTCTCAAAAATAAGAGACAGTGTCATTTTCAAAACAAAAGTCAGTACATTTCACCAATAATAAAAGTCAAACTTTAGAGAAAACCATTCAAACTTTGAAAGACTTGTACCCACCAGTGTGAGCCTGTATCTTCAGAAAGTATTCTGATGAGACTGGTGGTGAAATTGTATTTTGATGTTGGATAGTAAAACGTATCACTGTTTAAAAGATATATCAACCAAATATTTTCCCAATGATCAATGCATGATGCTGTAATATCATGCAAGAAAAAAATCAACTTTCGGTAAAGTATCTCTCTCTCTCTCTCTCTCTCTCTCTCTCTCTCTCTCTCACACACACACACACACACACACACACACAGTCACTCAAAAATATTCACAAGCTGGGAAACAGTTCAGTGGTAAGAACACTTGCCTGCCATGCTTGAGGCCCTAGGTTCAGTTCCCAACACTAAAGCCCATGGAGAGCCCAATTATCTAAAGTGGCTTTTTTCAACCAGATATCGAAGTTGGTTTTATTAACATTACTTCAATTAAAGCATCAAAGACCTGGACTAGAGGAATGGCTCTGAAGTTAAGAGAATGACTGCTCTTGCAGAGGACCTGGGTTCAATTCCTTGAACCCACATGGTGGTTCATAACTATCTCTAACTCCAGTTCCTGCAAATATAATACCCTCTCTTCTTGCCTCCACAGGCACCAGGCATGTACATGGTACACAGACATACATAAAAGACAAAACATACAGATAAAATACATTTTAAAATATATATTTTTACAATCCATATACTATAAAAATAAAATGCTTTTCAAAATATATACTTTTAAATACATATATTTAGTATACAAATATATTTAAATATATAAAAAAGTACATAAGCAAATGACAGAACAAGTATCAAAGAAACTTGAAGTAATAGATATTAATGTTTTAAAGATCTGTTTTAGTTTTTAATGATAAATATCAAAGGTATAACTAATAAAAATGAAGTTTCCTTAGGCCTGTGATATATTTAAGAGTTTAAGTCCTGACTCCAAAAATATTGAGAACTGCTATTTTCCAACTTCTCTCCTGCCAAATCCCCTACTTTCCTCCTTGGAAAAAAATACCTCCTTTTCTCCATTCTACATTAACCTACACGTTAAGCCTGACCAAGAACTGTGATGAAACACCATGACCAAAAGCCACTTAGAAAAGAAGGGTTTATATGGACTACATATCCTGAGTCATAGTCAGGAAGCCAAGGCAGGAACTCAAACAGGACAAGAATATGGGTGCAGGAGCTGATGAGAGGATATGGAGGGGTGCTGCATATTGGCTTGCTCAGTCTGCTCCCTTATAGGACCACCAGCCCAGGATGACAACACCCACAATGGGCTGGGCCCTTCTCAATCAATCACTAAGAATATGTCCTACATGCTTGCCTACAGCCTGATCTTATGTTGGCATTTGCTCAATTGAGGTTCCCTCCTTAGATGACTCTACCCTGTGTCAAGCTAACATGAAACTAGCCCGAACACATTCTAACCATTCCCGATAATGATCTGTCAGGTGGGGGAAGCCACAAAGATCTGGATCTTCTCTCTGGCTGTCTTGTTGTGGGACAATTGGGGTCACAGGTGTATTTTAATTCAGGCTAGTGTGGAGTAATCCCTGAGAGAATTCATAAGGTCAAACTTCTGCTCAGAGGGCTGTAGATAACTACACCTCCTGCCATTACTGTTGTGACGTTCACTCATTACTCAATGCTAACATTTTTACCCATTGGATAAAAGTGGAAGCTGAAAGGAAAAGTTTCTATATAGTACAATATAATTGTTCTACCTTCAAAAACCAAATCAGCAACAAGAATTAAAAGCAACCACCTGTAGGAAAACTTCAAGGACATTTCCTATGTGCACCAGGATTCCAACTACTGACGCTCAGAGTGCTACTTAAAATAGGAAAACAGACACGACAGCCACCTGCATGGCCAATATTAGGAAACAGGACTCACTAGATAGGATTTATCGTATCACAAAAGAGCAAACAACAGGAGATAGAGATTCACAATACTGCTAAGTGAGAATGTGACAAAACAATCCCATTTATCGTTTTTCAAAATAGTAACCAGATGTAATAGCATATGCCTTTAGCCCCAAAATTCAAGAGGCAGAGGATGACTGTCAATTTAAGGCCAGCCTGATCTACACAGAGTTCCGGGGCTACATAGAAAGATCCTGTCCCAAAAAAGAAAAAAGAAAATCATAAAATAGAGGGAAAAGATGACCAGAAAGATACTAAATCAAAATTTATAGCAGTGAGTAGTAGAATTAGAGAGGCTTTGTTGTTTTGTTTTGTTTCTCTGGTTTCTAAATTTCTCGCAACAATGTTTTGTTTTCCATATTACAAAATACCTACTGCCACACTACTGGAAAAAACTTTCAACACAAATTCTACATCATGTTCTAAAAGTTGCTTAAGTATCCACGGTAGAAAACAAATTACATCTACTCAGAACACTTTTCTAAATGAACTGAGGTAGATAAAATAATGAAATTGATCTGAATCAACTAGACTGCTAATTCCCCTGGATGATTTCAGTAGTTCTGATTAACCATTGTTTTTCATAATTATCTTTAGAAGCTATTAGAAAAGGCTTGGGGTAGGGGTAAGCCTTGTTATGTTTCTCTCCTATAACGTTTTATATTTGGCATTCTGTCTCTATCCCCTCCTGCTGCTATTATCTGACACCTTTCTAACACTACCCCTTGCCAGGTCTAAGTTTAACACTCCCACCCGGCAGACACCACCAAAAACTTACTAAGGTATACCATCATTTATAAAAAAGAAACCCAAGCCTCTTCATAATCCCATTTCTCTCAAGAAAGTGCATTAAAATGGAGATGGAGAAGGACAGATAACAAGGAGTCTGACCCTGTATTATTAGCTGGTCAAATAAATGAAAACAACCAGTCTTTCTGATCTGAAAGTACCATTTAGGAGAGTAACACAACAGGGCTGATATTTCCAAGAGCTTCTCCATGAATTCAATTTGGAAAGATAATCTGTCACGGGAGAATAAGCTAAACAAAGGTCCTTAGGCTCTGTGGACATTTTGATCATTATTTCCTTTGTACAACTTCAGCTGAATGACTTTGTATCAGTATATAGATTAGAAAAACAAAAGGTGAAGTTAACAGTATTGCCTTATTTGCCATGAAAAGATGTTACAAAGCAGATAATTTATTTCTTTCCTTTGTAGCTGGGTCTTGCACATACGAGGCAAGGTGGAGTACTCTACCACTGAACTATCCAGCTCCAAGTATTTCTAAAGTAAAGGTTATCTATCACTTTCCCATTTGTGCAGTGTAGTACAATACTGTTGACAAGAGGCTTTCCAATAACATTCCAGGGCAAAGGGGACTGTTTTATGGAGAAACAATAAAAGAAATGATTTAAGATCCTAAATAGTAGGTAATGCTTAAAGCTCTCCCTCCCAGATTCAATGCTAATATTTGTTAATTTAGTAGCTTGCTGTTGAGGGAGGTGTTTTTAGTAATAAAGAACTGAAATCAGCTAAACAAGATATATTTCATCAAAACTAGCCTGACAATCATTAAGAAATAATTTATGTATACAAGTAACAGAGAATAAAGTTTCAATTTAATATCAATTTATACTTCCTGTGGGAGGTTGTTTTTTTTTTTGTTTTGTTTTGTTTTGTTTTTTAAACTCTAAAACAGCAATTTAGCACCAAGAGTTCCCAGATGTTCCTGGGTATGTGGCAGAGTACACAGAGGGGAGGCAGGAGGCTCAGGGGTTTCATTTACAAAGCAAGCTCAAGGCCAGCATGAACTACAATACATGAGACTCTCATAAAAGAGATGGGGAAAGACTTAAGGGATAGACAGCTCAGTCGGTAAAGTGTGCAATGAAAGCATGAGAGCCCGAATTTGAGTCTTAGAATGCACGAAAAGCCAATGTAGTGGTACATTCATATAGTCCCAGTGCTGGGGAGACAGCCTAGTCAGGTACCAAGGCCAATTATCTGGCCTTACAGTAGTGAAAAAATTAAAAAAAAAAAAGGGTAAAAGACCAGGAAGATGGCTCAGCAGATTTGTCATGTATGTCTAACCACCTTAGTTTAGACCTCAAAAACTCAAGTAAGCACATTGTCTATATAATTCAAGCCCAGTATTCCTCTAGCAAATGGGAGGTAGAAACAGGAGAATATGTCTGAAGCTGGCCAGCTACCCTGGTGTACCTATTGCTGCAGCAAAATGAGACCTTGCCTCAAAAAAGGCAAGAATAGTGGAGATTGACCTCTGACCTATACACACATACCATGGTTGATGCCTAACCATATGATGAACATGACGCACACCAACACAAGGCATACAGCTCCCAAGTATAAACACTAGAGGTTGGCCTCTGGTCTTCTTATACACACCTGTATGTGCGCACACACATGAGAGAGAGAGAGAGAGAGAGAGAGAGAGAGAGAGAGAGAGAGTGAGAGTGAGTGTAAGGAGGATGGGGAGATGGCTCAGACTATAAAGTGCTTACTACACAAGCCTGACAACCTGAACTTGTTTTTCAGAATCCATGTTTAAAAAAGAAAGAAAGCTAGGCATGGTGGCACACACTATTAAGCCAAGCACCAAGGAGGTAATGGCAGGTAGATGCCTGGGCCCACTGGCTAGCCACCTAACCTAATTGATGAGCCCCAAGCCAATGAAACACCCTTTCTCAAAGGAAAAAAAAGTAGATGGCTCCTGAAAAAGACCACCCAAAGCTGACTTCTGACCTCTACCTGTACCCACAAACACATGTACCCACATGAACATGCGCACACACACACACACTCTCTCTCTCTCTCTTAAAATTCCAACAAGTCTATACAAGAAGAAATGGAGCCAGACACAGTGGACTATGATCCCAGCACTCTTAAGACAGTCATGAAGTTTCAGGGCCAGCTTGGTCTGCATAGTAAGTTCCAAGCCAGCAAGACAATACAGAGAGATTCTATCTCAACATCCCTTTACTCCACCCCAAAAAGGAGTAATGGAACTTCAAGCTTAAGTATTTTTAAATGACTAAAAAAAAAAAGCCACACACTAGCTCCCAAAATGGCCATACTGGTTATTAAAATAAGCTGCTTTGCTTTGGAGTGTGATTACAACAACTGGATGTTAGTGAGGACTGGCAACCAGGCCTGTTTACTGAAATGGAAAAAGCAATACGTAAGTTTATATAGCAGATAATCTTTCATGAGTCCACAGAAAACAAGAAATAAAGATTCCATGAGGTTCATATTTGAGAGTACGGCAAATTTATAAAACAGGATAAAAAAAAAAAAAAACAACCCAAACCAACCCACTTTCGCTGGCCCAGGAAGGCACACACTTAGGTTGTGGTTTTACTTCTGACGCTAGTCTTCCTACGTAGCCAAACTATAGATGTCCTATCAAATCTTCAGTGACCTTTTAAGCATCTCTTTACTGCCCATGATACTGTCTGAGAAATTCTTACCAGCTATCTTTCAAGATAGGGAAAATTCCCTTCAAATATAACTACAACAATGGCAATATAGTCAGTACACCATGTATGAACAGAAAGAAAACACAAGGCACAAATTTATAAAATTATACAATATTCTGTCACCATTACAATTAACTTGGAGAAAAGATAATCAGAATTATGAGTGAACATGGAAGAAAAAAAAGCAGAAATCACGAGAACAAAGGGGAAAGGGGAAATGTTATCATGAACTGTGCATGACCCAGAAAGTCTTGAGGGGCAATCAACCATGGAAAAGGCAGGCTGGGACAGGGCAAAGGCGAAAGGCAGGCGCTCATTCCACAGAGGAAGAACAGCTGATAAGGAAGGTTAGGAAGAAGAGTGGGCACGGTGTTCTCAGGATCACTCAGAAGCTGGCACACAAGTGTGATGCCATCCAGATGCTCCCTGGTGGCCTGGTGTCCTAGTGTACAGAGTGCCTAGTGTACTGCTGTGTAAAGAGGCAAAGTTAAAGAATGGCTCAAGCCCACTACTAATGACCTGCAACTTTTTACAAAACAACAAATCGCAAACCTAGTAGACAGGGTACTTGTATTTGAATTCCAACATTTTTCCCTTGCTATTTCCCTTATGAGCAAATTTCACCTATAAAAGCAGGCCCTATACATTATCAAAATATTTTAAAAGTATACCTTTTATACTCACATACTGAAATCTTTATAGAAAAAACTGTATGTCTGGACTACACTTAAAAGTAATCCAATAGGAGTATACATGAAATAAGATTGGCCAAAAGTTTATCGTAGTTGAGCCTGGGTACACAATGTCTCTCTGTTCAGCTCTGTACATTTGTTAGTTTTCCACAATACATACACTCCTACAGAACATCTGTAACTGTCTTCTGATAACATCTGATCATAATTCATTAATAGGTCAACTGTAATAATGTCTACTAGCAGCACCACTGCACTAGTACATGTAAGCATGTCCTTCACCCATTTATCAGCCTTTTCTTACTCTATTCCCATTGCCACTACCTAATCCAGACCATCATTATCCTCTGTCTGACCTATTTGTCTCCAAAATGGTTCTCCATGGGATGCTGCTGGCACTTTAGGTCAGATTAATTCTTTGACATGGCAGACTGCCCGAACATTACAAAACATTAGCATCCCCTGGTAGTAAATGCCAGCACACCAACACCAACACCATCACCTAACACTCACTGGAATAACCAAAGCCATATGTTCATGCATTTTCTAATACCACACCACTATAAGAATTGGAGTTCTAAAAGCAGACACTGTTTCTCACCTTACCAACATAAGGGAGTGGCTCCCCAGTCTACAAACTGAGTGTCCTGTCATTTAAATCAGTTGTTCCTTTTCTCCCATACCTCCAAGTTCTGCCTGAATAATACCCTCCAACTGTTCAGGTCAGTCTACTTACTATTTTTTATACTGACTACTACTTTCTGCCTTCCCTATTTGGAAAATCTTCATCAGCCTACAGCCCTGGACTTTTCAAGTCTTAGCATTAACTGTCCACTCCTACAAAATCATCTTTCTCAAGTGTCAGTATTTCATTTGGGTGGAGCTTCCTCTGTCTGGAACACCCTTAATTATGCCAGTCTTCCAAATTTGTACTCACCTGGTAAACTACTCAAAGCTTTCTCCAAGGCACACCTTCACTTCCTGTCTTAGGGCTTCTATTGCTGTGATAAACACCACGACTAAGAGCAACTGGGAAAGTGATTGGGGGATGGGGAGGGAAAGTAACTTCAGCTTACAACTCTCAGGTCACAACTCCATCACTGAGGTAAGCCAGAGCAAGACTCAAAGCAGAAACTGAAGCAGAAGTCACAAGGGAACACCTTTTTTGTTTTTGGTTTTTTTCTGAGACAGGGTTTCTCTGTAGCCCTGGCTGTCCTGAAACTCACTCTGCAGACCAGGCTGACCTCCAACTCAGAAATCTGCCTCCCAAATGCTGGGATTAAAGGCGTGCACCACCACTGCCTGGCCTCTTTGTTTATTTTGTTTTTGTTTTTTTTATTTTTGGGGGGGGTCTTGTTTTGTTGTTGTTTTCCAAGACAGGATTTCTCTGTGTAGCTCTGGCTGTCCTGAAAATCACCAAGCTGGCCTCAGAGACCCTCCTGCCTCTGCCTCTGTAGTGCTGATTAAAAGCCCACACCCAACACAGAACCAACTACCCAGGAGTAAACCAGTTAATGAAGAAAATGCCCCATAGGCTGGCCTACAGGTCAATCTTGAGGTGTTATTTTTCTCAGTTGAGGTTCCCCCTCTTATTACTTGTCAAGTTGACAGAAAAAAAATCAACACAGTTTCCTACTCAAAGTTAGATGTTCCCTTTAGCTTTCATAGCATCAAAGTAGTTGTCATAGCTGTATAAAAACTCTCCAAGAAGTCTGAGTTCTCTAAACAGGCACTGGTCTGCCAAGTTCTCAAACACTAGTACCCACAACAGCTTAACAAGATATTTTAGCACACTGCAGGTTTTTTTTTTCTTTTGTCAGGCATAGCAGTACCTAATAGTACTAACACTACCCACCTTCTCCTGGAGAGTTTGGTAACTATGTTAAGGTCAATTATCATAATGTTAAGGCCATTGAAAATTCCCACATTTGGGGTTATCTATTGGCTGGCTTCACAGAAGGAATCTTAGCCATATAAAAACTACCACCTTAACTCCTGTTGTAATAAGGTGTATTCAGCACATGAGATCAATTCCACAATGAATATCCAGCCTCATAATACACTTCGATAGAAAGTGGGGGGAGAGTTCACTTACAATCTGATATTTTACCAACTGAATGTTTCTAATGAGCTTTTCCCCTTAAACAGAAAAGTAACTTTCCACGTGTTTCTCCAGCTTTCTAATCCCACCTGATCTTCCCGGGTAATAAACTAGAAAGCATCTCCTTTGCCCGCCTGGTAATGTCCAGGCTTCCGCACAGGGCACAGGTGGGACAGCTTGCACACTCACCACACCACCTGCCGCGTGGAAGGTTCCATGAGCTTTTCCAAAACACGTTAGCGCAAAGCCAGGTCAGGGCTAAACCATGGTTCACACCATCCCCCGGGGTTGCGCCCTAAACTTTTTCCTTAAATACGTAGGCTTTCGGTGTTCATTTGTCCTCAGAGACCAAAACGCAAACGAGAACTGATTGATCAATCAAGGACGAGGGTTTTGAAACCAGATGGAAAAACGAGTAGCTAAAACAAATACTTGCGAGCCTTTCCACCTGGGCGGCTGACAGGAGCCCACGGATGAGTCGCGGTCCCCAAAGCAGGCCGGCTGCGGGCGGCCATGGCGACCTCGGGGCCCGACGGGGGCCGCGAGGGGCCAACAGAGCAAAGCCGGCCCGCGCCGTGCTGCGACGCGCCTCCGCCTCTTCCCGGCCAGGCAGCCCAAGCTCCCAGCCGGACCCAGGGCCCAGCAGCCAACCGGCCGCGCCCGGGACACCGGGGGTCTCCCAGGCAGGCGCCCTTTGTCCCGGGACTGCGGCGCCCCCGTCTGCCGCCACCCGGCCCCGAGGGGCTACGACCCGGCGCCTCACCGTGATGTTGCAGTGGAGTGTGAGCGGCGGCGGCGGCGGCGACGAATGCGAGCAGCCCGGCGGTGGCGGCGGCGGCGGCGGCACCAGGAACTGGCAGTGCAGCTCGTCCAGCTTCCAGCTGACGATGCGGAATCGCTCGTGGTTCTTGTCGAAGATGGACGCCAGGAACTTCAGCTCGGCCTTGAGCCCTGACACGGACATCTTCCCCTCATCTCCGGCGGGAGGGGTGAGGAAAGGGAGCCGGGGCCGGGAGCCGCCGTCACGGCCGCGACCGCCCCGCGGGGCCGGCCCGGGCCGCGCTCTCGCGGCTCCGCCTCTCCCCGCCGCCGCGACCCACGTCCGAGCGCGGCTGGAAAATGGCGAGGAGCGCAAGGCCTCGGCGGGCGTGCGAGCGTGCGGGAGCCGGGCCGGCTGCTGCCTTTGTAACCGACTCCACCCGCAGGAGGCGGTGGCCCCGCGGCTTAAAAGGGCAACAGCGACGCCGCCCCACTGCCGCCTGGGAGAGGGCTGCCCCCGCCCCGGCGCGCGCCCGCGAGCTCCGTGCGCGCTCCCGACCGCCCCCTCCTCTCACGACCCAGCCCCCTTCCGCCCCGCGCCGGGGCTCCGCGCCCAGCACCCGCCGCCCGGAGGATTTGGGCCGGCGGCACCGCACGAGGATGGACCTGAGCTCCCTGTGCGCCTCTGCGCCGGGGCCTCTGGCCAGACACGTGCGCGGCCTGTCGTGCCGGCCACGTCGGCTCCGGTAGGAAGCGCGCGGGCCCCTGGAGGTAGCTCCTCCGCATGGTTGTCCGCGGGCCACCCACTCACCTGGCCTGGGCGCGGCCGGGATGGGGAGATGAGGGGTGTGCGCCTAGCAGCTTCACTGCTATTGCTCTCGCTCTGCGCTGAACCACCCACCACTTTTCTAAGTGTAGCTCACGAAAGGTCCTTCTCACCAGACTTGTGCTCCCTCCCTCACTCCCATTTGCCGAAGACGATGATGGAGCCTGCCAGCTTCTTCCCATCATCATTTCAGTCTTTCCCGTAAACATTTCTGTGCTCGCGCTAAGGTGGATGCTCTCCGTCCTGAGTTTTTGCTGTACTTCCCAGGACGGACCATGTTTGTTGAAGTCGCATCTCAAATGTGTCAGACTGATCCTTCCTGACCAACTAACCTAAAGTAACCATTGTAGATACAATGTATCCCATTACTAGGTTAACTTACTGCTTCTGTTTGTTGCTTGTCTCTGCTTAACACTGAAATCTAATTCAGAGAAGCACCTCCAGGATTGAGGGGAGGAAGGGCCTAATGATGCCAGTGCCATTTAATAAATTTTTGCTCTTATCTGAATCCCCAGCACTTAACACAATTCTGGCACATCCCAGGTTCATTCACAAATAACTGAAGGACTACATTGCAGTCTAAAGGAATACCATAGAATTGGGAAGGAAAGTTAATAGTACATGTATATTTAGTCATGTATTCCAGAGGCAGGACCAACTTCCTGGACATGCCACCTATGTAGTACCCAGGGTTCCTAGCTTGGTAAGGCTCTCGGGGCTGGTTTAGTGCCCCACTGTCACCATCTTGAAAAAAAAAGAAGTTTTTATTGTTTTGTTTTTGAGACAGGGCTTCACTATGTAGCCCTGGCTGTCCTAAAACTCACTCTGTGTAAACCAGTCTGGCCTTGAACTCACAGAGATCAGACTGTCTCTGCCTCCTTAAAGGCCTGCACCACAACCACCAGACTAGTAATTCATTCATGTGTTTGTTTTTGGAAACAGGCTCACTATGGAGCAGTGGCTGTCCTTGAACTCATTACATAGACCAGGATGGCCTTAAACTCACAGAGATCCAGCTGCCTCTGCCTCCCTGAGTGCTAGGATTAAAGGCATGCACCACTACACGAGGCTTTGAAATTCTTATATGCTATGAGGGACCCTGCTTTTTCCCTTTACACTGGTCTTGAGGTACCTAGCCTTGCTGTCTAAATGTCTCCTGCTCCTGACCTCCTTAAATTACAACAGAACAACACAGGGAGACATTGTTTGGGGTTTTTTGTTGTTGGTTTTTGGTTGGTTTTGGGTTTTTTTGTTTTGTTTTTTTGTTTTTCATTTCTGAGGTACCATGTTCTGGTGCTTCTTAGCTTTCAGAAGGGGCCCAGATCCCACTGAGAATCCATGAAAAGTTGCAGCTTATCTTTCCAGAAAAATACTTTCACCAATAAACCTTGTGCCTAATGGAGATTTGTGGCTGCAGCACCATATACCTGGCCTTTGAGCTAGAAGTAAGGTACTGCACAAGCATGACTCCTGCCCCGAGCAGATGTGACCAGTCATTTCCTTTTTCTCTTTCGGTCCCTGGTACTCAGGAGCCTAACCGACATAGCAGCTCTAAACAAGGAATGGCAGCAAAGGGGCCCATTCTGGTCAGAACTAGCTATCATGAAACAGGCTTCACTTGGTGATCTCTAAGTGCTCTTTGATGATAAAAAGCCCCTAGGCTGTGATACATCTTACCTATCATATCTTAGAGATATATAGAAGTCTTAATCTCACAATTATTCTGTCGAATGGATCAAAGTGGACCAAATCCTAACAGGCATAAGTAAATTATCTGAATTAAAGAAGCTTAATCTATCACACCAAAAAAACCAAAGTACTGTCTCCTGGTATATCATGCTGCAAATAACAGGAGAGAGGTTGAAAATAGCATAAACAATAAATATATTGCTTCATGTCATGAGACATCCAAAAGCAAAACCATCTCCAGGACTGGTTGGCTTGGTACTTAATAATGTCATCAAAAACTCAGATTTGAAAGGAGTTTGTCAGGCTGAAAGGAAACAGATCGGATCTAGACAAAGTATCCAAGACAGAAAGGATACATTAGCTCTTTTTTCCTTGCAAGACTTAGGAACCTTTTCAAGAACCTGTATACAGTACAGTCAGGGGCCACACTAGTCCTGTGTGACTAGTGTTAGGGTCCCTGTGTGAGGATCATAACAACTAGATTTTAGACCCCAGGCATACATGCCAGGAACTATAGTTTCATCTGGTGAGGGGTCACTACTTTTACAATTAGTTTGGCATTACTACACAAAAAGGATGAATCTTGGTTTAAGAAAACAAAATAACCATCAAGGGGAGACAATGAACCCAGATTCTCTAAGTCTGGCCTGCCCCTAATTTTAAAAAATTATTTTTTGTGTGTGTTCATTGGGGGGGGGGCGGTGCAGAGGTCAACCTCGGGTGTCATTCCTCAGAGATATCCAACTTGCTTTTTGAAATACAGTCTCAGTGGTGTGGGCCTTACACGTGGGTTCTTCTAGGCTGCCTGGCTGCCCATCAAACCCCAAGGAGTCTCCTGTCTAACACATGCCCAGATTTTTACATGGGTTCTGGGGATCAAACTAAGGTCTTCATGCTTATGTGGCAAGCACCAACCTATCTCCGTAGTCCCCTACCCTAATTCAGTGGAGTAGTTTATAGCCATCTGTGAGGTTCCCCAGCTCAGTCACTCTGAGAATGGAAGACATAAAAGTAGGAGGAGGATTGTGGAAGGAGAGGAAGAAATCCTAAAAAGGGGGTGGGAGGTAATAAAATATGTCTTGTGAGAGTAAAGAGGGGAGAGGGAGGGGACCATGAGAGCTGCTTAGGAGCTAGGAAGAAGCACAAATAAGAACAAACTATGATGACCTAGGGATGAAAATGTCACAATCGGGGCTGGGGAGAGAGCTGGCTTGATCGGGCACTCTCCTGGCAAGTATGAGGGCCTGAGTTTGATACCTAGAACCCCTCAGAGGAAAAGATCAGGTACTGGCCAGCACAACGGCTCAGCAGGTAAAAGCACCTGCTGGACCTGCAGCCAGACAAACCAAGCTCAGTTCCTGGAACCTGTGTAAAACTAGAAAGAGAAAGCTGACTTCCCCATCCTCAGCACACACATGGGGTGGCATGTGCAGATCCCCCATCCTGGTTAGTTTTGTTTGCTTGCTTGCTTTGTCAACTTTATACAAGCTAGAGTCCTTTGAGAAGATGGAACCTCATTCGAGAAAATATCCCCACTAAGTTGGCCTGTGGGCAAGTCTGTGGGGCATTTTCTTTACTAATGATTGATGTGGGAGGACCCAGCTCACTAGGGATGGTGCCACCCCTAGGCTGGTGTTCCTAAGTGGTATAAGAAAGCAGAAGGAGCTAGGCAGTGGTGGCACATGCCTTTAATCCCAGCACTTGGGAGGCATAGGCAGGTGGATTTCTGAGTTCGAGGCCAGCCTGGTCTACTGAGTGAGTTCCAGGACAGCCAGGGCTACACAGAGAAACCCTGTCTTGGGGAAAGAAAAAAAAAGAGGAGCAAACCGTGAGGAGCAAGGCGGTAAGCAGCGCTCTTCCAGGGCCTATGCATCAGTTCTGGCCTCCAGGATTCTGCCTTGACTTCCTTCCCAGACTTCCATTGGTGATAGACTAGAAATTATAAACTGAAGTAAACCCTTTCCTCCCCAAGTTGTTTTTGGTTATAGTGTTTTATCACAACAGTAGAAAGCTAACCAGTATACCCACCCACCCACCCCCAAAAAAAACCAATATATATTTGAAATAATTAAAAGCCAAGTGTAGTAGCACATGCTTGTAACCTCATCACTAGGGGAACAGGGGCAAGCAGAACTCTGGGGGTCACCAGCCAGCCACAGGCCAGTGAAAGACTATAAAATGTGGTAACAACTCCAGATGAACAACACCCAAGTTTGTCTGTATCTTATTTTTTTCAAACCTTAGTTTAAATGATGGTTCTTAAACACGTTAACCTCCCTGTAGCCCACCACCCACCAGAGGTAGTGGAAAAGAAAGGATGGGGGGAAGTGGACCTGTTTAGAAAGGTTCTTTGGAGCAACTCCTGTCTGTGTTGTCTGGAAATCAGCAGTTCAGTTCATAGGTTAGCAGGCAGCAACAGCTCGATCCATTCCCAAACACTTCACGGATATACTGGCGGTCCAGTTCGGTAGAGCTGGGATAGCAAACACCAATCAGTAGCCATGGCACTAACTAGCAGAGCCAGCCAGGCCTCAGCCTCGGCCTCAGCAATGGTCAGCAGGAAGGACCCGGAGGAACTCCAGGATAAGTTCTCAACTGTGCCTCTCTCAAGGAAGCGAAGATCAGCAAAGACTTGAGACCAACAAGCGTTGCACAGCTAGCTCTGTAAGCAGGCCTAGCTCAGACGCCGTCACTGTCCATAGGGTCCTATTTATACCCTCCAACATCAGGTGCCCTCCGAGTGTCTTGCCTCAGCATGTGCGTCTGTCTCAGCTGACATCACTGCCAATCAGCCCAAGTCTGCAGAAGTGGCAAGAAACTGCAGCACACCACCCGAAGATTTTTGGTGCGTTTCTCTCTATGGAGTCCTGACAAATGCAACTCAACTATGCAATATAAGGCAGACCAAGTACATGCATGTTGTTAGCACATGTCCTTTCACATGGTTGCTTTAGTAGAACATCCTTTTACCTGTGTCTGCTTCAGCTAAATGTCCCTTCACATGTTTGCCCCAGCAAAACACCATCCAACCAACTTTCCAAAGAACACTTAAGCTTCCACTTCAGTTGTCCTCTGGCCTCTATATGCATACACACACACACACACACACACACACACACACACACACACACACAGAGAGAGAGAGAGAGAGAGAGAGAGAGAGAGAGAGAGACAGAGACAGAGAGACAGAGAATGCTATGGTGAGACAATTTTTTAAAAGGTTTATTTATTTATTTATTTCATGTTATGTGAGTACATTGTCGCTACCTTCAGACAGACTAGAAGAGGGCATCTGATCCCATTACAGATGGTTGTGAGCCTCCATGTGGTTGCTGGGAATTGAACTAAGGACCTCTGGAAGAGCAGTCAGTGCTCTTAACCACTGAGCCATCTCTCCAGCCCAAAACAAACAATTTCTAAGAGACTTTGGATCCGCCCAAGTCAGTAGAGAGAAAAGCTGAAGCAGAGCGAGCCGCAGTGAGCGCAGAAAGCATCCCGCCAATGCTAGGGACTTGCCTGTCGGAGAACTGCCGAGTCTGAGAGATGATAATCGTCCAGAAAGAGTTTTCTTCAGAGTAACACGGAGAAATCTGGAAGGCAGGGCAGGAAGGCACACAGCCTACAGAGATGCTGACTGTGATGTGCTGGTGGGGCTCAGGATAGAGACTTTGTATCTCAGGCCTGCAGTTAGTAACATAAGTCAGGGCAAGGAATATTTTTAAAAATTGAAAACTGGGCTTGGTAACAGAAAACTATAACCTCATCCTGGAGAGGCAGATGGAAGGATCTTAGGCTCCCTGGCCAGCTAAGGCAACTGAATCAGTGAGACACCGTGTCCCAAAAAGTAACAGGAAGAGCAATTCAGCAAGACAGCCAATGTTGACTTCTGGCCTATATACAGGAGACTGTGTGCAGGAGACTCTGTGAGTGTGTGTGTGTGTGTGTGTGTGTGTGTGTGTGTGTGTGCGCGCGCGCGCATACACACACAAAATATATATGATGTGCAGAGAAAAGCACTTTTATCATTGTAAAAGACAACATAGGATTCAGAGTCTTAGAACTGGACATTTCAAACATTTTGGACTGCCCAGTGGAATAACTGAGGGCCTTTAACCAGGCTGTATAAGTACCTGGAAGGATGCACCACCACATTAATAATGAACATTTTCTGGCAGTGACTCTTGAGACTATTTCAATTTCCTATCTGCTTATTTATATTTTCCAAAATATCAGTATTGAATAGATACATGTCAGTAGCCTAACTACATAATTTTAAACTAGTCCCTACATATTTAAGATAGAGAGATGTCAGTCATGGGAGAATTTTGAAAAGAAAATTTAAAGAGCCAGTATATAATCTGTTTGGTTTTCTGGGGTTTGAACCCAGGGCCTCATAAGTTGCTAGGCAAGGACTCTGTCTCTGTACTACCTCCCAGCCCCAACCTCTTATTTTTGTTTGTTTGTTCGTTTGTTTGTATTTTAGGTCTCTCACTGAGCCTGAAATTTAGAGATTGAGCTGGACTGGCTGGCCAGCAAAGCTGGGAGATCTTCCCACATCCCCGTCCCCTGCTCTGGGGTTACAGGCTTGTACTACTACATGCATCTTTTTTCTGTGACTGCTGGGGATCGAATTTGGGAACTCATGTTGACACTGTGAGCACTTGACTCACTGAGCTACGTCCCCAGCTCCTGGTTTGATTGGATCTGTTTTCTAATCACAAAAGGACACTTGAAATAGAAGTGACTCAGAGGTTGAATTACAAACACCTGAACTCCAGGCTCTTAGACAAACAGCCAATTCACTGATGCTTCACAAATTTTACCCTGTTTCAGAAAAAAAAAAATTCTTCTCCCCAGACCATGCTTAGGGTCTTGATGCTTTCAGTTTGGCTTAGGGGGTCTTCCTCCTCTGGGATCAGATTCGAGTCATCAAGGGGTGTGATTTCCAGGAGAAATTCATGGAAACAAGAGCTTGATTCTGCCTGCAGTTTTCCATAATCAATGAATGCATTATAGGATTCTGATTAGCCTGAAATCAATAGATTATCTCCCTGGTTACATTTAGGTCTCATCTTACAAGGTATGAAAAATTAAACAGTGACGAGCACAGTCCTTCAGACCTCATGGCCAAGGGCAGACAATATGGCCCACTCAGGGCGGAGGCTTCTTTACCAGTTACAAACACACTCCAGCTAAAAGCCTGGAGCTCCACTCAGAGGGTAAAACAAAATCTGCTCCTGGCCGAAAACCAGAATGACACTGAGCTGGCTTCCGGGGTTACTCTCCGGGAATGTGCGGCCAGTCACATTCTCTGATACTTGGTTTCATTGTGTGTCAAGAGGTCTTGGGCAGAGTTCATATTTCCCACCATCCAGACATGCTTAGTTCCAAGAATGTGTGAGGGAGTTTGCTAGCTCAAAGGGTCGGAAGGGTCAAGGAGCCCATAGGTGTGAGATCGGAGCAAACATAAGTACCACAACAAGCAGAGCAGAGGGAATGCAGGGGGTTGGTAGTGCTTCTTGGCATGGAACAGAGAAATACTTGGTCTTGCTTGAAGAACTGACTTCCCTTCTACTTTCTAAATACAGCAGTTACATGGTTTAGTTTCCCTCTGTATTTGAAAGGATCCCAGATTTGGTCTTAGTTGGCACTGTCCCAGAAGTAAGCCATTGAACAAGGATTCCAAATACAAGTATTTTATTTTGGGGTTGACCTCAGGAAGAAGGAAGAAAGGCAACTAGAGTTTGGTCTAGAATGCCTCAGGATCCTAACCATGCAAGAGAAATCTGAACGGTAAGCTGATTTCATTTTCTCTCTCTCTCTCTCTCTCTCTCTCTCTCTCTCTCTCTCTGTGTGTGTGTGTGTGTGTGTGTGTGTGTGTGTGTGTGTGTATGTGTGTGTGTCCAACTTCCTTTCTGTTTTGGATATTCACTATGCCAATTCCATCTGGTTTTCCCTTTTGAGAGGATTATTTGTTGGTTTGTTGGTTGGTTGGTTTTTGTTTTTTGAGACAGGGTTTTTCTGTGTAGCCCTGGCTATACTCGACCTCATGTTGGCTTCAAACTCACAGAGATCCGCCTGCCTCTGCCTCCTCAGTGCTGGGGTTAAAGGTGTGTGCCACCACTGCCCAGCTATTACCCCTTTTTGTAGTCAGAGTTTTCACTGGGTACATGGACACCTAACCAAAGACTGTCTTTTTCAATATCCCTTGCCCAATAGCAATAGTGGGGCCCAGTAGCTAAGATGTGGACAAAGGGGTCCACCTGGAAGAGATGATATCACTTCCACGGTGGCAGAGTGGGATCACAGCTGCCCTTTTGCTGAACTCACTTCCGACCTACTATGTAAGAGAGAAAGAAGCTCTCGAATGTCAGCACTCTATGGGTGCTTTGTTCTCAGCATGTACTAACCAACAGACTCCATTTCAGGACAGTTGGCTTCCCTTTGGGCCTTATTGTATTACTCTTTCTGGATTGTGTCCTTCCTGGAAAGAGACAAGTCACAAAGAGAAAAAAAAGAAGAAAAAAGAACAAATAAACCCGTTATTGCTGTTTGCATCACCCACAGCTGCCAGCCATTCTTTAAATAATCTTTGTATCTGGGGAAGGTTTTGACAGTGATTAAATAAAGCCAGACAGTAGTTAAAGTGAGGAGAACAGATTTCATTCAGTAACTTCTGACAGCAGGGGAAATGGCTGAGCTCCATTCCAGTGTGTGCATCGGTGACTAGCTACGTTGAGAAGGAGGATAAGAGAGTGAACTGGTTCTAAGGGAAGAGCTTGCTGAGGGCTGCAGAGGTGTGACTGTGACTGCTGTGTCTGGGAGCTGGCCATGCTCAAAGTTAGGATCCACTCTTCCCTGTCCATCCTGGTGGATACATTTCCAAGTAATGGTTTGGGTTCTTGAGCAAAACACTATGGGCTGATGGATACACACACACACACACACACACACACACACACACACACACACACACGCCAAAGACATAGAAAATATTTCAGTTTGTAATAACTGTCCTAAGAAAGGGAAGGAGGGCAGGGGCTTGTCTCAGGTGTTGGCTAGAACAGATTACACTGTTTCTTTTTTGACTTCTGAGCTGTTCCACACAAAACACTCAGAAGAAGACTGGGTGCGGGGTGGGGGGGGGACTGGATGGGAGAATAACTCAGCCAGTAAAGGCTGATAAAAGCATGCAGACCTGATAAAAGCCGTAAAAGCATGCAGACCTGAGTTTGATATGAGAACCCATGTGTGGTGCACATGCCTTTAGTTCTAGCAGTTGGGAGGCAGAGGCAGGCAGATATATCTGAGCTGAGGCCAGCCTGGTCTACAAATCAAGTCTTAGAACAGCCAGGACTATGCGGAGAAACCTTGTCTCAAAACACAAAACAAAACAAAACAAACAAACAAGCAAGCAAGCCAGATGTGGTGGCGGACTCCTGGAAGCCCAGCTCTGGGGAGGCAGAGACAGGTGGAGTTCTGGGGCTTGCTGGCCATTAAGATAGCATGTCTCAAAAAACAAAAGAGGCCAGGCATAGTGGCATATGAGTTTAATTCTAGCACTTGGGAGGCAGAAGTAGGCAGGCAGGTGTCTATGAGTTTGGAGACAGTGAGCCTACATACTGAGTCCCAGGCTAGTAGGACTAAAATAGTGAAACCCTGTCTCAATAATCACCATCACCATCACCATCATCATCATCAAGAACAACAAAATAAAGATTTTTTTAAAGAAAGCTAGAAGAAAGAGGACTGGGTTTTCCCAAGGATTCTCTTTTAGGTAGCCAGAAACCAGGTTCAACTGGAGTTAAACCACTTAGTGCAAGGGTTGGAATGGAGCTTTAGAGCTAAGAGCTCCTGCAATTCTTAGCTCCCCTGTTATAAGTTCTACCTCACCAGAGCTCACACCCCCCTTATTCACAGACTCACTGGAAGGCAGGGGAAAGACTTTTAGCTAAGTTTCTATTCTCCTCCTGTAGGGAGGCATAAGCAGCAACACAGGAAGAGGGTGGGCTCAGGGGAAGCAGCCTTAGGTCAAGCACAGTGGGGGTAACCCATGTGGTGTTTCTAGAGAGTATGGTAAGCCAAGTCTGAGAGTGCGTCCATGCTGCAGATGGAATCTCGCCTGCTGCTTACTGGAACCAGCTGCCACAGCGAGGATGAATACCCTCTGTTGGACAACACCAACAGGAACGGTAGGCAAAAGTAGAACAAGAACAATCCATTCTCCTTTCTCTGGCCTTCCAGCATCCTTTTAGCATCCCCCCACTGCCTGATATGCAAAGGAAAAAGATGATCTGTAGCCCGACACCCCAAGGCAAGCATTGAAGTACAGGTTTGAAATCAGCAAACAGCAACCTTAAGCCAGACAGGTCTTAAGAGCAAAGGTAGGTTCTTAGGTGTGCATCTTTTTTGTTCCACAATGGAATCAACTGAATTATTAATTTATATCTCTATGTACATGAATATGTACAGGATGCACTTGCACATGGGTGCATGTATGGAGAGGCCAGAGGTCCACATCAGGTGTCTTCCTCAGGAGCTCTCTATGTTGTTTTTGGGAGACAAGATCTCTTGCTAAGCCTTGAGCACATCAGCTGACTAGCAAACCCCCGAGATCATCCTGTCTCTGCCTCCTCAGTGCTGGGATTGCATCAAGCACCCACCATGCCTGGCTTTTTTTTTTTACGTGGGCTCTAGGAGATCTAATTCTAGTTATCATGTTTGGCTCAGCAAGCACTTACCTAATGCGGTGATGACCCTCAATCACCTCCTTTCTTCTCAGCTCCCCCCTCCCCGCCCGTGCTCCTCCCTTTTTTTCCAAGGCTTCAGTTACCACCTCACTCACAATTCCCCACTTGCTATTTCCAGAGCGCACCTCTCCTCTGAGCCTCCACCCCACATCGCCAGATGCCTTCTCTGGAGCTTCTTCCCTTGACTCTAGGGCTTCTCAAAATCACGTGCCCACTCTTGACTTCACCCTGAAGTTTGTTTCAGGAATTCCCACATCTCTGAAGAGCAACCCCAAGAGCTACCCCTAGTGTTACTCTGACTGACATCTCCCCTCTTCCCCATTTCCGCATTTATTACCAAGCTGTGTCCTAAAGATCTATGTCACCTTTATTCCTCCCCATCTGCCAGCCCCACCTGATGCGTCCCCTCATCTTCTCTCCTGTGAGCTGCTGTGATCACCTTGTGACTCCCAGCATCTTCCTCTGCTTCCCACAGGGCGTTCAGCTCAGTGAGCTTCCGCTTATTGAAAATCCTCAGGTGGTTTTCTACTAGTCCTCAGCCCTACGGACTCCTTCTGTCTTCTAAACCCATTGCATTTCTCAAGACCATCTTTCCTACATCAGGCCTTTGTGTATTGTGTCTCTCTGCCCCAAACTCTCTTCGCATCCCCTTTCACCACACTATCGTCCATTCGCTGTCTACTGCTCAGCTTGCGTATCACATGACTGTCTTGGGACAGCTTCCAGGATTTCACTATCTTAGTTCAGTTTCTAGTGCTGTGGTAAGTACCATGACCAAAAGTGTCTGGGGAGGAAAGGGTTTGTATTGTTGTGGTTGTTTGTTTTTTGTTTTGGATTACAGGTTACAGCCTATCATCAGAGGAAGCCAAGGCAGGAGCCTAGAGGCAAGAACTGACATCAAGACGGTAAAGAACACTGCTTCCTGCCTTGCTCCCCTTGGCTCTCTCTTGCCCATTCTCTCTGTTTTGTTGTTGTTTGTTTTTCCAGACAAGTCCCACTTGTAGCTAGCACTGGCTTTTCTACTCGCTATGAAAACACCAGGCTGTCCTTGAGCTCGCAGAAATCTGTCTGCCTTTGCCTCCTGGGATTAAAAGCATGAGCTTGCCATTGTACCCTGGATCAGCCTGCATTGTTATACAACCCAGGCTCCAGCCCCAGCAAGCTGGCTCCTCCCATATCTATCGGGTCTCTAGAAAATGCACTACAGACTTGCCTCCAGGCAATCTTATGGAGGCATTTTCCCAATTGAGGTTATCTTTCCAGATAACTAGCTTGTATTACCTTAAAAAAAAAAAAAAGAAAAGAAAAGAAAAAAAGAACCAGAATACTATCATGATCACCTCTCCCAGGTTAGGTTTGTTCTCACTAGTATCTTTGGCACCCTCCGATTCTTGCAAGGAGCCATATATGCTATTGTTTATTGGATAATTAATGTGTCTTATAGCACTTAAACTTCATGTCTATCTCATTTACAGCTCTAGATCTATCTATTCATATCATAGGGCCAACTAATATTGTTCAACAAATATGGAATCAATGAGTGAATGAATGAATGAACAAATGAGTGAATGGAGAGACATTTATGTTGTGTGGCCCAGAGCATACCAAAAGTCACACTGGACTAGCAGCTATCCAACATAGATACTAACCCTAACTTTATCATTTCCTGGGTAATCTTCAGCAGTAATACATTTCTTTGAGTTTCAATGTCCTGGTCTTAAACCAAAAGGGCAGTGGTCCTGAGGCTCTTTAGCTCCTGATGCTTTCTAGTGCTGACTCCAGCGGCCGCAGGGAAAGGTGTTTCTCTGCAGGCATCAGGATAATACCTTGCCCTGTTTCTGGATGTACCTTCCTGTGTCCTCCCAGGCTTACAGAGTAAATATTCCTGTCATTGCCACCAAGCCAACTGTTGACCAATCTGCTTGAGCAATTTAAGAAATAAGAGAGGCTAAGGCATGTCAACCTTCCGGCAAAGACAGGACACCAGTTCTCCTGAAACAACCTTCCCCATTGAAAATTAAGGGGTTAATCTCAGGCAAGCCTCCTGACTATTTTCCACAGGAACGAACACTCGCCGAGGGTCTCGCCGAGGGTCTCGTGAGGACATGCTGTTGTAGAGCATCCACGGTGCTGAAAGAAACCACACAAGCCCTCAGCTGGCTAACAGAAGGTCCCTGGGATGGGTTGGGGCCCGCTTGCTTGTGGGTGTGTCAGGCATTCTGGGAATTCATGTCAACTCAAATCACTCCCTCTACAACTGGAAGGTCTGAATCACAAGGCACTGACAGTTGTTTGGTTTCCTCACGCCACTCTCCTGAACTCCTCCTCCCAGCTCCCTAGCCCACTCCTGAGATGAGCACACCATTGTGGGAGTGATGCAGAGCTCCAGCCAGAGAGAATCGGTACACAGTGCCTGCTTCTCCCACCCCCACCTCTGCTCCCAAGGGCTACTCTCAGTCACAGATAGGTAGCATGTGGTCTAACAGGCCACCTAGAGATGACACACATACTCAGAACTGCTGTGGCCCTTCAAACCACATTACTACTTGCTCACAATGGCAATAAGGACTCTCCTCTTCCACTCAGGAAGCCAAAGAAGAAATGTGTGGGAAAAGATCACCCTGCAAACAAGAATAACATATTCCCACAAATTCTGAGCGGCAGAAGGCTGCCTCAGAGAATCACACTTAACACATCCCCATCTAAGATGGAATGACCCAAGACTGTGTGCATTGTTTGAGCAAGGAAGGAGTGCCTGGATTGGGAGGCCCATACTTCAAGTCCTATGACCAGGAGGGACTGTGTCCTTCCAAAGCCTGTGCCTTATTCCAAACTTACACAACAGCATTACACAAGGCAGTAACGTCTCTACCAAGGACTCCAGATTCAGAGTAAATGGGACATCTTGGAAGTCCCTAAATTGGTCTGCTCTTTCCTCATCTGACCTCCTTCAAAACAGATAACTGTTATTTATCCAGCCAACACGTATTGTCTGCCTTCTCTGTGATGACTGAAGTACTACACTGCGAGGTTTTATCAAAGACACGTTCAGAAAGAACAATGATACCAATCTTAGGATAATTCAAGATCTTTATTAAGAACCCAAGGTAAAATTATGGAGAATTGGAGAAATAGCTAACTAGCTAGCTAGGTAAAGTGCATGCCACACAAACATGAGGACATGAGTTCAGATCCCTGGCACCCACATGAAAAGCTGAGTGTGATAGTGTACACCTGCAATCCCAGCACTGGGGAGGTGGAGACAGGAGTTGCCGGCCAGCCAGTCTAGCCAAATTGTCAAGTTACAAATTCAGTAAGAGAGGGTATCTCAAAATGATGATGATGATGATGGTGGTGGTGGTGGTGGTGGTGGTGGTGGTGATATAAAAGGTGATAGAGGAGAACACATGAAGCCAACCTCTGGCTTTCATACACATGCATATGCATGTGTATACCTTACAGCCTTTAATCCCTTTAATCCCAACACTTGGAAAGCAGAGACAGGCAGAGCTCTATGAGTTAGAGCCCAATTGGTCTACATAATGAGTTATGGGCCAGCCAAGGTTACATAGTGAAACCTTGCTTCGAAAAGAAGTAAATAAAAGATAACAAATTTATTGTGGTTGTGAGGGTGACAGGAGGGAGAGAGAAGGGACCTAGAGAGAACAGAGGAAAGGTGCAGTGCATGAAGACTGGAGCTGGAAAGAAGGGAACTGGGTAGAGTGATGTCAACCAAAGTGTGCTGTACAGAGCTGGGTAGCTCTGTATGCTATCACCAGTCCTTGACAGGATGTGGATGGACATCAAAAATAGACACATAGAACATAGTAGGTAGTCGGCCATTGTCAGACCTCAAAGTACATGGCCTTGTCAGCTGATGTAGCTGGGTTCCCTGTGGGAAGATGGTCTGATAATGCAGTAGAAATGACAAGTGAAGACTAAGGTGTGTGCGGCAGAAGGGAGGTGGACATGTGGCCCCTTCACGGAGGACGTCGTGCTGCTCACCCCCCTCCACAAGCATTTGGTGTGCTAGGTGACAGGGAAAGACCCACGAAGGCTGGCTCGTGTGTTCAGTTAGAGACATTTTCATGTGATGTCGTAGGAAGCTGAGCACAGACTGCTGTGCTTACATGCTGAAGTATGGTGGGTGACGAAGGGAACATTGCACTTAGAGTTGAATGATAGCATAAAACCTCAGTGTGTCATCTGGCAACAAAACTTTCAGGTTGTGGACCACCTTAAGATCTTTCATATAGAAGCTTGGAAAACAGACCTTCTACCAGTTCAAATAGCTGGTAGAATAGTTCCGTTAGTTACCAGAGAGGTTGGTGCTAATCCTAACATGGCATGTCACATGTATAAAAAGTTGACACCAGGCACATTATGCAATTGATAGAACATAGTCAATTTAACAGCACTGGATTCTCATATCAAAAGAGGGGGTCGCAAAGGAAATGGATAGATCCAGCAATTCTATGATTTTGTAGGAGGAGCTGTCATTTCTGCTAATGACAGAGATTAAAGATGAATTTTGAAAGCAGTATTATTTGCACCATTTAGAAATTTAAAAGTGAGTAGTCCAAGCTTTCTAAAACTGCTTAGGATACATCTTCCATGAATGCCTGTTTTAATTTGCTTTCTGTTGCTGTGATAAACACTATGGCCAAAAGCAACTTGGGGAGGAAGGGGTTTATCTCCATTTATAGTTTATTTTTTTTAAAGAAGATTTATTTATTTTATATATGTAACATTGTCTCTTCAGAGACACCAGAAATGGGCATCAGATTTCATTACAGATGGTTGTGAGCCACTATGTGGTTGCTGGGAATTGAACTCAGGACCTCTGGAAGAGCAGTCAGTGCTCTCAACCACTGAGCCATTTCTCCAGCCCCCATTTAAAGTTTATAATCCATCACTGAGGAAAGCCAAGGAAGGTATCCAGGGCAGGAACACAGAAGCAAGAGCTAAAGCAGAGACCATAAAGAATCATTGCTTTCTGGCTTGCTCTGTATAGCTTGCTCAGCTTGCTTTCTTATAAAACCTGCTAAGGTACCACCCACATCAGTTAAAAAATGCTTAAAAGCATGCTTACAGGCCAATCTGATGGAGGTGTTTTCTCACCTGAAGTTCTCTTTTCCCAGATAAGTCTAGCTTGTGTCAAGTTGACCAAAAAACTAACCAGGACAGGGTCAGCACAGCTTCTTAACATGGTATTTTTTTTTAAAATATTACACTTACCACATATATATGTGTGTGTATATATGTGTGTATGTACATATATATGTGTATGCATGTATATCTACATGTGTATATGTATATATGTGTACATGTATGTGTATATGTATATATGTGTGTATGTATATGTGTGTGCATATGTATGTATGTATGTATGTATATGTGTGTATGTGTGGTGTGTGTGTGTATGTATGTATACCCTTTAGTTATCTGTTTTGTCACTCCAACCTAGGTTAGATAAATTAAAACAAAAAAAATTATAAAAATGTAAAGTATCAATACACACATTGCTTTTTTAGAGCATGTGCAAACATTTAATATGGGCAACTATAGAACCTCCTGGTGTTTTTGTGTGAAGGTGACTGTGGAATGACAAGGTCTTAGCTGTGAAGTTACAGCAAGTCCCCACAGTTATTACTATGTGCACTTTCGCAGAGTAACATGCATAGTTTTGATAATTACATTCTCTCTACATTATATTTCTTCTGGTTATGTGTTCCGGGAAGTCTAGACAAGTATGCCAGCCTCCAGGACAAAGGAGAGGAAGGAGAAAGGGAGAAGCCACATCTAAGAGGACCTAGAAACCAAAGATAAAAGCCACAGCCAGTGTCCCAAGGTGCTGAGTGTTTTGTAGTTAACAGGAAACTAGACCACCCGGTGACAGTACTAAGCAAAGGGCAGCTAGGGTTCTGGAACCCTGTCTCCCCGGGGTCTGGGTGTCCAGGCAGGGTGGTAAGGGGTGCAGTGAAGTCCTAGGCAACGTGATAAACTAAGAGAGGAAGAAAGAGGAACAGTGACCAGGAGATAAGCCAGGGGAGAGTGGGGGCAGTGCTGTCAGCAAAGGGAGTGGCCTACATAGAGCCACAGAAGCCGAATGACTGAATGGGAGAGTCTGGTCTATTCATGGGACACCTTAGATTGGGGCTTGAAGTTTTATTGTGTCCTGGAATTAACCAAATGTAAAATTCAAGCTACACAAAGAATAACTGAGAAGGACTTGACTACATCACAAAGCCAGAGGAAAAGTCAAGGGCAGAGCAATCTGGATGCTGTAACCGTGGTGACTGTAGTACAGAGAGCCTGGGTTCTCTCAGTGCTACCCACTACCCGAAGGTCTTAATAGAAACTGGTCCTTCAATACTCCCAGTAACGCTTCAGAAGAGATGTTGTTGTTCCAACTTTATATGAGTAAACCGAGGCACAGAAAGGTTGGAGGAGCAGCCTGCATTCACCCAGCTGTAACTAGGCTTGGAGCCCAGGCAATCCAGCTCCAGAATTTGTGTCTGAGGTCGGGGAGCAAGTCAAATGGAGAAGACTAGGGCTGAGAGTAAGGCTGACACTGGACGGTTTTACTATTTCCTCTATGGAGAGCCCAAGAGCCCAGAAACCATGGCTGTTGCCCCTTTCAAATCAGTTGTACCTCCATATGCTCTCTCTCTCTCTCTCTCTCTCTCTCTCTCTGTATGTGTGTGTGTGTGTATGTTTATGTGTGTGTATACTTATGTGTGTTCATGTGTTGTTGTGTGTGTTTATGTGTGTGTTTGCATATATATATATGTTTGTGTGTGTGTGTGTGTGTGTGTGTGTGTGTGTGTGTGTGTGTGTATGCATGAAAGCCAGAGGACAACCTACAGTGTTGTTCCTAGATGTCTACCTCGGTTTTCTTGACAAGGTCTCTCACTGGCCTGGAGCTCACTGGGTAGACCAGCTAGCCCTAGTAATCTGCCTGTTTCTACTGCCCTAGCTCCAGCCTCCCACCAAACCTGGTGTCTTAAGGTTTCATTGCTGTGAAGAGATACCATGAAAAGGCGACTCTTATAAAGGAAAACATTTAATTGGGACTGACTTACAGTTCAGAGGCTTAGTCCACTATCATCATGGCAGGAAACATAGAAGCATGCAAGCAGACATGGTGCTAGAGAGGTAGCTGAGAGTTCTAGATCTGGAGCAGCAGGCAGCAGGAAGACTGACTGGGCCTGACTTGAGAATCTGAAACCTCAAAGCCTGTACCTCCAGAAATGCCACTCCCTGTGAGTTTATGGGGGCCAGTTTCACTCAAACCGCCATACTTGGTTTTGAAGTTTTTAAAAAATATTTGCTTGTTTGTTTGTTTGTTTGCTTGTGGGGGAGGTGCAAGCCAGGTCACACATATGAAAGTCAGAGGACAACCTGCAGGAGCTGGTTCTCTCCTTGTAGCATGTGGGACCCAGGGATCACACTCAGGTGGTCGGGTTTGATAGCAAACGCCTTTGCCTGCTCAGCCGTCTTGCCCATCCACACTCAGCTTTTGTACACGGGTTCTGAACATCAAACCCGGCGCCACAGACTCTTCCAGCCCCTATTGTAGGACCTCAATAATTTCTGCTTCGTAGATAATAAAGACCATATTTCAAGAAAGAAATGGGAGAGGCCTGGATTTGGGTGACAGGCTCCTTCTTGGCCCTGCTGAAGGCACTGAGTTAATTCAGGTGGCAGCTGCCTTGGCCTCCCGTGTCCCTGCTCAAGTTGCTGAGCCCAAGGGAACTTTCGAAAGCATTTTATCTTGCCCAGTAGTTCCTTATCTTTCTTGGTGACCTGATTCAAAGTTGATCTCTCCGTTGTGGGCATCTTGGTGATTGGTGATGGTACCACTTGGCTCTGAAGCTCTGACAACACAGGTTTGCTTTTCTAGTTGTTCTGTTTGTAAAATGCTCTAAACCCCGCCCCCTCATTTTTGTTTTTGTTTTGTGTGTGTGTGTGTGTGTTTGTGTGTGTGTGTGTGTGTGTGTGAGAGAGAGAGAGAGAGAGAGAGAGAGAGAGAGAAGGTTTCTCTGTGTAGTCTTGGCTGTCCTGGAACTTGCTTTATAAGCCAGGCTGACCTTGAACTCATAGATCCACCTGCCTCCCAAGTGCTGGGATTAACAGCGTGTGCCACCACCACCTGGTGAAATGCTCATCTCTTAACCCAGGGCAATCACTGGCCTCGTGGAGATGGCACAAACATTCCACAGTTCCACATTTCAACATGATAATTCAATGTTCTTCCCCAAAATGGACTGTTCATTTCGACCAGTTGGGGGATGCTCTGAGTGTGTGTGTGTGTGTGTGTGTGTGTGTGCGCGTGCACGTGCATGTGGTTGTCTATGCATGTGTGTGCATGTGTGTATCCAGATGCGCTCACCTATGCTGACTTCAGGTACAATCCTCCATCATTCTCCACCTTAGTTTTGGGGACAGGGTCTCCAAAACTCAATAACCTCAATTATTGGTTAATCTGAGCAGTAAGGTTCTGAGATCATCCTGTCTTCACCTCCCCAGTGCTGGGGTGTTGCTGCAAATATTAAGGGGAGGGAGGGAGCAGGGAGTGGGGAGGCTGAGTTCCTCTTACTACCACACAACGCCCCATAGACCCCATGGTCAGCCATCTCAACATCTAATTACCCTGCAGAAACAAGACTCTTAAAGCTTATCAACCAGTCAGATTTATATATCAATAAAATCACAATTTACAAGATGCCAATACAATAATTTCAGAGTCAATTGATAAAGATAAAAGATTTATCCCAATATTTCTAACCTTATGAAATCATAGCTACTTGTGTCTGGAAAATGCCCTGTGGGTACACATCAGCAGCCATCTTCTTTCCTCCTACCCTGAGAGGATTCTCTCTCTTCCACTCTTAGCTCCGCTTCCCTTTTCCCTGTCCAATCACAGGCCTTCCACTGCCCAATTGTGATTGGACAGGGCAAATCCTGCAACAGTAGAGTTCCAGGTTGAGTACTACCTTGTCCAACTCTTTACTGAGTGATAAGATCGACACTTAGGCCCTTATGCTAGTATAGCAAGTACTCTGCCCAATGAACCATGTTCCCAGGCCTTGAAACATGCTGCTCTTGACCCAGACACATGGTTGCTGCTGAAACTAATAAACAGAAAGCAAGAATATACATGGAGGGACCCATGGCTCCAGATACATATGGAGCAGAAGATGGCCTTATCTGACATCGAGTGGAGGGGAGGCCCTTGGTCCTGTGGAGGCTCTTTTCCCCAGCGCAGGGGGATGCTAGAGCAGTGAGGTGGGAGTGGGTAAGTGGGTGGAGGAGCACCCTCATAGAGGCAAAGGGGAGGGGGGAGAGGGAAGATGGGATGGGGGGGTTGTGGAGGGGTAACCAGGAAGGGGGATATCATTTGAAATGTAAATGAATAAAATGATTTTAAAAAGCAGGGTGTTAATGTCTACTTCATTTATCAGGCCACGTGACAGCTGTGCTGTAATGCAAACTAAGTACTGAGTTCAAGAGCCTTGTTAGAATAAGGGCTTTGAGCTAAGACAAGAGCATGCAGATGTACACTCCTCCTAACGCGAACACACGGACATTCAGCCATGGTCATACTTTCCTGTCTCACTAATGTGTGTGTCATCAGAACCATAGTGATCACGCTTGAGGCTTTCTGACCCAGGGAGTGTGCTGATTTTTCACACCTGTCTCCGTTAATAATCCCTGCTACACACGTCAAGAAACTAGGCCGTAAGCTGTTGTGTATTTTACAGCTTGTGTGTGCTGAGCCAGATCCTATGCCCTTGGTCATTATAGAATCTAGAGTCATCTATACAAAATTGGGGAGTGTGTTGTCAACTATGTCTAAAGTAGGTGACAGTGAGTTTGGAAGAATTCTACTTATACAATCCATTGAAATTAGATTAGATTGAGATTGAGAACAACAACAACACAACAACAACAAAATCCTAATGATCTTTGAAAAACTTAAAACTTAAGCTACATGATGTCACTGCCAGAGCTGAGGCAGCATGCCGCTTTCTTGTGAACGTCTTTTGCCAGCAGACTGTGAGCTAATAATCAGCCTGTAGCCAGCATGCCTGTTCTTTGGGATACACACACGCTCACACACACACACACACACACACACCCTGAAGGGGGTCACTGAACCAAGAAAAGGAATTGGAGTCACCTGTGCAGTTGGACCAACCTAGCCTCCTTTCCTACAGGCCCCTCTTGGGTGATGAAACTAAGGCAGGCCCAGGCTGCACTTCTTCAGGGACCACTGGCAGCTCCAGCCATCTGCGCGAGGGAAACAGAGGATAACATCTGTTTAACCAGAAGACAGTCTGGGACATGGCTTGGGGCTGCACGTACAGATGGCATGCTCCTGCTCTGAGACTGGGAGGGGTTGTCCACATTAGGAACTAGATGGAGTCAGACCATAACTCCATACCGCCTGCTGCTTTAGGGTGTCTTTGAAAACAACGGGTAACTAGTTGAAAGGCCAAGTGGACTCCTGCAGTGGTTGTGGACAGGCTGTGCTGTGCTGCCTTTGACCTATATCTGAGGACAATGCTGCAGGCCAGAAGGCCACCTTGGGGAATCCTTCCATACATGGACACACCAGGGCCTGCCTGCGGAGACTGATGGGGAGGAGAGCTCTTTTGGCTTGGAGCATTGCCCTAGAGGCTGCCCTTAAAATTGTCTCTGAAAAGGAAGAGCTGTTGGTTTTGTTCACTGTATGAGGAATGGGGGTTTGCTATGTTTAGAGCATGTAGAGAAAGATTTACTGGGAGAGAGCTAGCCCGAGCTCCCAGACATTGTTTGCTTTCACTGGTAGACCAGTGTTGGAATCAGCTATTCTCCAACTGTGCGACTCTTAAAGATGCTGCTTGACTGTGCTGAGTCTTGACTTCCTCATCTACAGCTGGAGATAACATAGCCCGTTGTGGTGCAGTGTCATGAACTCTTGCACAGTGATGAGGACGTAACAGAATCATATGACAGCACACTGTCAGGTATGCTGGGTGCTGGGAAAATGGTCACTCCAATAAACTTCAAGGCATTTTGAGGTGACAAGGGCCACTTGCATTCACCTGAGTGACTGAAGTATTTGTGAAGACTGTCTTGTAGTATGTCTCTCTCCCACAGGTACACATTTCTCTCTATCTTTGTTGCTCCTCCCCTGAACCTGGGCACTTGCTCAATGTGCCCAGGAGACCCTCATCCTCCCTGTTCTTGTTTGGGTCTATAGCAATTGTCCCATAGCTGAGCAGGATTGTCACCAAAGTATCAATGGCTGCAAGATTCCTGCCATCAAACTAATTACAGGAATAATCCTGGCATTGCATGACTGAAGGAAAGGTAACAGGATTGTCTTAGGGTTTTACTGTGGCAAACAGACATCATGACCAAGTCAAGTCTTTTTTTTTTTTAACTGGATATTTTATTATCCCTTTTCCAGGTCTCCCCTCCGGAAACCCCCTATCCCATCCCCCCTCCCCTGCCTCTGTCAGGATGCTCCCCCACCTACTCACCCACTCCTACCTTCCCGCCCTGGCATTTCCCTACTCTGGTGCATCGAACGCCCTCAGGCCCAAGGGCTGCTCCTCCCACTGATGTCCAACAAAGCCATCCTCTGCCACATATGCAGCCAGAGCCGTGGGTCCCTCCATGTGTGCTCTTTGGTTGGGAGCTCCAGGAGGGGGGTTGGCCGGTTGACACTGTTGCTCCCTCCATGGGGCTGCAAATCCCCTCAGCTCCTTCACTCCCTTCTCCAACTCCTCTATCAGGGATCTGGCACTCAGGCCAATGGTTGGCTGTGATCATCTGCCTCTGTATTTGTCAGGCTCTGGCAGAGCCTCTCAGGAGACAGCCAAATCAGGCTCCTGTCAGCAAGCACTTCCCGGCATCCACAATAACGACCGTGTTTGGGTGGCTGTCTATGGGATGGATCCCCAGGTGGAGGAGTTTCTGGATGGTCTTACCTTCAGTCTCTGCTTCACACTTTGTCTCCATATTTCTTCCTGTGAGTATTTTGTTCCCCCTTCTAAGAAGCACTGAAGCATCCACACTTGGGTCTTCCTTCTTCTTGAGCTTCATATGGTCTGTGAATTGAATTCGAGTCAAGTCTTATAAAGAACTGGCTTACAGGTTCACAGGGTCAGTCCATTATCATCAAGGCGGGAGCATGGCAGTGTCCAGGCAGGCGTGGTGCAGGAGGAGCTGAGAGTTTTACATCTCCATCTTAAGGCTGCTAGCAGAATATTGGCTTCAGGCATCCAGGATGAGGGTCTTAAAGCCCACACCCACAGTGACACACCTACTCCATAAAGGCCACACTTTCTAATTGTGTCACTCCCTGGGCTGAGCATATACAAATCATCACAGGGATGAAACCCTTACTGTTGAATGACCACCCAGTCAGTTGCTCTTACTTGGTGGTTTTGGTACAGTCAGCAGAGCTGCTGGGGCATTCTGTAAACACATCTCAGGTTTTAAACAGGCAGGAACTTCTTCACTAAGAGAGACACTGCCAGGGTACAAGGTATAGCAATGTTGACCTCTTGAAGCAGTGGCAAGCTGCTTTCTAAAGTGACCACACCAGCTCATACCCAGAGCAGCCTTGAGCTCTGTGCACTCTCAGGTGTCACACAGCAATGAAAAAGAACCGGTATAGCGGGAACTATAAACCTGAGCAATGACAGTAGGTGAAAAAGGCAAACTCCCCAAGGAAGAAAAGGACAGCATTCTTTATAAAGCCCAGGACACAGCTAGGGAGAGGGGATGCAAGGATATACTGTGGTTTTATACAAAGATGACACAAACAAAACTGTATCACAAGGGACTGGCAGAGGGAGCGGGGCACGCACGCCCTCATGGCAAAGCGCCTTGTATTTCCATGTTAATGCTTATAATTTCTCTTGATGCAAAAGTCTTATTCAAAATGCCCAAAAGATGGACGCAACCTGGGTGCCCATGATGGATGAACAAACAAAGGCATCCATTCATACAATGGGATGTTGTTTGTCCATAAAAGGGAAAACGATTGTGACACATGCTACAACAGGGACAGACCTTGAGGATAACACACTAAATATCCTCACAAAAAGCCACATCCCGTATGACTCACTTTATCTGAGATGTTTAGTCAGATACAGAAAAACAGTAGAGTGTCTGGCAGGTCAGGGAAGAGGGCTCAGGAGTTATTTAGTAGGTAGTTTCAGTTTGGCGTGATGAAGATGATTCTAGAAACTGTTTGCCTAGCACCTTTAGTATATTTTATACCATTGAACTGCACACTTGGAAATGGCCATAACGGTATGATAAGTCAGCTTTCCAATGTTTTCCTGTATTTATTTGTGTGCATGATGGGGAGGGGCAATTTTATGTGCACATGCACGTGGAGGCCCCAGGCCAGTGAGGGGTGTCTTTCTATATCATTCTCTATCTTTATTTTTTGAGACAGTGTCTCTCATGGAACCTGACACCCATCAGTTTGGCTAGGGTAGCTGGCCAATGAGCTTGAGGAGGTCTGTCTCTCTTCTCCCTCACTCTTCCTCAAGGCTGAGATTATAGGCATGGGCCGCCATACCTGGCTTTTTACACATGTCCCGAGTATCCAAATCCAGGCCCTAATACCATTCTGGCAGGCGCTTTACTGAGTCATCGTCCCATCCCAGCTTTTCAAGTTATAGTAAAATACCCGAAATGATCACCTTAAAAACAAAAACAGGAAGTTCACCCTGGCTCATAGTTTTGTAGGTTTCAGTCAGGAAACCTCATCATAGTGAGGAAGCAAAAGAGACAGATAGGAGAAACCAGGGTCTCCATATCTCCTTCAAGGACATATCTGCACTGACTAAACTTCCTTCCACTACCCACTCCCATTTTAGAGTTCTGTGTCTCCCTAAAACACCATAGACGAGGCACCAGGTCTTTAATATAATGGACCTTTGGGAAACATTCAAACATATGAGCCTATGGTGGCATTCTCATACAAACTACCACAGGATATATTAAAAAGTGTCTGTATGTCCCAATAATGAGATTCTATCATGAACCAGGTAATTACATAAATCCAATTCTCTATTAGTAAAGTGGAAAAAATATTCAAAGTTCTGTGCCAGAAATTATAAGCTATTTTAGAATTTTCAGTGAAGCTGAAAACATTATCTGTAATAACTGTCTCCTCCCGTTATTTTCCTAAAGCTCCGATTTAAAGAACCCTCCTGGGGCTGCAGCTATCACGTGGTGGCAGAGTACATTTAACTTATTCAGCTCTCAGGACCAAGCAAACCAATACACAGCCCTTCCAAGAACTGCTGTGCATAGAAGCTGAGCCAGGAAAACTCCTGTTGCAAGTTCAGTGAGATTTCTGGCACCTAGGAGACACAAACAAAATGTTTGCTCCCTAGTTTGGGAAGGAGTTGGCTCTGCTAGTGAAGTACTCACCACGCAAACATGAAGTCCTGAGTTTGGGTCCTCAGCATCCACAAAAAGCTAGGCAAGGTGGCACATGTTTGCAATACCAGTGCTGGAGAAGTGGAGACAAGCATTTTCTCCAGAGCTGCCGGATGTTTGGTGCATACCCTTAGCCCGTGGTAGGCATTGCTAATCAATCACAGAACAGTGGACCAGTAAGCCTGGTCTATGTTAGAATCCTTTCTTACATGGTTCTCTATGCAGCCATTCTATCAGAGTGCAGATGAACCTTATTTGCACCCTCTATGTTTTAGTTAGGATTCTCTAGAGCAGTAGTTCTCAACCTGTGGGTTGTGACCCCCTTGGAGGGGTCACATATTAGATATCCTACATATCAGATATTTATATTATGATTCACAACAATAGCAAAATTACAGTTATGAAGTAGCAGCAAAATAATTTTATGGTTGGGGGTCATCATAGAATAAGGAAATGTGTTAAAGGGTCACAGCATTAGGAAGGTTGAGAACCACTGCTCTAGAGGAACAGACTTATAGAATTTATATACACATAAACTCTTCTATATTTATATATACATAACACACACATATATTGTTGGGATCAAACAAATGAGACATCCTAAGTACTGCCATTTTGTTTTCTTTTTTTTTTTTTTTTTTTTTTTTAATTTTATTTTATTTTATTTTTTTAATTTACATTCCAAATCACTTCCCCTTTCCCGTTTCCTCCCTCCCCGAAAGTCCCATAAGCCCCCTTCCCTCCCTCTTTTCTCCGTTCAACCCCCTCTCATTACTCTGTCCTGGCGTTCCCCTACATCCAGTCTTTCCAGGACCAGGGGTCTCTCCTTCCATCTTTTTAGAAATCTATTGATATGCTGATTGTGTCTAGGGTATTCTGAGATTCTGGGTCAATATCCCCTTATCAGTGACTTCATACCATGTGTGATCTTTTGTGATTGGGTTACCTCACTAAGGATGATATTTTCAAGTTCTGACCATTTGCCTAGGAATTTCGTGAATTCATTGTTTTTAATTGCAGAGTAGTATTCCATTGTGTAAATATACCACATCTTCTGAATCCATTCCTCCGTTGAGGGACATCTGGGTTCTTTCCAGCTTCTGGCTATTATAAATAAGGCTGCTATGAATATAGTGGAGCATGTGTCCTTATTGCATGCAGGTAAAGTCTCTGGGTATATGCCCAGGAGTGGTATAGCCGGATCCTCCGGAAGTGTCATGCCCAGTTTTCTGAGGAGCCGCCAGACTGCTTTCCAGAGTGGTTGTACCAGCCTGCAATTCCACCAGCAGTGGAGGAGTGTTCCTCTTTCTCCACATCCTCGCCAACAACTGCTGTCTCCTGTGTTTTTGATCTTAGCCATCCTGACTGGTGTGAGATGGAATCTCAGGGTTGTTTTGATTTGCATTTCCCTAATGACTAAGGATGATGAACATCTCTTTAGGTGCTTCTCAGCCATTAGATATTCTTCAGGTGAGAACTCTTTGTTTAGCTCTGTACCCCATTTTTTAATAGGGTTACTTGCCTCTCTGGAGTTTAACTTCTTGAGTTCTTTGTATATCTTGGATATTAGCCCTCTGTCGGATGTAAGGTTGGTAAAGATCATTTCCCAGTTAGTTGGTTGCCGCTTTGTCTTTTTGACAGTGTCTTTTGCCTTGCAAAAACTTTGTAATTTAATGAGGTCCCATTTGTCTATTCTTGATCTTAGAGTATAAGCTATTGGAGTTCTGTTCAGGAAATTCTCCCCTGTGCCCATATGTTCAAGGTTCTTCCCTAGTTTCCCTTCTATTAGTTTCAGTGTGTCTGGTTTTATGTGGAGATCTTTGATCCACTTAGAATTGAGCTTAGTGCAAGGAGATAAGGATGGGTCAATTTGCATTCTTCTGCATGTTGACCTCCAGCTGAGCCAGCACCATTTGTTGAAAAGGCTATCTTTTTTCCACTGGATGGTTTTAGCTCCTTTGTCAAAGATCAAGTGACCATAGGAGTGTGGATTCATTTCTGGGTCTTCAATTCTGTTCCATTGATCTACATGTCTGTTACTGTACCAATACCATGCAGTTTTTAACACTATTGCTCTGTAGTACAGCTTGAGGTCCGGGATACTGATTCCCCCAGAGGTTCTTTTACTCTTGAGAATAGTTTTAGCTATTCTGGGTTTTCTGTTATTCCAGATGAATTTTTGAATTGCTCTTTCTAACTCTATGAAGAATTGAGTTGGGATTTTGATGGGGATTGCATTGAATCTGTGTATTACTTTTGGTAAGATGCTCATTTTTACTATATTAATCCTGCCAATCCATGAGCATGGCAGATTTTTCCATCTTCCGAGGTCTTCTTCAATTTCTTTCTTCAGAGACTTGAAGTTCTTGTCATACAGCTCTTTCACTTGTTTGGTTAGCGTCACGCCAAGATACTTAATATGGTTTGTGGCTATCGTAAAGGGTATTATTTCTCTTACTTCTTTCTCAGCCTGCTTATCCTTTGAGTATAGGAAGGCTTCTGACTTGCTTGAGTTGATTTTATATCCGGCCACTTTGCTGAAGTCGTTTATCAGCTGTAGGAGTTCTCTGGTGGAGTTCTTTGGGTCGCTTATGTATACTATCATATCGTCTGCAAATAGTGATAGTTTGACTTCTTCCTTTCCAATTTGTATCCCTTTGACCTCTTTTTCTTGTCTAATTGCTCTAGCTAGAACTTCAAGTACTATATTGAAAAGATATGGAGAGAGAGGGCAGCCTTGTCTAGTCCCTGATTTTAGTGGGATTGCTTCAAGTTTCTCTCCGTTTAGATTGATGCTGGCTACTGGTTTGCTGTAAATTGCTTTTACTATGTTTAGATATGGGCCTTGAATTCCTGATCTTTCCAAGACCTTTAGCATGAAAGGATGCTGAATTTTGTCAAATGCTTTCTCAGCATCTAATGAGATGACCATGTGGTTTTTTTCTTTGAGATTGTTTATGTAGTGGATTACATTGATGGATTTCCTTATATTGAACCATCCCTGCATCCCTGGGATGAAGCCTACTTGATCGTGGTGAATGATCGTTTTGATGTGTTCTTGGATTCGGTTGGCAAGAATTTTATTGAGTATTTTTGCATCGATATTCATAAGAGAGATTGGCCTGAGATTCTCTTTCTTTGTCGGATCTTTGTGTGCTTTTGGTATTAGTGTAATTGTGGCTTCATAGAACGAGTTGGGTAGTGTTCCTTCTGTTTCTATTTTGTGGAACAGTTTGAAGAGTATTGGTGTTAGGTCTTCTTTGAAGGTCTGATAGAATTCTGCACTAAAACCATCTGGACCTGTGCTTTTTTTGGTTGGAAGACTTCCAATGACAACTTCTATTTCTTCAGGGGTTATAGGACGGTTTAGATGGTCTATTTGATCCTGATTTAATTTTGGTACTTGGTATCTGTCAAGGAAATTGTCCATTTCCTCAAGATTTTCTAGTTGTGTTGAATACAGGTTTTTGTAGTAGGATCTGATGATTTTTTGAATTTCCTCAGTTTCTGTTGTTATCTCTCCCTTTTCGTTTCTGATTTTATTAATTTGGATACTATCTCTGTGCCCTCTGGTTAGTCTGGCTAAGGGCTTATCTATCTTGTTGATTTTCTCAAAGAACCAACTCCTCGTTTTGTTGATTCTTTGTATGGTTTTATTTGTTTCTACTTGATTGATTTCAGCCCTGAGTTTGATGATTTCCTGCCTTCTACTCCTCTTTGGTGTATTTGCTTCTTTTTGTTCCAGGGCTTTCAGGTGTGCCATTAAGCTGTTAGTGTATGCTGTCTCCCGTTTCTTTTTGGCGGCACTCAGGGCTATGAATTTTCCTCTTAGCACTGCTTTCATTGTGTCCCATAAGTTAGGGTATGTTGTGCCTTCATTTTCATTAACTTTCAAAAAGTCTTTGATTTCTTTCTTTATTTCCACCTTGACCAAGTTATCATTGAGTAGAGCATTGTTCAGCCTCCATGTGTACGTGGGTTTTCTTTTGTTTTTGTTGCCATTGAAGACCACCCTTATTCCATAGTGATCTGATAGGAGGCATGGGATTATTTCTATCTTCTTGTATCTGTTGAGGTCTGATTTGTGACCAATTATATGGTCAATTTTGGAGAAGGTACCATGAGGAGCTGAGAAGAAGGTGTATTCTTTAGCTCTAGGATGAAATGTTCTATATATATCAGTTAGTTCCATTTGGTCCAAGGCTTCAATTAGATTCACTGTGTCCCTGTTTAGTTTCTGCTTTCCTGAACGATCCATTTCAGAGAGCGGGGTGTTGAAGTCACCCACTATTATTGTGTGCGGTGCGATGTGTGCTTTGAGTTTTAGTAAAGTTTCTTTTACGAATGAGGGTGCCCTTGCATTTGGAGCATAGATATTCAGAATTGAGAGTTCTTGATGGTGGATTTTTCCCTTGATCAGTATGTAGTGTCCTTCTGTGTCTTTTTTGATGACTTTGGGTTGAAAATCAATTTTATCCGATATTAGGATGGCTACTCCACCTCGTTTCTTGGGGCCATTTGCTTGTAAAATTGTTTTCCAGCCTTTTACTCTGAGGTAGTGTTTGTCTTTGACACTGAGGTGCGTTTCCTGCATGCAGCAAAAAGCTGGGTCCTGTTTACGTATCCAGTCTGCTAGTCTATGTCTTTTAATTGGGGAGTTGAGACCATTGATATTAAGAGAGATTAAGGCATAGTGATTATTGCCATCTGCCATTCTTGACGCTATCTTTATGTTTGAGTGGTTATCTACTTTTGGGTTTGATTCAAGAAGGTTATTATCTCATTTTTTCCAGGGTGTTGTTTCTCTCCCTGTATTGGAGGTTTCCACCTATTATCCGTTGCAGGGCTGGATTTGTGGAAAGATATTGTGAAAATTTGGTTTTATCATGGAATATCTTGGTCTCTCCATCTATGGTGATTGAGAGTTTTGCTGGGTATAGTAGTCTAGGCTGGCATTTGTGCTGTCTTAGTGTCTGCATGAGATCTGCCCAGGATCTTCTGGCTTTCATAGTCTCTGGTGAGAAGTCTGATGTGATTCGGATAGGTCTTCCTTTGTATGTTACTTGGCCCTTTTCTCTTACTGCATTTAGTATTCTTTCTTTGTTTAGAACATTCGGTGTTTTGATTATTATGTGACGGGAGGTATTTCTGTTCTGGTCCAGTCTGTTTGGAGTTCTGTAGGCTTCTTGTATGTTCATCGGCATCTCTCTCTTTAGGTTAGGGAAGTTTTCCTCCATAATTTTGTTGAAGATGTTTACTGGCCCTTTAAGTTGCAAATCTTCACTCTCATCTATACCTATAATCCTTAGGTTTGGTCTTCTCATTGTGTCCTGGATTTCCTGGATGTTTTGGGTTACGCGTTTTTTGCATTTTGCATTTTCTTTGACTGTTGAGTTGATGCTTTCTATGGAATCTTCAGCACCTGAGATTCTTTCTTCCATCTCTTGTATTCTATTGTTGATGTTTGCATCTATGACTCCTGATTTCTTCCCAAGGTTTTCTATCTCCAAAGTTGTCTCCCTTTGTGATTTCTTAGTTGTTTCTACTTCCTTTTTTAGTTCCTGGATGGATTTGCTGAGATCCTTCACTTGTTTGTTTGTATTTTCCTGTATTTCTTTAAGGTATTTTTGCATTACCTCTTTCAGGATTTCTTCCTGATGACCCACGTTCTCCTGCATTTCTCTGAGCGATTTTTGTGTTTCCTCCTCATGGGATTCCATCTGTTGATCCATCGTCTCCTGCATTTCTTTAAGCAGTTCTCGTGTTTCCTTTGTAAGGGCATCTAACCGTTGATTCATTTCTTTAAGCAATTTTTGTGTTGCCTCCTTATGGGCATCCGTCTGTTGACCCATATTCTTCTGCATTTCTTTATGCAAATTTTGTGATTCCTTTGTGAGTGCATCTACCCGTTGATTCATCTCGTTAAGTGATTTTTGTGTTGTCTCCTTGTGCGCCTCCATCTTTTGATCCATGTTCTCCCGCATTTCTCTAAGCGATTTTTGTGTTTCCTTTGTAAGGGCTTCTAACCGTTGATTCATGGTCTCCTGTAACTCTTTATGAGATTTATTTGTGTCCTTCTTGTGATCCTCTAATAGCATCATGAGAAGTGATTTTAAATCCAGATCTTGTCTTTCGGGTGTGGTGGGGTATCCAGGACTTGCTGCTGTTGGAGAGTTGGGTTCGGATGGTCCCACATTACTTTGATTACTGTTAGTAACATTCCTACGTTTGCCTTTTGCCATCTGGATACCTCTGGTGTTAGTTGGTCCTGCTGCCACTGGCTGTTGGTTGGACCTCCTGTGAGCTTGCAAAGCTATTTCTGCCCCCCCTGGATTACCAGGATTCCCCTGGCACCGATTTCTGGGGCCTGCCTGCTCCTGAGTGACTTTGGAGCCCTAATGTGCTTTGCCCCAAGTGATCTTATATTGGGGAGGCCTTGCACATCTAAAGGCTCAGCCTAGTGGATTCCTGGAGCAGAGGTCGCCAAAGGGAGGCTGGCAGGCTCCTGCCCTGTGCAGGGGTGTGTGATCTCTCCTGGGGGGGGGAGGGGGCGTCCCTCTGCCAGGCAGAAGTCCCACAGCAGATCTGGCGCGCTGGTCACTGCAGATCAGCCCAGCACCTGGGAGCAGGTTACACACAAGCTGCCTGAACCCGAAGCGATATTATGCCTGTCTGTCTCTGAGCCTGGTGGTCCCAACTACCTGGTCACTGGAGCAAAGATGGCGGAGGGCACTCTCCGTGGCGCTGCTCACCCTGTGGTCACGATGGCCCGCCGATCTGGCACCCAGACGACCACAGCGCCAACCCGCCCTCGGGCACAGAAGGAAGCCCCAACAGGCCGTGTCCCAAGTGATGTTATATTGGGGGGAGAGCTTGGGTACCGGTCTCTCCAGCGCAGTCCGCGGGAACAGAGGTCGCGGAAGGGAAGCTGGCAGGCTCCCTCCCTGCGCGGGGTCCCTCCACCAGGCAGAAGGTCCCACCGCGGAACTGGCGTGCTGGTTACTGCAGATCAGCCCAGCACCTGGGAGCAGGTTACACACAAGCTGCCTGAAACCGAAGCGATATTATGCCTGTCTGTCTCTGAGCCTGGCGGTCCCAACTACCTGGTCACTGGAGCAAAGATGGCGGAGGGCAGTCTCCGTGGCGCCGCTCACCCTGTGGTCACGATGGCCCGCCGATCTGGCACCCAGACGACCACAGCGCCAACCCGCCCTCGGGCACAGACGGAAGCCCCAACAGGCCGTGTCCCAAGTGCTGTTATATCGGGGGGAGAGCCTGGGTACCGGTCTCTCCAGCGCAGTCCGCGGGAACAGAGGTCGCGGAAGGGAAGCTGGCGGGCTCCCTCCCTGCGCGGGGTCCCGCCACCAGGCAGAAGGTCCCACCGCGGAACTGGCGCGCTGGTTACTGCAGATCAGCCCAGCACCTGGGAGCAGGTTACACACAAGCTGCCTGAAACCGAAGCGATATTATGCTTGTCTGTCTCTGAGCCTGGCGGTCCCAACTACCTGGTCACTGGAGCAAAGATGGCGGAGGGCCGCCATTTTGTTTTCAAACTCCATTGTGATCATAAGATGAAATTAAGTTCAAGTTCCCCGACTCTAGGGGACCTTTCCATATGGCTATCCAATTTCCTCCCTATTCTTTTGTTCCCCAAAATATAATGGTTGCTCCTAACCACAAAAGAACAAATTATTCTGACTGATGAAAAATTGTGACTATAACATGGCACAGATGTTTGTGGATTTCGAGCTTACAAACTCTGTAAAACATCATGACTCGGGGGGGTCATAGTTCAGCTCCCTAGTCCATTCTGCAGCCCTGATCAATCAGTAGGTGCTTGAGTACAATACATTTTTGCTGTCTTCTTAAATACTAAGATGAACATCGGCAATGCAGTCAGCTCACAAGTCTGCGCTGTTGTCCCTGACTAGTCAGTCTTTGCTGCCTAGTTCAAATAAAGATCTTGCTTTGCTGGACTTTTGTGCCTACTTGGGTTGCTTTGGATTTTTCAAACCCCAACAATATATATCATACATGTGTATTTATATTAAAAGGGGATTTATTAGAATGGTTTACAGGCTGTGGTCTGGCTAGTCCAACAGTGCTGTATCCTAACAGAAAGGCCAAGAATACAGTAGTTATTCAGTCCATGAGGCTGGATGTCTCCGCTGGTCTTCAGTATTCATTTGAATCCCAAAGAGGTAGGTTCTAAAACCAGGAAGGAATGGCTCAGCAGCAGGATAGATGAACTTGCCAGCAAGATCAAGGGCAATCAGGCAAAGAAGCAAAAGTTTACTTATTCCCTGTCCTTTATGCTGCTGACTTAGCCGCATAAAGGTCACATGAGAGCCAGCATTTCCCTTCATGACTTCTGAGTACCTAATTTGGTTCTTCGCTTCTTCCACATCCACGAATGGTCATGGCAGCATTCTTCAGGCAAACCTACAAACTCCAAGCCGTCGGACAAACGAAATGAGATAAAACCACAGGAATCTGTAAACTAGTTTGTGTTCAGTCACAGTGGCGACTGAAGGGAAGATCTGGTGCCTTCTGAGACTGCCTTTACTAAGGATGTTAGCCAGAGCCGGGGATGGCCAACAGCAAATAAATACCTTTAGTGCCCCCCACACTAGCAGTCTTTTACCTCTGAACGGGCATGGGCTAGCATCTTGTCCCTCCCTGAATAACGAGAGGACACCTCACAACCTCTGCCAAGCTGTCTAGATTCAACTTAACATCAAGTGGGCTAGCCTCTCTTCCAAATGGAAACAGCATTCCTCTCTTGAGAGCCCCTGAGGAAGGCCTGGGAAGGAACTGGTCTGGCCTCATTCTTTGCACAAGAGGAAGTAGGACTCAGGTAACATTGACCACAGCATTTAGGTAGTCAGAGTCCTGGTGTGTGTCCAAGCTCTTCCTCAACACCCAGAACAGACAGTGGGTCTGGCTCACATGCCCCAGGCAAGACAAAAACTACAGAGCATGACGATACAACTTGAATGCTAGCCTATTGGGAACACTCTGCGGCCGCTGACTATAAAAGGAATGAGTTTACCATTGGGTAACAAGAGGCCTGGAACAGAAGGGCCTGCTCTGTGCTGACGGTGCTATTACCTTGTAGGTGTTTCCCCTTTCTCTCATAAGAAATGAGGCAGGGGCTGGGGAAATGGTCAGTGGTTAAGAGAGCTGGCTGTCCTTCCAGAGGTCCTGAGTTCATTTTCTAGCACTGACATCACTACCCCCAACCATCTATAACTGTAGTCCATGGGATCTCATGCCTTCTGGTGTACCTGACAAAACACATACACACAAAATAAATACATCATTTTAAAAAGAAATTTGGCAATTGCACCCATTTAATGAATGGTAAAGTAGAGACTTGGGAATAGTAGGTAGCTTGTCTAAGGTGGCCTTAGTAGATGCTGGCTGTACTATTCAACCGCAGGTTGGTCCTCAGGATTTGGGTGTTCCTGCTTAACACACTCTTAGATCAACCCCCAGGCCAAAAGAGTCAAGTCACATCCATAAAAATCTATAAGGATCTCCTGTTTAGGTTGGAATATATAACACTTTCAGGAAGACCCCAAGTAAGTAAATACTTTTGAAGATAGGTATGGGAGACTTGATCTTATTTTATATGTATGAGTATTCTTGAGTGTGTATGTATGCGCATCACATGTCTGCAGTGCCAGCAAAGGCCAGAAGGGCGCATCAGATATTCTGGACCTGGAGTTACAGACACCATGCCTGTACCTGTGCAACAGCAAGTACTCTAGTATGTAAGGCATCCCTCCAGCCCTGACTCCTGATTTTTCTAACCCCCTTAGAAGAATAAAATGTTCTTGAGCCACCAGACAGTAGCTATTTTTATAAAATTACTCTATAATAAGCTATTGCATATAGTTCTCTGACCTATATCTTCCAGAAAAAAAAAGCTTTGTGTTTTATTTTTGAAACAAAATACTTGTTTTTTTTAAACAATTATTTATTTGTGTATTTTTTAAGATGTAGGAGCTATGTCAGAAGAGGGCATCAGATTCCTTTATAGCCATGGTTGTGAGCCACTACTTGGTTGCCGGGAGTTGAACTCAGGACCTCTGGAAGAGCAGCCAGTGTTCTTAACCACTGGACCATCTCACCAGCCCCCAAAACACTTATTTCTAAAAGGTATACTGTTTATACCTTAGTACAGATTATAAGGATATAGGAAACTGGGCATGTTGTGAGAGCTGAGGGTCAGAACAACCACACTTTAATCTGGGACTGTTTAGAACAGGACGGGGTTTTGTGAACTGAATGCCCACTGCACTCAATGGTTACTTTATTTGAGGATGGACCTATTGTTTTTATTGTTTAGACTATTGTTAATTATACTGCAACAAACGTCCTCTACTTAAGTCCTCTCTGATATATAACAATTAGTAGTAGTTACTAGTGAGAGTTCATATATTTGTATAGCCAGTGCAGGCTGCTACTATTCACATTTGTATAACGGGGTGAGAGTTCTTTCTCTCAAACTCTCTTAAACATTGGACTTGCTTTTTGTAGTGGTTTGAAAGGGTTTGGCCCCCATAGACTCATGCGTCTGAATATTCTTGACTCAGGGAGTGGCACTTTTATGAGCTGTGGCCTTGTTGGAGGAAGTGTAACCTTGTTAGAGGAAGTGTATCACTGTGGAGGCAGGGCTTTGAGGTCTCATATATATGCCTAAGTATGGTGAGTGTGAGCCAGTCTTCTCCTGGTTGCCTTCGGAACAAGAAATAGAACTCTCAACAACTTCTCCAGTGCCACATCTGCCTGGATGCTGCTGCCATGCTTCCTGCCTTGATGATAATAGACTGAACCTCTGAACCTATAAGCCAGTCCCAACTAAATGTTGTCCTTTATAAGAGTTGCCTTAGTCATGGTGTCTCTTCTCAGCAACGGAAAACCTAAGATACTTTTCCTTTTTTAATACTAGTGAAATTGAATACTATATGTACACTCGTGTGTGTGTGTGTGTGTGTGTTCGAGTGTGTGTTCACGTGTGTGTTCACGTGTGTGCATGTGTGTAGCACATGCTGCAGTGGACATGATGAGGTCGGAGGATAATCTTCAATGTACATCCTCACCTCTCACTTTGAGACAGAACCTGTGTGTTGTTTGCTGCCATGTATGCCAGACTCCCTGGCCTATGAGCTCCTTGGCATTTGTTCTCTGCCCACCATCTTCCCAGGAGCTCTGGGGATGCTGATGCTTACATTACACGTCTGACTTTCCTATAGCCCTGGGGATTTGAACTCAAGTCCTCACACTTGTGTAACAAACGCTTCTACCCACTGCACCTCATTGCCTCTGTGGTGTGTGTGTGTGTGTGTGTGTGTGTGTAGTATGCATGTGTATGTATACATGAGTATGTGAGTGTGTGTGAATGTGTAAATGTGTGTATGCACATGTGAGTATATGTGTAAGTGAATGTGTGAGTATATGTGTGTATATGCGAGTGTGTGTGAGTATGTGTGTATATATGTCAATTTCTTCTTTGCCGAATTGTTCATTCCTTTACTTGATCCATTTCTCACTAATATACCCATCTTTCCCATTGGTTGATAAGTATTTTTATAGACTATCCACACTGATAAATTTCATTACATGAAAGTCAAAACTTGTGTGTTTCAAAACACCAGAAAAAAAAAAAGGCAGAAGAGACACTGAGAAAAACCAAGGTGGCAATGGTCTGACTTTCTTTATAACGCCTGTTCTGAGTATTTAGCTTGAAAATTCTTGCATCGTCCCGAAGATCACACAAATGCTTGTTTTCCCCTTCTGCTGATTGGCAGTGCGTTTATAGCTCTGTGCCAGCTAAACTTCTTAATCTGGGATATACAGTTTAAGGCAATGACGATTCTAGCTTGATTTCTTCCTTTCTTTCTTTCTTTTTTTTTTTTTTTTGTTATTTTGGTTTGTTTGTTTGTTTGTTTGGGGTTTTTTTTTGTTTTGTTTTGTTTTTCGAGACAGGGTTTCTCTGTGTAGCTCTGGCTGTCCTGGAACTCACTCTGTAGACCAGGCTGGCCTCGAACTCAGAAATCCTCCTGCCTCTGCCTCCCAAGTGCTGGGATTAAAGGTGTGCACCACCACCGCCCGGCTGCTTGATTTCTTTCTAGGCAGTTAAAGAATCACTTTAGTAGAATGTACTGAATAAGTCACTTCTCAAGGATCTTTTGGGGGAATCTGTGCATGGTATATGTTGGTACATATACATATGTGTGTGTGTGTGTGTGAGTGTGAGTGTGTGAGAGAGAGAGAGTGTGTGTGAGTGTGTGTGTGTGTGTGTGTGTGTGTGTGTGTGTGTGTGTGTGTAGGCCAGAGGTGTATGTTGTTCCTTGGGTGCAGTACATCTTGGATTTTGAATCTCTCGATGGCCAGGATTAGGCAAGTGGATTGGCCAGGGAGCCCTAGGGCCACGCCTATTACAAGCATGTGCCACCCCAGCAGGCTTCTTATGTGTGTTTTGGGGGGTCTAATTCAGGTCCCTGTGCTTGGGCAACAAACACTTTGCTGACTGGCCTATCTTGCCCTCTTCCTAGGGGTTTTATCTCTGACCTGGACTTGCTACTCTTGTCCTGTAATCTCTTCTGACTTCTGATGCTGCCCCTGTTTCAACAAGGACCCCAGGTTCTCAGGAAGTTTGCATACATTTGGAAATCTCTGCTCACATTCTTGCCTCCTGCACCAGACAGAAAATTCCTTCAGGCTAGGGTCCTGCCTCATTTCTCTTTGTGCTGAGAGAGCCCAGGGTAATGTGGTGGAGACCAAGCACGGCAGCAAGCAGTATAGAAATGGAGCAAGCCCAAACATGAAGACTGACAGACTGAGCACAGTCCAGGGTGCCCAACCAAATTAGAATGGTGGATAAGCACCAAGTTATTTGGTGAGTATGTGGGACACTCTTGAGCCTTAAGGTAAGCCAGGGGTCTGCACTAGAATCTTCAACCTCCTCAGCACCCCCAATCTACTTGCCACAGATTCAAGATGGCAAGTAATGGGTTTATTTTTACGTTTCCTCTTTCACATGCCCAACACTACTGCTAATGTGGTTCAGCTGAAGGTGCCAGCGACTGAGTATGAGGGTGTGGAGGGTGTGGAGGCCCTGGAAGGGTGACTCACAGCCAATCCCTAGGCCCCAGGAGACTTGACTAGAGAAGGACAGATACTCTGCAATCTTGCATCTGAGCCTATACTCTCTTTAGCTTTTCCCTCTCCTAGATGGGGAAAATGGAGCTCAGCTCCCAGCCTATGACACCCAAGCCCCACTAGAGACACTAGGCAGAGAAGAGTCCCAACTGTTTGAAATCACATTTGCACGGGTGACACAGTGAGCACAGCCTGTGCACTTGCTGCAAATGGCTCCTGGTTTGCACCTCACATGTCTCCAAGCCGCAGAGCTTGGATAATCAATGAAATTCAAACAGGTACTTGTCTCATGGGAAAGTTAACCGAATGTTTAAGTATATATATATATATATATGAACATAATCTAAGGAGGCATGACAGCAGACATGAGGCATTCCCTCCCAACAAATAGCCAGGCTGGAGCCAAGGCTCCCCTCCTGAGACCATCCTCTGTGTCCTCCTACTGAAGGCCTCTAGAAAGGTGTCCATGCTGTGTCTAGAGCAATCCTGCCTAGGATTGTAGCTTTATCTGAGTCTGTGTCCTAACTAAGATTGTCAGAGGCCCAAGACTCCGTGAAACTGACTGTCTAGACTTTTTTCTCCTAAATTGTTCAAATTAAAAACAAAATACAGTAAAATATGGGACCAGCAGGATATCTCCACAGGTAAAGGAATGGACTACCTATCCTGATGACCTAAGTTCAATCCTCAGGACCTATGTGGTAGGTTGCAGGATATTTGATCACACTGTGAACCCTAAGATTGTGTTACTTACTGAAAAAACAAACTTTGTTGTGGTGTGGCTCACGAGCACACACCTTTAATCCAAGAGTAAATGAAGTCAACCCTAGGTCAAGAGGCAGAACAAGCAACCGGCTGACAGAGTGAACCTAAGTGAACAGAGGAGGGTCTTGAAGGGGATTTGAGAGAGCGTGGAGAAGGAGAGAGAGCTTTGTCCTTCTGGGACGGTGGGGTAGGAGGAGCTGGGTGCTTTCTCTGCTCTCTGAGCTAGCAGACTTTCTCCTGAGTCTTCATTTGGTAAAGATTGAATGACTGGGGTTTGTGTTTTTATAAAAAAACAGTGGCAGAAGGAGAGGACTGGCCCCTTCTGGACATCATACTCTGATCTCCACACACACTACCCTCTGACCTCCACACTATCCTGTGACCTCCACACATTGACCTCTGACCTCCTCCACACATTGTCCTGTGACCTCCACAAACTGTCTTCTGACCTCCACACACCGACCTCTGACCTTCACACACTGTCTTGTGACCTACACATACTGTCCTGTGACCTACACACACTATCCTGTGACATAAACACACACTGCCCTCTGACTCCCACACAGTCCTGTGACCTCCACACACTGACCTCTGACCTCCTCCACACACTGTCCTACAACCTACACACACACTGCCCTCTGACCCCTGCACAATCCTGTGACCCACACACACACTGCCCTCTGACCTCCATACACAGGGTTCTGTGACCTTCACGCACTGACCTCTGACCTCCACACTCTGACCTCTACACACTGTCCCATAACCTTCACATACATGCCCTGTCCTGTACATTCACCTCCTCACACAAAATAAGTTAAAAACGTGACTAAAAAGGCTACATAAGTTAAGCAGAACTTCAACAAAATGATGCAAAAACCTACAGGGTGACTAAGAGTAAAATTGCTTATTTCTAGATTTTCCCTCAATGCATTTGTGCACACGCACAGACTAAGGTGCTGTGCATTGGCTGGTACCGTGTGTGTGTGTGTGTGTGTGTGTGTGTGTGTGAGAGAGAGAGAGAGAGAGAGAGAGAGAGAGAGAGAGAGAGAGAGAGAGAGAGAATAGAAGTTCTATCTAGCTACAGCTCTCCACAGCAGTCAGGACAGGACCATAATCCCCTCCTGGGCATGATCTGTGTGCGTGTGAGTGTGTGTGTGTGTGTGTGTGTGTGTGTGTGTGTGTGTGTGTGCGCGCATGCGTATTCTATACATGTGCAGTCTGGGCATGATTTGTGTGTGTGTACATGCATGTGGTACACATGTGCGTATGTAAGAGCCTGCAAGTGTGTGTACAGAGGCCAAAGGATGCCATTGCGGGTCCTGCTCTACCCTGTTCTGTATTTTTCCCTGATACCCCGGTGAGCCTCCTATCTCTGCCCACACCAGCATTAGTTTTACAATTGTGACAATGCCTGACTTTTCTCTCTGTGGTTGCTGTGATCTGAACTCAGGGCCTTATGTTTGTATGAGTGCTTTTACCCACTGAAGCACAGCCCCGGCTCAACTTCTAGGTATTATTTGAATTTAGCTTCCTGTTTGTGTTTGGTATGGGGAAACAATCCTCAGATGAGTCTTGTGGCATTCAGAAGGATCATCTTGGCTAGAGGCTGGTACAGTTCCACCACGGAGAGGACCCTCCATTAGAAGCAGGAAGCCGGTCAGTCTCAGCCTGTCCTTTAGGAAAGGGACCTTGGTTTGTTCAGTTTTCATGAAGGAAAGCTTCTGGTGCAGTGACTTGTCTAGTGAGAGAATTAGCAAGGGACATTGGGCACATCCTTTCCCACTTGGGCCCCTCAGGTGCCCAAGCTTGAGAGTAAGGTGTTTTGGGGCATGGACTGAGAATGGCGTGCGTGCCAAGGCTGCCCAGGCTGGGCTACTGCCCTTGGGAAACTCTGGGGAAGCTAGCAGGGAATCCTATTTGGCTCTGAGCTTCTGGAAATACACCTATAGCTTCTGAGTATACAACTGAAAATGTCTGGTTTGAAGGCCCAGCATCTAGGAAAATAGCAGTTGATCAAATCTGCTCAAAATACCACTAAAGCTCCCTGTGGTGGTGAAGTTCTTGATGTCAGAGTCACAGCCATGGAGGTGACTGATACGGATCCCTACTGCTCCAAGAAGGCAGCACGTGACTAGACAGTGTTTACCTAAGGCAAACTTTTTCCTGTTACCTCGAGGCCACTGTCCCAGTCCCTCCCAGGGCTCTGTCTTTTGAATTAGTGCAGGCAAAAAAAAAATATATCATCTTAAGGGGCCCTACATGGACATTTAGACCGAAATTCACACCATGCTAGGGAATTGGAAAGACAAGTGAGATCTCAAGAGCAAGACATTCTTGTCACCTTCTGTCCTCCCACCCTCTCCTAGGAACCTAACTTGGAAGAAAGGGGAATTTGAGATGATTCTCACTAAGGTGTAAATGACTCCCACAATGTAACAGTTATTATCAAGACATAAATCCAAAAACAGCTTGGGAGACAGGTTTCTAGGTGGGATAAATCTTAGTAAGGAAACAGCCTATGGATATAAAAACTTTGCAAACCCAGTCATTTTGTAAAGAACATCTTGAGAAATGGTCAGTCCAGCAGTCTCCTGCCTGCACAGCCCAAGAACTTTGAGGCCCCTGAGATCTGTTCTGACAAATTTTATCAACAACTGGCACAGTCTGGGTTCTTTTAATGACCTAGGAAATTTTCTATATTAATAATTCCATGTTGCTGGGCAGTGGTGGCGCACGCCTTTAATCTCAGCACTTGGGAGGCAGAGGCAGGCAGATTTCTGAGTTTAAGTCCAGCCTGGTCTATAGAGTGAGTTCCAGGGCAGCCAGGGCTACACAGAGAAACCCTGAATTGGAAACAAAAATCCATGTCAAGGGGAAAACATTGTCTTTATTCACAACTCAGCTCAGCCTCACTCACACGGGCCAATAATAGATTTCTATGGGGGTTTTGTTTTTGTAATTTTGAAATACTGCTCAAATCAGAGCTGATTCACAGAAACTCCAGCGTTCAAATTTTAGCAGAGAGAGAGAAAGAGGGAGTGAGGGAGTGAGGGAACGAGGGAGGGAGGGAGGGAGGGGGAGAGAGAGAGAGAGAGAGAGAGAGAGAGAGAGAGAGAGAGAGAGAGAGAGAGAACGAGGGAGGGAGGGTGGGAGGGAGAGAAGGAATTATGTAAAACACGAATACAAGTGGGTAAAAAGAATTTGGTTTTCTTGGCCTCAGTCGGGTCCTCCCAATTTGTTATTCTTCATTGCAGGTTCCAGCTCACTCCAAAACCTGAGCTTGACCCATTCTCAAGGTTAGCCAAAAACACGGCTCAAGACAGGCAATTCCCTGATGTGTCCTGAAGATGGCAATAGAACACCGTGAAAGCTGGGCTCTCTAATCGGCCCTCTCTGGAAAGGACAGTGACGGGGGAGCTGGGCGGGGCTAGTGAGGCGGGGCATGGGCGGGGCCTAGACCAGGCTGAGCAGATGCCTGCTTGCAGAAAGTGGACTGTAAGTCTACACCCATTTAAAAACTTGGGTCCTTTGGCCAGTTTCAGCTGTGGAAGACGATCATGTGATTAGCTCCCAAATCTATATACTTCAGTGAGAGGAAATGGGCACTATTAAGAATTCCAGGACAACAGGTGTAAACATATTTGCATCTGTCACTGGAATATATGCTCATCGACCCTCCGGTCACCTTTTGTTTCACTTTTACAAACATCCAATGTTCTGTTCCAAGCACCACTGTCTTCGAAGGTGACCTGGCAATGACAACATCATTCCTGCAACTTCTGGGGTCTAACCATCTGCCCAAGAACTGCTTTTAGCTTCTAGTTAGAACACCACTCCTCAGTTACAGTTGCTAGTGAGTTAAGAAAAAGAGATGTCGGGCTGGAACATTGACCTTATCTAGATTTCTGCCTCTTCTGACCCTCCTTACTAAATTTATTTCTGTAATTTTTTTCTGAGTGCTCTCATCATCTCTGAATTTAAGCATACTGGTCTACTGAATTGCAAATACACAAGTTCCATTAGGAACGATTCTTAAATTTCCAAGAGTGTCCCATTACTCCATTCAACCCCAAATTAGCATGCCATTTATCCCTTGTTTCTGAACCCTCTTCAGTTAATAGCCCACAAACATCCATCCACAGCAGAAAGGGCTCAAACTTTCCTCATTTCCACTTTTAGACATTTCGTTGCTATTCAAACAAGGGATTTGTCTGAAGGAGTCTTTAATCGAGTGTCCTGTCCTGATACTTGTCTTTATAGCTGGATTGTGCTATATAATGGTCTCTCTGGCAGTCATACATTGCTGCAAATGGCCTTGGGTTTCTGTCCTAACATAAATCTAAGTTAGAAATGTGGATTTATCTCAATAACATTAGATATAATGAGCTTCAAAATTACTAAAATCCTTCTCAACTAAAAAGGACCCTAAGGGTCACTAGCTTGTGACAAACAAAAAATTGGACTGTAAACATACAAAATCCAAGGAAAGGCCTTGTTCAGAAATAAGACTTTTCTTTTTGTTATTTGATGTGTTTGTTGTTTGAGATGAGATAGCTCTAAGTAGTCCAAGAACCAACTTAATTTGTAGCTCAGGTTGGCCTCAAAATTAAAGACCTTCCTTCTTTAGTCTCCGGCGGGCTAGGACCACAGATATGTTCCACTACAACCGGCTTCATTGCCTTTTCTTTTTAGTAAAATATCTCTTTTATCATTTCAATGTTTGTATTGTCTGAAATTCGTATTAAAACTTAATCTCTATGTGATGAAATTAGGAGATAAATCCTTTAGGTCCCAAAGGCTTCAGGTCCTAAAGTTCAGGAGACGCTAACATTACTGAGGGTAGGAGAGTGATACAGTCCATAGTTTAGGGTTAGGAGCCTGGTTCAGGTCCTCAGCTAGAAGCTAGAAAGGACCTGTCCTGGAAGGACGAGAGACATGCCCCAAGGACTTGAGGGCTCCTGTCCTTGATCTGATTCCTTACTGATTTTAGGGTCTGGGTTCTTGAGCGGGGGAAATGCTACAGACACCACCAGCCTTGGAGGCCACTGAGGACAGACCCTGCCTTGTGCTTTCCAGCTAACTCTAGGAATGGAAGCCCCTTTTCAGGAACCCTCTTCACAATTACAGAGTGAAAGTGTAGCAGTATCCAGACCTAGCCAAGGACTGTTAAGGAAAAGAATAGAGTCTCAGTTCTGCCTCTGGTCCTGGGTGATGACCAGCCAGTCTAAGATACACAAACACTGCATACTATGGTCTCCTTCTTTTAAAAGTTAACCCACCTGGCCCTGTCAATCGCCTGGCCCCCTAAAAAAGAAATCTGATCCACCCAAAGACCTATTAAGGACACGGGAGGACTAATTACCCCCTTAACGAGCTCATGGACTCAGATACTGGATCCGATGGTTTCCACTGGTCTCTGAAGGCAGCAGGCACACAGGGAATACATACATAGACACAGGCAGACCCTCGCACAACACGGAATTAAACATGGCCACCAGTGTGGTCACCTGCCAGGCACCCTCAGGCAGCCCTGCGGCCTCTCCTCACTTTTCCCACTTCTCAGAAAACGGTAATTTCCTTTTCCCTTATCATTTTCCTTTGGAAACTGGCCAAAACCCTAAGTATGCTTCCCAGGACACCCAGGAAGCTCCCGCCTCTGGCCAAGTAGCTGCTCCCCAACACTCACCTGCCTGCTGGCCTCTGTTGCCGAACCTAGTTGTTTTCTTGGGCCATGGCTTAAAAGGCTCCATCTTTTCCTCCTCTCCATCTCCCTCCTCCAGGCAGGAGGCAGGATTTTCAGCTTGCCTATCCTGGTGTCTTCTCTCAAATTCTAATAAAAATATCCTCCAGCTTCTTCTGATTTCATTTCTAAGTTCTCTTATTAAATAGTATAAGGACTTCAAAGGGGGAATCCCTCTTTTGGTATCAAAATTATTAGGTGGAATGCTCTTGAGTGGGATGGACCACACTGATGTGGAGGGGTTGGAATGTTGCCAATCCAGAGGCTAATTTCTTTTCTGTGGACTAGCTTTAGCCCCCTGACCAGCTATTCCTGTTCCATATTCACCTATTTCCATGTCAGAGCGAACATGCTGTCACTAATAGATTAAACCTTTTGGAATCTTTAAGACCACTAACTTCTGAGAACCCAAAAGCTAAAAATGCTATCAGGTAGCATGTGAGGCCTAGAGACCAGACTTCCCTCATCTTGCTGTAACCCCCTCTCTGATGTACCCACTAACGTGTTTTAAACTTGTTTTGAATTCTGACTTTTCTCTGTTCTTCTCTATGAAACCACTTCTACAAAGAACGCAGGCCACCTGAGAGTCTTTGCTCCATGTTTCTCGGGCCCTGGTCCAAATAAACTATCTCCTATTCCCTTTGAACTGAGAACTGTATTTTTTGCATCAACAAACCCAAGAACCCCAAACTACCGAAATCTTAGACAAGATCCCCCTTCCTGCTGGGATGGTTCTTCCTTGTATGGGAGCTGGAAATTTAAAAAACTCCTGTGCGTTGTGACATCAGGTTGGAGATGCCTGTCATCTAGGTAATGTGTTAGTGTGTGTGTGTGTGTGTGTGTGTGTGTGTGTGTGTGTGTGTTCATGTGAGGGTAAGTGTGATGGTCAGAGGACAGAGGTAGGAATCAGTTCTTTCCTTCCACCATGTGGGTCCCAGGGATCAGACTCAGGCCATCAGGCTTGGCAGCAAGTGCCCTTACCTCCTGGGATGGTTTGTATATGCTTGGCCCAGAGAGTGGCAGGATTAGAAGGTGTGGCCTTGTTGGAGTAGGTGTGTCACTGTGGGTGTGGGTTTTAAGACCCTCATCCTAGCTGCCTGGAAGCCAGTCTTCCACTAGCATCTGAAGAGATGAGGATATAGAACTCTCAGCTCTGCCTGCACCATGCCTGCCTGGATGCTGCCCTGCTCCTGCCTTGATGATGATGGACTGAACCTCAGAAGCTGTAAGCCAGCCCCAATTAAATGTTGTCCTTTATGACTTGTCTTGGCCATGGTGTCCGTTCACAGCAGTAAAACCCTGACTAAGACACTTGCCAAGGCACCTCACTGGGCAGAGGTTTACCCCAGAAATGTTGAAATAACCACAGCAAATGCTGGCCTGGCAGTGGTTACGGTCTCTGGTGCTTTACACACTGCTTGTTACTTAGTCCTCTCCGAGACAGCTGTGACCCCACTATCCGCAGCACCCTTGTCAGACAGGGAAATCAAGGCACAGAGAGGGTAACTTGCCCACAGTAGTGAAGCCAGGCTTTGAACACACTGTGGTCTGATTTAAGAACCCGTGCCCTTCACTGCCACACCGTATTTAGATACTTTCTTCTATTAGCCTGGGAGCATTTTGTGCATAATTCGGATCTTACAAATTTGCTTCAAAGAAGGCAACTAAATCAAGATGGGGGACCTAATGCGTGGCATTCATGAATAAATTATAGGGCTCTTTGGTTTTAAATAAAAATGATTTGCTTATCCCGTGACTGCAATCAGACAAGACTATAATGTGCCGAGCTGCATTTCACTCTTCTCTATGAGGAGCTGGGCTCAGCCACGGGAATAACTCACAGTGAGACCCCATCACACTCTCCTTCCCCCTTTGTGGAGCAACGGGAGAGTTTGTGGAATCCTAGTGTGTTGAGAAAGAGAAGATGCTACTTTAGTACAGAGGACTTAAGAAAGATGTCTTTCAACTGGGGTCATCTGAACTTTGGCCATTAACATGGTATCTTAGTTAGGGTTTTACTGCTGTGAACAGACACCATGACCAAGGCAACTCTGACAAGGGCAACATTTAATTGGGACTGGCTTACAGGTTCAGAGGTTCAGTCCATTATCATTAAGGCAGGAGCATGGCAGCACCCAGGCAGTCATGGTACAGGAGGAACTGAGAGTTCTACATCTTCATCTGAAGGCTGCAAGAATAATACTGGCTTCCAGGCAGCTAAGACAAGGGTATTAAAGCCTATGCCCACAGTGTCACACCTACTCCAAAAAGGCCACACCTACTGGAGCAGGGCCATGCCTTATAATAGTGCCACTACCTGGACCAAGTATATACAAATTATCACACATGGAATCAATGGTGTTTTGGTGTTGACATATAGGGGGGAAAAGGAAGTGAATCTTTATTGTTTCTTATTCGTGTGTGTGTGTGTGTGTGTGTGTGTGCGTGTGTATGCATGCATGAGACTGCATGGGCACTTGTGTGCACGTGTTGAGTGCTCTAGTTTTCTCCTTCTACCACGTTGGTCCTGGGGCTTGAACTCATGTCATCCAGCTTCGCAGTAAGCATTTTTACTTACTTCGACCTCTCATCAGCCCTAGGAGATGATTTCTTCAACTGAGCTTTATCTGAGAGCCAGAAACCTGAGACCAGATCAGGCTCTGAAGGTCTATCTTCCTTCTCATCCTCAGCCAGCAGATTACTTAGGGAGGGGACAAAAGCAATCAGCCAACCCACAGTTTACCCTGCTTCTCTGGCCATGAGGTTGACTTTGTGCCTGAGACTCTGCTTTTCCTTCATTATTGACTCTGCTGAAAGGGAACAGGGTGGTGGTTACACCAAGGCCACCAAATCTCACGGTTCTCCTGAGTGGCCATTTGGGCAACATCCAGATTTAGGCTAGTTCAGAACAAACAACACGGGATCCATGGTTCATCAGCAGTGTGTGCAGATTCCTTTATACAGGATAAATGTGAATGTGCTCTTTTTTAAAAAGCAAACAATAGCTGGGCGGTGATGGTACACTCCTTTAATCCCAGCACTCAGGAGGTAGAGGCAGGCAGATCTCGGAGTTCGAGGCCAGCCTGGTCTACAGAGTGAGTTCCAGGACAGCCAGGGCGATACAGAAAAACCCTGTCTTGAAAAACAAAACAAAATTAAATGTTTATGTATGTGTTCATCTGTGTGTGCTTCAGCTGTTCAGGAGCCCATGTGGGCCAGAGAGGATGCTGAGTCCCTTGAGGGTAGCAAGTAGTGTTAACCAGGCTGGAGAGATGGCTCAGTGGTTAAGAGCACTGACTGCTCTTCTGAAGGTCCTGAGTTCAAATCCCAGCAACCACATAGTGGCTCACAACCATCCATAATGAGATCTGACACCCTCTTCTGGTGTGTCTGAAGAAAGCTACAGTGTACTTACATATAATAATAAGTAAATCTTACAAGAAAAAAAAATCTTTAAAAAAAAAAGTAGTGTTAACCACCAAGCCACCTCTGCAGCTCCCCAGAGGTCTCTTATCGACTCTGAAGTGTCCCTATCAATATGGCCAGGGTTCCAGATAAAATCATCTTCAAGTCTCATTCTGCCTCTTAACTTTTATATATTTCTTTCTGTTTTGATACAGAATTCCCTCTACAAAATGCCCAAATGGCATTAAACACTGCGTCCCTTCCTTCACTCAAAAGTATAGCAGTCACAGGCATATGCCACCAACACTTGGCTCTATATGTCTTTATAAATGAACTAATTAATCCCTGCTCACACATCTTCACACTTGATTTACTTATAATTGGGTTGTGTATCTGTGTGTGTATGTGTGTATGTGAATGTGTGTATGTGAGTGTGTGTGTATGTGAATGTGTGTGTGTGTATCTGTGTGTGTGTGTGTGTGTGTATGTGTGTGTGTGTGCTCACTGCCCCCTTGGTTTTAATCAGACATGTCCACCTCATTACACTGGGCTTTGTGCCTTTTCCCACTCAGCTCCAGGTTTTTTCTCTTCCACATGCAAGAAGATCCATCACTGAGATTTCTTTCTCTTTAATCGTCTCCCTGAGACTAAAAACACACACACACTAACAAGACTCAGACAATGCTCTGTGACACACACATTGACACTAACACCCCCACACACCTCACTTCCATCTTCTCAGGATGCAGGGCCCTCCAAAAATGGGAATGTATGAGTCAAATGTCACCTTTCCAAACCTCAGTTTCCTCATCTATGAAACAGGAGTTAGCAACAGCAGTCCAAGCAGGTCAGTTACAGATGCTTTGATGATGTGGAAAGGAAAGCAGAACAATGCCACGGAGCATAACAAAACATTATCATTGCTGTTGAAGAGATCTGGCCTTTGTTCTCAGGTCCTGGGAGACAGTCTCCAGTATGTGACACCTCATTGAAGCATCTGCCAAGGACCAGCCTGGGCTTGGAGAGGGGTTCCTGAGAGAAGGGGTGTCTAGGAGTGGCAAAACAACTTGAAGTTAAATCACGGGTTACCAGCTGACGGCCTGTGTTCTGCTTGAGATGGCTCTCTAGACAGCTCTTGGCTCTCTAGTCTGCTTGAAACCACTCTCCCTGCTTGAGACATGCCTAAATGTTCTCTGGATAGTTCATGGGTTTTCTGACCATGACCAGAGTCAGAAAAGCTGCTATAAAAAAATTCTTGATTTTCCCACCACGTTAGAAATCAATTCTGTTTTTAAAATTCTAAAAGTAATTATTGGGTTTTCAGATAATAAACAGAAAGCCAGAAAAAATTCTAAAAGAGCTGTGTTTACTCTTTGGACAGCTTTCTCTCTGGATAGCTGCTAGAAAACATTCTAAAAAAGCTATGTTAGCTCTCTACGTAGTTCTTGGGATTTCCAATGGAAAGGACAACATAAACCCCATTTGTCCATTTACAGACCCCGTTTGTCTCCATTTAAGTACCAGATGGGATTTTCAAAACAGGGCTGTAGGGTACCAGCTCTAGGGACAGACCTTAAGTCCCAGAAACTAGGCCATAGGCACCAGCTCCAGGGACAGGCCATAAAATCCAGAACAAGATCATAAACCACCTCCCAAAGAACAGCCTGGGGGTAATAAGCCATCTGTGCTAGGAAGCCCTATTTCATCATGTGATTAAATATTCATTAGATAGGAATGCAGACTCCTGACCAGCACCCACCAATGAAATTTCAGATTACCTAATCCTTCTAGAGAGTTCCCCCCAGTGCCCTATAAGGCCTTCGTGTCTTTGTCTGTGGTCACCATTTTAGAGAATTGTTGACCCCTGAGTGCTGGATGTTTCTGCAAAATAAATGCTCTTTGTCTTTGTGTACTATCTGAGTCTGGGGTCTTCCTTCAGTGATTTTTGGACACTTATACAACCAAGGACAGAAATCCTATTAGAGAAAGTCTAAAAGAGCTATGAAAACTTCTGAAAGAGCTGTGTTCACTCTCCATGGATTTTCTGACCAAAATCAGAAATTCTGTTAGAAAAAAATCTTGAAGAGCTGTGCTTGCCCTCCATAGATCTCCAGACAGCTCAGCTCTAGACAGCTAGAAAAAAAACTAAAGATCTGCTATCTCTTTCTGCTAGTTCATCTCTTGCAGGTGAAAAGCCCAGTTTTTATTTATATATCAGTTCAGCCATTTATTCCAAGTTGCCTTGTGACCATCCCACAAATTGACTCTTAGGAAAAGGAGAGTTTTTAGGAAAAGTGCAAGTTTTTTTGTTTTGTTTTGTTTTTCAACTTTACAAAAGAATTTTAGAGATCTGCCTGCCTTTATAAACCTAGCTGGGTTGTCCTGAGAGTAACATTCCAACCATGCCTGAACCTAAATTTGCTTCGTCCCAGACTGGCCTTGAACTCAGGAATCTACTGCCTTTGTATCTGCCGGTCCTTGTATCTTTCTGACAAGCTGGCTCATAGTGCAGTTGCCTCTGTTTCTCTAGGTCCTCAAAGTCCCTCAAAGCCTCATATTGCATCCTTATATTTTATATAGTTGAGAAATTATATATTTTTGAACTCGTATTTTTTAGACTTCTTTCCCACAGCCTTAAGGGCTGTTCTGAAGGTCACAGCGCTCTAACATTTTGCTGAGACATTAGCCACATGCTCGCCTCCTGGATTCATCTGTCTCTAATTATCATGGAGTCATTAAGCTTAGCAGAGAAGACATTCCTTGAAGGAGGAACATGAAAATTTGTACATTATTATACAAACAAGCCTAATGTCCACAGCAGCCACCAACACTCTTGGAGTCCCACGCACTGCTGGGTCTGTTCCAGGGACAGGAAACCATGTCTTACTGTCCTTTACATGGTCAAGCTGGACTCAGCAAGCATCTGTGTTTCTTGGGGGGAAGCAAATGTCACAAAGGATAATCTGTGAATGTAGAGTAGGGCTTTGGATTACTGCATGGCTGTGTAGAGGCCTGGGAACGTTCCTGATTGGTGATCACAGCTGCCCATCAAGGCCAGGGGAGTGCTCACTCTGACCACCTGGGGAGAAGGCAAGAGGAGCTCTGTGCCTGGGTTTTTTCTGGTCCCTGGATGATTTAATCTGCTACACACACACACACACACGTGCAGACATCCAAGTTCTCATGTGACTCAGTGTGGTAGTTTGAATAGGATGTCCCCCACATTCTTGTACATTTGAATACTTGGTCTCCAGTTGGTGACCTTATTTGAGGGGCTTAGGAGATGTTGGCTTGCTAAAAGAAGAATGCATTGTAGGCAGGGTTTGAGAGGCCATCTCTCTTTGCTTCCTGTCTGTGGTTGGAGATATGAGCTCTCAGCTGCTATTCTACCATCACGGACTCTAAACTGCAAACACAAGACCCAAATAAACCCTTCTGTAAGTTGTCTTAGTCGTGATGTTTTATCACAGCATCAGAAAAGGAACTGATACCCTCAAACTTACTATGCAGCCCAGAGTGACCTTGGATTTCTGGTTCTCCTGCCTCCACCTGCCTCAGGCTAGGGTTACAGTTGTACATCATTAATTTCCAATGGTGCTAGGGATCAAATCCAGGGCCTAATGTACATTAGGCAAGCACTTTGCTAATTGAGCTACACGCACATAATTACAGTCGATGAGCGGCTTGCTTTTCAGTCCCCAGCTTAACTTTGAAAGACTACTCTGGAGCTTTCAAATGACTATGCGTGCATTGACCCTCTAGGTTCATTATCTCCAAAGGCCATTAAGACCATTCTTCTGCCTTTGTGTCTGGCAGTGCCAAATCTTTCTTTCCAGGCTATTTCCTGTCTCACCAGGAGCCTCTGCTCTGGTCTGGTTGCTACCTGATTGATTGTCTCTACCAGGCCTTGATGATGCCACTTCTGAGATCTTCCTGTCTCCTTGTTTCTGTACAGAATTCTTTAAGTTCCCTATGGGAACTCCCTGACTGTGGCCCCACAGGTGTCCTCTGCTCGCTCTCTCTCTCTCTCTCTCTCTCTCTCTCGTAGTATTTATTACCTGTTCTGTTCCTCATTCATGAACTCATTCAAGTTATTAGGTGCCGTGGTGAGCTGGGTGTGCACAGGAGCAGCTTAGACTGAGGGTAAAAGAAGTTCTTATCTTGGGGGACTTAGCACAGAATTCACGTCCTCGACTGCTATAACAAAATACCACATGGTGGGTGGCTTAAACATCAAAAGCTTTTCTCACCGTCTGAAACATGGGAAGTCCACTAACACGGCACCGGTGAGAGACCTCTGATTACAGACAGATGCTTCCTGACCACCATCAGGCCTTTCAGATTAGGGCCAACCCTTAAAACTGTCATATAGTCTTAATTCTCTCCTAAAGGCCCTGTTTCAAAATGCAGTCACATAGGATGCTAGAACTTGGACATCAGGATTTGGGGGAGACACGATTCAGTCTATAGCATTTGAACTTGGGACATTTGGACTCCTAGGAGAGTCATGGAATGAACACCAAGATGGAGGTAGGGAACCCTTCTGTGAATCGGGGGAATTGGTTGGATTTGCCTGGGCCCAGGTGTTCCCAGTGGGCCGGGTGTGTGTTTCTATATTCTGAGCCTCTTTATCAAGGAACCGAAATACAGTCCATACAGTTTCATGAAAGTAGCAAAGCAACGGGAGAGATCGGCACTCATGAGTGAAGATACACAAGTGCTCTCCCACTGTTTGGGACTCCTGATGTAGGTCTCAAGAGAAGGAGGACTCTGGTGTGTGTCTCAGGGGCACAGTAAAGGTGACTTTCTGTTCTCATTGCTAGCCTGGGTCACATATTCATTTTTTCCTACTGTGTCATTTGTTATAATGTCCTTTCTCAGATGCACACACAATTATGCACACACATAAGATGGCAAATAGGAGATGACTTAAGACCCTGTCTCAAAAAATTAGGCGAAGAGGTAAAGATACCAAATATTGACCTCTGGCCTCTCTGCTTCCAAGTGTGCAGGAAGCTCTGCTTGTGTGGACAGCAAGCACAGGCAGCAGAAAGCCTGGCTGGCTGAGCAGCCTGTTGTCTTGGCTCTCAGGCTGCTACCACAGATCACCACAGATGTGTGGGCTTATACCACAGGCGCTGACTTCCCGTAGTAGTCCAGGGGCTGGAGGTCCGAGATGAGGCTAGCAGCATGGTCAAGTTCTGATGGACGCTGTTCCTGGTTCCCTTGCAGAGATGCTGTCTTGGAAGCTCTCATGTCTTTACTTCTCAGTACACGAAGCCTTCATGAGAAATGCAGACACCAGGCTTGTAGCCCCTGGATTCAGTAAGGCCCCGAGGAGCCTGAAACTCTATGGCCTGCTTTTCAACCCCTTTCCACTTCTTCCTCCTCGCCTTCCAACTTTCCACTTCTGCACTGAGAAAGCAGAAGGAGGTGCCTGAACTGACCTGGGTAGCCCAGAGCTGAGGGTGGGATTCAGTTCCGGGTCTTGCCTGCTCCATCCTTCAGTGGTTGTGATTAGCTCTCCAGGATGGACCTCAACCTTGAACACTCTAAGCACTGAAGATACTTTAGCACCTCTCTCCCAGGGAGATATTTCAAATGAAAGCATAGCTGTAATTCTGCAAAACATTTATATTTATGCTCAAAGACATTGATGCTTTCTCCTGAACATTTTTATTTTCAAATGTCTGAATAAATATTTGGAGACGGATTTTTTTTTTGTGGAATCAAGTGCCTACTGCTGAACTTGTCTAGAATCTCCAAAGAACCAGTATTATAGTTAGTTACCCTACTATAGCTGCCTTGATTTACCCATTCAGTGGTTCATCCCACTTTGTGGGCTTTTGGGACTGCACACCAAGGGAAGGATAGCTCTCATAACTTTAACTAGGGTGGGGGTGGAGTGGGGGGAGGGGCTGGCACAGACTCCCATGTTACTATCCATTACTTTCCCACCCCACCAGACCCTAATGGCCCAACAGGTTCATTCACAGAGAGGCTCTACCATTTCATCTGGGGCTCACCAGGCCAGTTCACTAAGGGTTCATGACTTGGACCTCATTGTGTGATGGAGCTGAGCTGGGGTCAGGGAAGACCCAGTTGAACAGAGCCATCCCTGGCTTGGACCCAGAGCAGCAGAAGAACCACTCTGGTCAGCACTGTCCCTACTGCGTGGGCTGCTGACACCCAGGAGCTTAGAGATTATGGGGCTGGTTTGACACTGCTCCAAGAGCCTCCAAGAGTGCAATCTGGGGAGCAGAGAGAATGAGCTACTAAAGCTGCATCAGACACAGACACATGGTAATGGTGGGTACAACGTGGGATGCCTGGGCAGAGCCGCTGCCTAGTGCATGGCAAGAACTTAAAGCTAACAGGTAAGCAAATGTCCTCCGACAGAATGCATTCAGGGTCACCAAGAATACACTGCTGTCTTTTCACCATGCCGAGGTTCTGCCTTAGTGACATTAAGGACCTGGGGCTGCCTACAGATAAGTGGGCAATGGGCCTCTCAGCCTCAGCGGTCAGTCCCTCCTAGCCTCAGGCCGCATACCGTGCAGCTGCTTCTGTCCAGAGAGAACACTGGATATGAATGTGGCACTAGAAATTGTTGACTGAATTAAAACTCAGTCTCAGTGCATTGGTGCTGCACACGAACTGTGCAGGCTCAGGTGAGTGACTTAGTCCCCGGAGCCTCAACCCACAGCCCTTGCTTCACGGAGAGTGATAGCAGTCTCTGTTTCCAACGTGAACACAGCAAAGTTGTGTGTCTATGTAACAGTGTTCAGCACCGTGACTCAGGCCTATGATCCCAGACACTTGGGAGATGGAGGCCTTCCAGGTAGAGCATTTGCTAAGCATGCACAAGACCCTGGGTTCAGTTCCCAGCACCATGGGGCAGAAAAGAACTATACATGGGTTAAGCATGGTGACACACAATTAAAATCCTAGCATTCAAGAGACTGAGGCAGGAGGATTCCTGCAAGTTTGAGGCCTATCTAGGATCTAGAGTAAGACCTTGTCTCAAAACAAATTAAATCCACCACTCAGGAGATGAAGGCGGAAGAATCGTTAGTTTTATGTTACATTTCTAACCTACCCTACCCAAATCCTGTTTGAAGAACCTCCTCCTCCTCATGCATCAGAAGTGAGGTGTGCCCTGGGAAAGCGTTGACAGCTACTCTGTCTTATAAGCTGGTTTATTGTTCATCTGAATCACCTCACTTGTTTCAAAAGCTGTAGTTCTTGTGGGTCATGATGGTTAATATTAACAACCTCCCACGGATTGACTACCTTAAAAGGTGAGCCTCTGAACGTACCCGTAAGGAACTGTGTGGATCAGTATATCTGGCAGATTGTGTAGATTAAGTTAATTGGTGGGAAGACCTGTCCTAACTGCTAGGGTGAATAAAAAGGAGGCGAGCGGAGTACCAGCATGCATCTCCATTTACTTCCTGACCAGCTGCCTCCAGCCATGGTGGACTGTACCTTGGAATTATGAGCCAAGTAAACCCTTCCTTCCCTATACTAGCTTCCCATCGGGACTCTGTGAGAGCAACACATGTAACCATTGCATAGAACACTTGCTTGGCTTGGCAGCTCCCAGGAGGTACTGTGAAATCCTGGGACTCAGTCTTCTCTCACTGAGTCCTGCAGGGAGCACTTCCTTGCCTCTCTCATCACTCAGCAACCACAGGGAGCACATCTGACACTAAGACTTTCACCCAACATTGGGCAATGCCTTTGCTCAGAGCCCCTTCCATCCTACTGCCCTCCACTGGAAACATGAAACTTGGCACTTGAGTACCAACTTCTTTCTACATGATGTGCAGCCACAAAAAAAAGAAAAAAAAAACTAGAGTCTATAAGACACACAAGGGGAAAGTGACTGTGACTTTGAAGCCTTTTTTGTTACATCGAAAGAGTCTAGCAAAGGAAAACAGTAGCTAAGGGTATTTATTGCAACACCGTGAACAACCGAGAAAAAATACCAAAAATTTCTACACGTGTATTAATAGGAACAAGATGGATAAACAATGGCACATTCATTGGTGGAATTATCTATAATTGTTGACAAGACTGACATGGACCCAAATGTAGAGAAAGCAAGCCTCAAGATACTGTCAAGACTGTCAAAGCCAGGCAATGGTGGTGCTCACCATTAATCTCAGTGCTCAGGAAGCAAGAGTAGGTGGATCTCTATGAGTTCAAGGCCAGCCTGATCTACAGAATGAGTTCCAGGACAGCCAGAGCTATGCAGAGAAAACCTGACTCAAAAAACCAACAAACAAAGAAAATGAAACAAACAAAATAAGAAAATCAGCAGGATGCTGGAACATGTCTGGTTCACTCATCCCTGCATGAAACTGTGTTCACAGATGCTACATAAATATTTTTGCAGGGTGCTCACCCACTCAGGACCCATAGAATCCTGTAGCAGCTGATGTCATGGGAGGGGAGCTGGGGGGTACAGAGTGCAGGTGGAGAGAGATTTGCTCTGCAAGTTAGGTCCTCTGCCTCATCTTGGTTTTGTGTGTGTGTGTGTGTGTGTGTGTGTGTGTGTGTGTGCGTGTGCTCGTGTGTACGCGTCTGTATGTGCATAGGCATGCATATGCATGTGTATATGCAGGTAGAGACCAGAGGAAATCTCAAGTGTCCAACTCCTCTGAGACAGTGTCTCTCATCAGCGTGGAGTTTATCCATTAGACTGGCTGGCCAGAGAGCTCCAAGTCCAAAACTCTGACCTCTACTTCCACAGTGTTGGGATTGTAGGTGTGTGTGGCTACACCCAGCATCCTTATGTAGGTTCCACTACCACATTTAGGTCCTTACGCTTACAAGCATAACTACTGCGCAGCCCCCCACCCCCAGCCCTCCTTTGTCTCATCCGAGTTTTGTACTGTGTCTGTTCTCTCTATTAACATACACTGGCATACTACTCAGCTGTGAAAAAGAAATCTTGACACATCTTCAATATGCATGGGCCTTAAAACAGTGTGCTAATAAAATAAGGATCAAGGCAGAGTGCTTCCCACTCAGAAGGTTGAACAGTTAATTGGCAGCTGAGGTGGAAGGGAGTCAGGGGTTGGTATTGAACTGGACATTTCCCTTTGGAATGGTGAACGTTCTAGAACAGGGAGGTGGTGATAGTTGCATAGCCATTTTTAAGATATCTAGTTGGACCATTTTGTGAATGCCTTATGGCAAAACTAGAACATTTCGTTTTAAAATACATATTCCTCAACTTGTCACTTAATAACCACCATGTAAAAAGAATCTCCGCGGAACCCACTAGTATGCAACACTGAGACGGCACCTTTGACATCAGACTGAACTGCTCTGGCCCCTGGCTCTAGCTCTCTCCTTTAGAACCCCTGGCAAATCGATGAGCTTTGTAGCTCAAGGTCAGCAAATGCGTTTTGTGAAGGGCCTGGTGGGAAGCGCCATGAGCTTTAAAGGTCATGCGCGTCTGCTACACACAAGTGGCATGCACGTGCCCAAGTGTAACTGTGACCCCATCAGGCAGGCACTGACAGCCTCAGTGGGCCATGTGCCGTTTCCCTAATGACTAAGCAACTGCTTCATTTCTAAGGTGAAGAACAGAAGCTGAACTCATGTTGTAGGACTCCATGGGGATTCAGTGGGGGCATGAGTCAGGTGCTTTGCTCACTGATATATAATAGGGAGAAAATAAATGTTTTCTACTGCTAATAATCTGTCTTAGTCACTGTTGTGTTGCTGTGAAGAGACACCATGATTGTGGCAACTCTAACACAAGAAAGCATGTAACTGGGGCTGGCTTACAGTTTGAGCATAAGCCATTATCATCACGACAGGGAGCATGGCAGCAAGCAAGCTCTGAAAAGTAGCTGAGAGCTACATCCTGATCCGAAAGTAGAGAGACAGAGAGTCTGGGCCTGGTGCAGGCTTGTGAAACCTTAAAACCCACCCCCAGGGACACATTTCCTCCAACAAGGCCACACTGACTACAACAGGGCCACAACCTCCTAATCCTTCTAATCGGTTCAGATAGTGACACTTCCTGATGATGAAGCATTCAAATACATGAACCTATGCGGGGCCATTCTTATGCAAACCACTACAAGATTGATTGTTGAGGTAGATGCTGAGAATAAAAAGATTAAGTTCTCTTTATCGAGTACCTACTGCATACACAGGCTCGTCTTAAAAGCAATAGGACTTAACATTGTTTCCATTCTTAGTTTGTAGAAATAAGTCACGTTGGCATAGTCTTATGCTTTTGACCCATTAGCTTGTGTCACATTTGTGATAACTTCCTGGGGTAAAATTTCAAGATCTGGAAGGCCCACTTTCAAGTCTACTCTGCTATGGGAAGGAGAGCAAGGCTTGGATCCACATGGCATCTTATTCCAAATGGCACATTCTCAGCAGGAGAATTGTGGGCAGGAGATCTGCCTACTGTTTCTTTACCCAACTCTGACCACTACTGGAGGTTTGGAAATAGAGTGGGGAGGCACAACTTGGGCCTAGTGGCCAGGCTCCAAGAATGTTATAGGCCCCACAGAACCATTTAAACATCTTTTTGTTTTGTTTTGTTTTTGTTTTTGGTTTTGGTTTTTCAAGACAGGGTTTCTCTGTGTAGCCCTGGCTGTCCTGGAACTCACTTTGTAGACCAGGCTGGCCTCGAACTCAGAAATCCTTCTGCCTCGGCCTCTGCCTCCCAAGTGCTGGGATTAAAGGCGTGCACCACCACCACCCGGCCCATTTAAACATCTTTAAAAGGGAATTGTACACTATATGCCAGTGGTGCCCTGTGAAGGAACATTCTCTATAGCTCTGCCAGGAGAGATCCCATAACCAGCTCACAGCTCCAAGGGACAAGGGTTCTCTGAGAGGAGAGCAGACAATACCCAGTGTCTACAGGGCACTGAGGGAGTGCATGGGAAAGCCCTGGTAGCTGTGCTGAGAGAAGGGCTAGCTGGGGCCTGTTGGTACATACTGTTTTAGCTATCTTTTAATCTTCTTGTCTTTTTCTTCATTTTCTCTCTGGAGTCTCATATGTCCCATATTGGACTTGAACTCACTTACAGCCCAGGATGACCCTGAACTTCTGATTTTCCTGCTTCTACTTCTCAAGTACTAGGATTATAGGCATATACTACCATGTCAGGGTTATAAAGTGCTGGCGAGCTAACCCAGGGCTTGGTGTGTGTGTGCTTTTAGAGACAAGCACTCTACCAACTGAGCTACATCCACAGCCCTTGAGTCTTTAAACTTTTTCCTCTATTTATAGGAAGGAAGCAGTATAGTGTGTAGAAAGGGTCCTTGTCAGAGGCTAAAAGCATTGATTTGACACACTGAACAAACCAGGAAACTAATTAACCTGCTCTCGCTGGGCTTTGATATTCTCAGGTCTCCATTCCAGCACAAGTCTGGTCCATTATAGGTCTATGGACAGGGTCAGGTGAACCATCAGAATGGAAGCATATAGTTCAAAATGAAAAAGAGGAGGAGGAGGTGGAGGAGGAGGAGGAGGAGGAACAGGAGAAGAGATTGTCAACACAGCTCTTCTCATTCTAGTCTTGAGGTTAGGCTACAAAGGGCATGTGAAAGATTCTCCCAGCAGCCCAGGACACAGCCTGCCACCACCTGCCTCTTCTGTTCACCCACTGAGAGAGACTTAGCTCTGACGGCCTCTAGACCCAAACAGCCAGTGTGAAAAATGAGCTCAGGAAACAGCAGCTGCACTTCCCCTCGGTCATAACTCCTGCGTCCTAGAGAAAGATGTGAAGCAGGGCAAGGGATATAAACAATTTGATGGGGGTCACCTGCCGGTCAGGCCTGCTGGAGGGGAAGGGTTAATAGATCCTTTAGTCCAAATGTCAAGTTGGAATTAATCTATATTAATGTCAAGCAGACTCTGTATGCAATGACAGGAGACTCATCAAAGGACAGATGTTTGTCTCTGCAAGTCAATGATTTTAGCCATCAGCCTGGCCCCTGCCTCTTGATATCTCATGACCTGTGGTTCTAATTCTGCAATGCCACATGGGTAAGATGATCATCCCCAAACTATCTGCTGAGATCTGGGTTGCTTTTCCTGGTCTGTCTTATAAGCCTCTGTCTACTTAAACACAAAACTAGGTCCTTCCTTTCCTTCTTTGGCATCAGAGAAACAAGCCAGTTATATTGGTATATTCCTTTATCTCAGAACTCAGAAGGCAGAAGCAGGCAGATCTCTGTGAGCCTGGGGCTAGCCTGGTCTACAGAGTGAGTTTAGGGTTGGTCTACAGAGTGACTTCCAGACCAACAAGAGCAGCATAGTGAGACCTTGTCTAAGGAGCAACCACCCAGGAGGATTCCAAAGAAGGGGGTTGAGGTAAAGAGGGGTGGATACCAAGTCAACACAGCAAACAGTCTTGGCTTGTCTGTCTGTCTGTCTGTCTGTCTGTCTCTCTCTCTCTCTCTCTCTCTCTCTCTCTCTCTCTCTCTCTCTCTCTCTCTCACACACACACACACACACACACACACCAATAAAAATATTCCTAAATTCCAACTCCTTCACTTACTTTCTTAGAACACCATTTTTACCTTTGGCTTCTGCATTTCCATAAAGCTGTCAATCTTAATATGAAAATGCTGTCACGGGGACTAAATTAGATTTGTCATGTGAATGGCAGGTGCACTGCATGGGCCCATTTCAATTAGAACTCTTTCAGCCACAAATTGGTTTATACAGGGGGAACATGGAGAGTGGCCAATCAAGTCTGGCAATGGGTCAAAGATTGATTTGGACTTGGGGGAGTGTTCCATGACATCCTCAGGGCTTGGCCCTCTTCTGAACAGCCGTTTACTTCTCTAGTCCCCTCTCCTCATGGCCACACAATAGAAGTTATTTCAGGTGTGATTTTTTTCTTTCTTCTTTTCTTTCCTTCTCCTTCTTTAAAAATATTATTTATGTATGTATTTTATGTGTAGGAATGCTGTGTCTACATGTATGCCTTCATGATAGAAGAGGGTATCAGATCCAATGGTTGTGAGCCATCATGTGGTTCCTGGAATTGAATTCAGGACCTCTAGAAGAGCAACCAGTGTCTTTAAATGTTAAGCCATCTCCCCAGCCCTTCTTTTTCTATTTTTTAAAGACAGGGTCTCTCTACGTAGCTCTGGAAGTCCTAGAATTCTCTATGTAGACCTTTCTGGTTTCAAACTTACATTAAATGGCTGAGCCACCACACCCAACTCAGGTCTCATCTCTATCCTCTGCATCATCCAGAGTCCAGCTTCCTAAGTGAGGAAGAGACCCCAGAGGGGTCATATTACTAAATATGGGAGTTACATAAAAGTTGATGATGGAAGGTTTCTGAATGTAAAACAACTCACATTATTAATAATTCAAATTCAAACCAGGCAATGGTGGTGCACACTTTTAATTCTAGCACTCAGGAGGCAGAGGCAGTTGGATCTCTGAGATCAAGGCCAGCCTGGACTACAGAGCAAGTTCCAGGACAGCCAGGGCTATACAGAGAAACCCTTCTCAAAATAATAATGATGATGATAATAATATATACATATATACAATAAATCCATGATATTGATGATTCTGGACATACTTGCCCATGATGCATTATAGAACTTCACTGCCCCCTTGGTTCTGAACACAGGCATCAATGAATGCTTGTTAACATTTGGTTCAGATTCAAGTATTGTATGTTACAAATTGTTCTTACTGTACCTATAAATTTTTATGCTTTTATAAAATGATTTAATTATAAAAAAAGACTTATAATGCTTTCCTACCATAGAAATATCCTTCAGCATATAAATATCAAATTAATATATACTTGGGTTATGTTATAATGTTTGGCTTTAAAAATTGCTGTTTGATGGTCTGGTGAGATTTGCACAGCAATTAAGAGCACTGACTGCTCTTCTGTAAGACTCAGTTCTGATTCCCAACACTCACATTACAGTATTGTCTATAACTACAGTTTCTGGAGATCTGATACCATCGTTTGTCCTCCAAAGTACCAGGCGTGGCGGTGGTGCACAGACATTCACGCCAGCAAAACATTTATACTCATAAAATAAAGTGAAATAGTTTTTTTTTAAAAATTGCTGTTTAAGCTGTACATATAAATTTTGGGCATAGTGGTATATTCCCAACACTCAGGAGGCAAAGGCTGGTAGATCTCTATGAGTTAGAGGCCAGTTTGGTCTACATAGTAAGTTCCAGGCCAGACAGGGTTACCTAGAGGGAGCCTGTCTTAAACAAATAAACAACTTGGAAAAAAAATGCTGATTCTACGGCAAATTTGAATTTCATGAAATGCTAAGTGAACATTGGCCTAGTGTAGCATGGCACTGACATTCAATGAGGTATGAAAAATGAAAGAATTCATTAAGGCAGGAAAGGACAGAAGTGGAGTGTTAATACTGTGGCGTGGATAGCTGAGGCAGACTCTGCAGAGAAGATTTGAGCAGTTGCTTTTATGGGGCGGCAAGGTTGGAGGGGCAGATAACCTAGTCAATTCATTGATGTTTCCAAGTCAGTGTCCCAACTATTTAGGTCTTACTGGGTTGGACACCTGTGTAAGGCTCATATGTGGATAATTAAATGTACATCTCTGAAGTGGGAACTTAAGGGTTCTCTGGAAAGTCGGTTGGATAGTGTTTTGCTGGGGCAAACGTGTGAAGGAACATTTCATTAACGTGAACACAGGTGAAAGGCTAAGGCAGACTCATGGAGGAACGTTCTGCTGAAGCAGACGCAGGAGAGAGGATGTTCTGCAAAAGCAAACACATGAAAGGACACCTGATGAAGGATCCTTTGCTAACAACACACATGTATTGGTCCGACTTACACTGCATAGTTGAGCTGCATTTGTTGGGACTCCAAAGAGAGAAATGCACCAAAAAACTAGTGGTGTACTGCGGTTTCTAGCCACTTTCAAGGACTCTGGCTGATTGGATGCACGCGCTGAGGCAAGACCTGTGCTGAGGCGAGGCACATGGAGGACACATGATGATTGGAGGGTAGAAATAGGCCTCCATGGAGTAACAGAGACAGAGCTTGGCTTGCTGGTACAGCTAGCTGTACAACGCTTGTGGATCTTCGCAGATCTTCACTTCCCTGAGAGATGTACAGCTGAGAACTTCTAGTGTCCCTCTTGGTCCTTCCTGCTGACTTGAACCGAGGCTGAGGACTGCTATGTCACATCACTGCTGTTGCTAACCAGACTCTACCGAACTGGACTAGGGGTGTATCAGTGAAGTGTCTGTGAACTGCCTGCTAACCTGTGAATTGAACTGACACTTTCCAGACAACACAAACAGGAGTTGCTCCAAAGAACCTTTCTAAACAGGTCCACTTCCCCCCATCCTTTCTTTCCACTACCTCTGGTGGGTAGTAGGCTACAAGGGAGGTTAAAGCATTTAAGAACCATCATTCAAAATAAAGTTTGAAAAAAAAATAAAGTTACATATTTCATTATTTTATAGAGGAATAGGTTTTTAATTTCTTTTCTTTCATTCCTTTTTTATTTAAAGATTTATTTATTTTATGTGAATACACTGTTGCTCTCTTCAGACACAACAGAAGAGGGCATCGGATCCCATGTGAGCCACCATGTGGTTGCTGGGAATTGAACTTAGGAACCTCTGGAAGAGCAGTAGTCAGTGCTCTTAACCACTGAACCATCTCTCCGGCAGATTTTAATTTCTTACATTTATTTAGTCTGTGTTTGTGTATGCATGCACATACATGCTACAGAATTCATGTGAGGTCAAAGGACAACTTGTAGAGTAGTTTTTCCTACAATCTCCTACCTGGGGATTGTAACACAGGTTGTCAGGCTTAAAGGCAAACACCTTTACCCACACAGAGACCTCGGGAGCCTAGGAATACTTTTTATAATATGGGTTGTTCCTTCTTGGAACAGGCTGTGTAAGACAGCATGGGCCAGTAGAGGTCAAACTCCAGATAAGTAGGATCTGCCCATTAATTAATATGTGGAATTCTCTACAGTAGTGATGTGATGCCCAAAGACAGACCATTGCAAAGGCTTGTAAAGGTGATGCCTTCCTAATCTTGCTGAGAGAGTACAGCCACCTTGCTCTGAGCCCCTCCTGCATCTGCCCCAGGATAGCATCAACAATTACAACAGAGTTTCCACTTTCTGTAATGGGCCTGAACATACTTATGCCATTGTCATACTGCAGATTTATATAAAGTGATGTTCTCAGCTTTGCAGATTACAGAATCAATATATCAATCGGCTCCAAAAAAAAATCATCAAAGATGTTCTGTATCCTGCAGCATCAGTCACAATTTAATTCCTTGTGTGAAAATAAATAAGCATGCCCACCTTATGTGATATGTGACTTTGCTTTCCTCTCTTATACCTGCTAAATTACCTATATACTAAGTATTTGTTTTAAAATAAATTTATTTATGATTTATTATCACTAAATGTTTGTCTTATATACCTACATACCCATGTTGCATAAGGTTCCCTCTGGGGAAGGCTGGAGAGATGGCTCAGGGGTTAAGAGCACTGGCTGCTCTTCTAGAGAACCTCGGTTCAATTCCCAGCACCCATATGATAGCTCACACTGTCTGTAACTCCAGTTCCAGGGACCTGACACCCTTGCACAGATACACATACAATCAAAACCTCAATGCACATAAAATAAAAATAATGAAAAATTCCTCTGGTAAAAAGGGTCTAGGTGGGAAAGAGCTTGAGTCCTGATCAAAACAGAAAAAAGAAAAAAGAAAAAAAAGAAAATTTTTTTCTTTTCTTTTCTTTTTCTTTCTTTTCTTTTCTTTTTCTTTTTTTTTAGATTTATTTATTATATGTAAGTACACTGTAGCTGTCTTTAGACACTCCAGAAGAGGGAGTCAGATCTCATTTCGGATGGTTGTGAGTCACCATGTGGTTGCTGGGATTTGAACTCAGGATCTTTGGAAGAGCAGTCAGTGCTCTTAACCACTAAGCCATCTCTCCAGCCCCAACTTTTATTTTCTTTAACTATTAAATGAACATTCTAATTTTGACTCTGATAGAAAACTTCAGATCAAGAACCTACCTTACATGTGATTGTTAGGGCTAGGAATATGCTGCGCTCTGATTGGCTTAGGTACAGACTACAATGGGAATATTCATGCATCCTGAGGTACCCTAATTTCCAGACTCATTCATGTGGACTCTTGTCTTCATACATGTTCCCCAAAACCTAGTTGTGCTGCAGACATTCAGGAGATGGCGAAAAATATCATTAAGTGACGATTATAGACTCTAAAGAGAAAACGTGCGTGGATGCTCATTTTCTGAGGCTGTTGTGCAGTTAATGGTGATTTCCTAGTGAAAGTCAACAAAGCCTTTGCCTTTTCCCAGCAAGCTGCTTGCTTCTTCAGCAACGTCCATGAAAGCCTCAGGAATACCCTTGCTAGGCAAGACGTTGCGCGAGAAGGCTGCCTTGTGTTCGCTTGACCCTGCTCACTTCAGTCAGGGAGCATAAGGATTAAAATTCTAATTTCATTTCTAGTCATTGAGTCCAAAAAGAAGAATAAATTTATCTTAAAATGGCCTTTTTAATGGAAATTAAAAGGAAATTGAGATTTAAAAGGGCATGACTTTTGTTTTTAATCTAACGGGTGGGGCAGAGCCCCAGTTTTCCACTCTGAGGAATAGAATCTCTAGCCAGCACAGAGACCCTGGAAGACCGACCGAGGGTACAGAATCCAGGGCAGCAGAGCCACAGTACTGAGCCCCAAACCAGGACACTTGCTCTGCCATAGGATGGAGAAGCAGAGTGGATGGACCCACACTTCAGATCCCCCCTCTCGGCCAGGCTGAGCACCAGCATTGGATACTAAGAGCTACAGTGAGTGTCAAACACTGTTAGTCCCACTGTCCTGCTCCTCCACAGACAGCACTGAAGAAGGGGACATCTGAGCAAGGGTGCCTGGGGACCCTCAGGAGAACTATGTATGTCTGGGACTCTGACTTGTCATTTCCGGGACTGCTCCTCAGGCACACCATGTTCAGACACAATCTCATCACCTTTCTTAAGGCTACTTTAAGCCCCTTTCCTATCCCAATCCCTGGACTTCATAACAAGCTGTTAAGGCATAATTCTAGACCATTCTCCCCATCAGCTATGGCCACTGTTGATGTGATGGCTGGATGTACCACACAACCTCTACAATAACTCTGGGTGTCCTCTCTCCCACCCTTCCTTAGCCCTGGACACGTGGTTTGGACTTTGGGGTCTCAACCCCTCCAGACTTCTCTTTATGGTGTCTCCAGCTCTGTGCTAGCACACACGTTTCTTCCTCAAGTCTTCAATCATTGCCCGTAGCCAGCAGAAGGTCTGCATTCTTCACTAGGTATCTAATGCCCACAGCTCTTCCCATATCCCACACATGAGGCACGCCCTTGCATGATGACCCTGTGTTTGATTTTCCTTGTATGCCTTTGGACGCTGGGCCTGCCTTCCTTCCTCTTCCTTCCTCCTTCCTCCTGAGGCCCTGCTTTTCCTCCAGATTCCTGGGGTGAGGATTGGGGGGGGGAGGGGTGACTGTTTCTCTGTACTCCCTGTGCCCCTAGAGGTAACTATTTCTGAATAACATCCATTTTCCCCACTCAGTGTCTGTCTATGAGCAGAACACTAACCAGTTATCAGTACCGGCCCTGGTGAGGTTATATACATAAGAATTCCACTCAAGCCTCAGATTAGAGAGGTAACTGTACCCCACTTCACAGACAGGAACCCAAGGTTCGGAAAGATGTGTGAGATGGCTGTATCTTTAGCAGGAGTCCACTGAAGCTACTCCCCCACTTCCAGTACAAGTTAGTTCCTGGGATGGGAGAATCCCCCCTTTCCTCCCCACCCGGAAACACATCTGTTACCAGTTTTATTTAAAGGGCCCTTGAGTTTCAAAGCAGCTGGCAGGACACACTCCCGTGATCACTAATTTATATTTGTCCTCCCTCTCAGGCCCTGGCCTCGAAGGCCCACCATGAATCAGGGCCCCAGGTCCATGGCTGAGCAGGTCTACATAATTTGCTGAATGTCACCAAGCCCATCTGTCATTTTCTCAGCTTCCCAAATGCCATCTCTGGAGTACCCAGGAGGCCCCGAGCCATATGGCTCAGGAGCCCCGCTGTGAAGCACCATTAGTGCTCTCAGATAATTAGCTTTAAAGCAAGCAAAGTAATTAGGAAGGGGCTGTGGGAAGCAAGCCACAGGAAGGACTCTGAACTTCCCTGCACCCTCCCCACTGTCTACAAATGTCTACAAATGCCTCCCTTCTGGCCCAAGGCCCCACTGCTGTAGGGAGGCAGAGGGATGCTCAGGGAAACAGTTTCACTCCTACATGTAGGTAATTGTAACAGGACCCTATTTTGAGGTATTAATGTTTTTTTCTCTGCTTCTGTCCTCTTTTTTCCTCCTAGGCAGGGGCAGCCTAATTCACTGATCGGGATAGGGTGGGAGGTAACAGAGTAGAGGCAGGAAGCTAGAAACAGGGTGCACCCCTGACCACAGACCCAGCATTACCCACCTTGACCAGCAGCAGGATGGTGTATCAAGAATGACCCTATGCTCTCCATGGGATAGCATTGATGAAGGCTGCCTCAGTAGAAAGATGGGTAGAGAGTTCAAGACATCTCTCTGCACCCTACAGCTCCTGATTTTGTATAAGACCACAGGCTTGAGGTCTACCTAACTGCCCAGGAAAGAAATTCAAAGGCTTTGTTTGAGATCAAGGGTGGGGACTAGGGAGACAGCTTAGCAGGCATGGGTACTTGTGCAAGCATGAGGACCTGAAACCAAACTCCAGAACCCAAGTAAAACGCTGGGCATGATCACCATGCGCCTGGAGATCTGTCGCTGAGGTAGAGGCGTGGAGACAGAAAGATCGCTGGGGCTTGCTGGATATCCAGTCGAGCTCCGGGTTCTGTAAGAGACGCTGTCGGAAGGAAATAAAACAAGAGGCTAGTAGAGCAGGACGTGCAGTGTCCTTGGTGGCCCCTAAGAGTACAGAGATGTGTGTGCACACACGCATGATGTCTTTATAAAAAGACAAGGGGGATATGTTCTATGGATGTGTGGTGAGATGAGGGGGAAGGGGGTGCCTCTGAGGGGCCAGGCTGAGGCATTCCTTCCCCCTGAGGGAACAATTTATTCAGGGCATGGGGAGGGGAGTCAAGGGGGTAGTAGAAGCAGAGAAAGGAAGAAAGAGAGAAAGAGTAGAGAAGTAGAGACTGGCCATGAGTGTGTGGAGAGAGAGAGGAGAAGAGGATGGGGGGAGAGCGGGAGCAGGAAGGCAAGAGCAAGAGAGGATCAAGAGAGAGAGGAGGGGGCGAGCAGCCCCTTTTAGAGTGAGTCAGGCATACCTGGCCATTGCCAGGTAACTGTGGGGGTGAAGCTTAGACAAAATGCTAACACACACACACACACACACACACACACACACACACACACACACACACACACACACCAGCTGTGCACCCAAGTTCTGGGCTTGCATTATTTCAGGACCTTATTGAATTTAGTCCCGGGTTGGGGGGGGCATCATTTTGCATCTACTCTTTCTGGCCTCCCAGCAGCCCACAGAGGAAGACATTACTGACTTATTTCAGGGGTGACCAGAGAGAGGCCATAATGAGGCCATTGAGGAAACAAACAGGTACATGACCTCTGAGGCTGAGCTGTGGTTAGGCCAAGGACCCACATCTTCCCAAAAGGCTATGTTGGCAGGGTCAGAGCTGGCTGGAGTGGACACAGAGGCTCCTTGTGTTGCTGGAGTAATACAAGTATCCCCAGTGGAAGAACTTTTTACAGATGTCTATTCTGCTGTCCCAATAGCCTGTCCCTGGTTGTAATCCTGTGACAGCCATGGTGACCCAATATGCATTCAGGCAGGCAGAAGAGGCTTTAGAGGTCTGTTCTTCAGAGGATGTAAGGAAACCTAGGAGAAGGTCCAAAAGTCCAGGCAATAGGAGCCTGAAGAGCGGAGAGGCATGAACTGCCTCAGCTGGGAGCACAGGACCCCATTCAAGTTTTCCTCTGAATGGGCTATCCATTCAGGACACCTTGACCTAGAGAGACAGAGCTCTAGAGGTGATCCATAAGGTGCCTCCCTCTGCAGACAGGCTTTTATAAAGTGGTTTACATAACCTGCAAAGCAGAAAGCCAAGTATTTGGCTAATTGAACAGTGACAAAACTCGCTAAGGATGTTTTTCTGTAATTCAGATGGAGCGAAACCAATAGAGAAAAACTAACCAGCCTGAGAGCAAAAGGACTGAACTGGAACAGAATTCCCCAGTGCTTTCTTGAGGGCCCAGAGGAGACACCAAGGTCACACACAATGCAATCCAACATCCCTGCCTCTCTTCTAAGTACTGCTGTCCCCAGCCTAGTCCTTCCACAAGTGTCCAGAATTTAGTCTCTCTTCCGTGTTTTCCAGGAAACTCAACACTCTGCCCTGACTTCCTGAGCTTGCTCCGCCCTCTCCTGGAGCACACCCGGAGAACACTCTCAGACCTGCTCAAGTCCTTCCCTACAATCTTTTAGTTTCTTCCAATGCACTGGCTTGGCTTCTCTCTGCTTCTGTTCTGCCCCATTTCACCACACGATAATGTCTAGGAGGATAAGAACCACAAACCAGGGACCCTTCTTTTGCTGAAGGTGAAGAGAGGTAATGGCAAATGATTCTCTGGTTGCCACGCCTATTTACAGGGGCACTTCAGATCCCTGGTCCTGGAAAGATCACAGAACCCATTGTCCATGAGACTGGGCAAGTGGCACCCAAGAGGCTCTGCAATTGATCTTAAACAAAAGGCTAAGGCCCCAGTGGGCGCCTGTGCCCCATTGCTCAGCCACCCTTGTCCTGCTCTCTGCACCCCTCCATCCCCCAGACCACACTGGCCACAGCTGCCCAGAGAAGCCAGATCTTCAGGCCTTCAAGACCTCTCCCTTGAGCATCTAACCTAGAGGGACAAGCCAGAGAATTAATGTGCAAGGTAGGTCTGGCCCTTAGTGGTACCCAAAATTCTACCTAACTGCAGGCATCTAGCCTCTAGGTCAGTACTCTCCAACTACTATATGGGGGTCAGGGAGAGGGTTGAGGGTCTACTCAGCCCGCATCTCATGATTTAAGATAGGGATGTTGAAGCCCAAAGAGATCAGAATCCTTCATGGTATCTCAGAGCTTCTGACAGGGGCTCCTGGAAGCCAGGTCTCCTAAGGTCTAGTGTCTCCTTGGTAAATTCAGGGATGGAGGACGGCAGATGGTCTGTGTTGTGGAAATGAATGAAATTAAAAATGCAAATTCTGGGTCCTCTATGGTTACCTGCATTTTAAATGCAACACAAACCTCAAAACATCTTTCTGACTCAGGCAAAGCCACAGAGACACTGCTTGGGGAAGGAGACTGGAAAGTGACACTTCACGGGTTAGAATTTTTTCTTTTAAATGGTAAGAAGATTCTAAGGCAAGATAGGGTGCCCAGTGTAGAATACCAATGGGGTCTACACTGACATGATTAAATAGTTAACTTTTATGTGTATTTTACCACAGCTAAAAAAAATTTTCTTGAGCTTCTCATAGTGATGCTTACTTGAGAGACTGAGGCAAGAGGATCTCAAGATTGAGGTCAGTTTAGGTACACAGTAAATCCTTAGGTGTCCTAGGCTGTCAAGTAAGATCCTATTTCAAAACTAACCAACCAGGCCGGGCAGTGGTGGCACACGTCTTTAATCCCAGAACTTGGGAGGCAGAGGCAGGTGGATTTCTGAGTTCAAGGTCAGCCTGGTCTACAGAGAGAGTTCCAGGACAGTCAGGGCTACACAGAGAAACCCTGTCTCAAAAAAATAAATAAATAAAAAACAAAAACAAAAGAAAAAACCAACCAGTCAATCAACAAACTGACCAAAACACAATCCCCTAAACCCCAAGTAAGAGGAAAGATCAGTTTGGTTTGCCTTGTCCTTTCTCCTTCCTGCCTTCAATCAAGCTACCCTGGAGCTTCAGGTCTAAGGCAGGAACCCCACCAGTACACGGGACATGAAATAAACCATCCACTCAACGAGAAACGTGCAAGAAACACCAAGCAAAATGCCTCAAAGTTTCCGAGAGAGGGGAGGAAGCACAGAGCAAACTTCTGGCCGGTGGCAATAGTTTATAAGCTGGGTGCCACTGAATGCAAAGCCCTTGTTACAGTTCCAGGGAGTAGGTGGGGCTGGGGTGGTGGGTGGGGGTAGGGGTGGGGTGAGGGTAGGGCTCTGAAGCTCACCTGCATTTTCCCAGTCACACCCCTTTCCCCTTTCTTTCCCTACCTCTGTTCTCTATGAAAGCATTTCTCCAATCTTTTGCCCTCCCCAGTTCTGCCCGGCCTCGCTATTCTTAGTCCTTTTAGAGTAACACTGGCCCAGAAAGCTTTGCAAGCATTTACCAGCTTTCTCTAAAGGTTTTGCCACCAGGCAATTTTCCCACCTGCTTAGTCTTATTTAAGTGGTAAAATTCTTTTTTCTTTTCTTTTTTTCTTTAGGTGCAGAGATGGAGTTTCCTTTTCATTAACTCCCCCACCCCCACTATACTTCCCGCCATGCCTAGAATTGTATTCTGCACTCTGTGACGCATGTGTTGAGATACTGGCAGTGCTGGAGCCTTGGTAGAAGCCTCTGTCCACCTTCCAAGCCCCATTTCTCTTGTAGGTGTTAGGTGTGTGATAGGAGGCAGGAGGCATGGTTCGAACATGGGGCAATGCTGAGAGCCAGCTAGGAAAGTCAGCACAAGCTGCCAGGGCTTGTCCTCCCATGGAGAAGTACTCCTGCCGTCCGTCCGTCAGCTGTGCCTTCCTCCTTCCCACTCCTTCCTCCCCCAAAGCTCTACTATTGCACCTGTGGCTGGGACCTCTCAGGTTGTCCAGAGCTCTCAAGGAAGGGGTCAGGGCCAGGCAGTGGTGGCCCATGCCTTTAATCCAAGCATTTGGGAGGCCGAGGCAGGTGGATTTCTGAGTTTGAGGTCAGCCTGGTCTACAGAGTAAATTCCAGGACAGCCAGGGCTACACAGAGAAACCCTGTCTCGGAAAACCAAAAAAAAAAGGAAGTGGTCAGGTCTAACTTCCCTTGGCTTCTTCACATAGTGTGGACCACACTGGCACACTGAGCTGTCTGTGCCCCATTGTCCCATGAACCACACTGGCACACTGAGTTGTCTGTGCCCCATTTTCCCATGAACTACACTGGCACACTGAGCTGTCTGTGCCCCAAACTCCCACAGGACACAGCCTCATCTCATGGCAGCTTTCTGGCTGCTGGTTGCTGGTTACAACATGAGAGTCCCCCGTCTCTGAGCCTGCTTTTCTGGCTGTGTGATGGAATTAGTGGACACAGTAAATTTTCATTCCCTTTAGAGTTTGTGGTCATAGAACTGTCGGTGTCACTCAAGTGACCATTCCCATCTGTAGTCAATTGAGGTGGTCTGGGTGGGTGGCCCTCAGAGGCTGACCACTCCTTATCTCCTAGCTGGCTCGACTGCACCACCACGAATGGTCCCACTCATGCCCCGGGATACAAAATCCTCCAGGGATCCTAGAAGCCTGCCAGGAACCAGAACCAGTGACCTGGTTGCTAATGACAGCCCCTGGCTGACCACAGGGAAGCTTTTACAATAGTCCACAGGAAGCACTTCCTCGGAACTCATTCTCTGCAAGTCCATCTGGGGAGAGACCTGACCTCTGTAGTTACATTAGCCATTAGCTCTGGACATCTGCACCTCAGGCCTGGGTAATGCTGGGAGGGTAAAGTTGGGTGACCAACCCCCCTCCAGAGGCTGTGGTTAGCTCTGCCAAGGCCTAGCTTCTGGGAATTTGACCACAGTGGGCATTTCTCCCTGAAAGTGAGAGATCTACAAATTTGAGAAGTGGGTGAGAGTCAGAAACAAGAAGGAACTTACTGGGGCCTTTGCAGGGACAGGGATTCTTACCTCGGTTCCCATAGGTACTCAGGCCTGAGTCTATAGCACTAACTGGGGCAGTTCAGGGCTGAATCCTCTGCCGGCCTGGGGGTGGATGCTTCAACAGGAGCAAACCGGGAACCCCGAAGATCCTCTTGGGGAGGGACAGAGCAGTCATGCCTCGGGCTAGAGGGTAAAAAGCACGGGGTTCTGGAGGGATTCTGGCCAACTCCTCTCTGCCTTCCTGTCTGTTCCCTCTCAGCTGAAGCTAGCACTTAGGCCTCCCTCTGTCAAACAAGCATCCACGGTCTCTTCCTGACTCAGGAAGCCATGGCTCAAGAACGCCAGCTTTTTCTTAAATGCATGCATTCCCTTACAGCTTCATACATGTACACTTTGCTCTCTCTCTCTCTCACACACACACACACACACACACACACACACTCACACACACTCACACACACTCACACACACACACACACACTCACACACACACACTCACACACACACACACTCACACACACACACTCACACACACACACACACACACACACACACACACACACACACACACACACACACGCGCTCCTTTGGTTTCCTTCCCCCTCCCATCGAATCACTTCTTCCAATAATCTCGTACCTACTTTCATGATCTTTCTTTTCTTTTTTATTTCTTTTATCACTTATACTTTTTTTTTAATTTGAGGTTTATTTATTTTACGTGTGTGGATGTTTTGTTGCATAATATGTGCAACATGCAGTACCTGCAGACGTCAAGGGAGGGTGCCAGATTCCTAGAATTGGAGGTACTGATGGTTGTGAGCCATCATGTGGGTGCCGGGAACTGAACATGCCTTCCTCTATAGGCGCAACAAGCTCTCTTAACCCCTGAGCCATCTCTCCAGCCCTGTCCTTATCATTTCTTTACCACCCCACCCAGTGGCCTGCTGCATTTAGTTAGGGTACTTGCATGTGTGTGAATGGGGTGTTATTCACTTAAACAACTTACCAGTGGCTACACTGTTGAAGAAAAGTGACTTCCCCTTCGGACTACCTGTCTCCTTAGGGAAGAATGAGGCTCTCTCCCATCAATGATGGAATATTTTTGTAAACGATTTGATAACTATTATTTTTTATTATGACTTAGCCAACCCCCCCCCCAATAATCCTATGGATTTATTTAATTGGCTTTAGCACAATTACTGGGTGATTCTCCCTAAACTATTTTTCTACTGATAGACTGGCTACTTCTTAGCTGTGCTTCAAGTTATTCGATGTTTGAGACTCATCTGGGTTATCTCTGCTCTATTCAGTCTATCCTCAGGGAGAACGCCTCATAATGGTTAATTTTTTTTAAGATTTATTTATTTTATGTATATGAGTACACTGTACCTGTCTTCAGGCCCTCCAGAAGAGGGCATTAGATCCGATTATAGATTTTTGTGATCTACCATGTGGTTGCTGGGAATTGAACTCAGGGACCTCAGGATGACCACTGAGCCATCTCTCCAGCCCCCTGGGGAGAACTTCTCTAGCCACATGCTCATGGTCCATCCTACCTAATGGAGGCATCCTATTCTCTCTGTCTTTTTTCTTCTCTCCCCTCCTCTCCTCTCCCTACCTGCGACCCCCCCAGTCTAGTAACCAAAGCCCTGCTTACCTTTATTTTCCTCAGTAATTGGCTGTAGCCACAAATTGGGGGGCAAGGTTTACACAACAAAGGCGTGAAAAAAAATGAGTGTTCCCAGGTATGGGGGAGAAGATTCATTGCAGATAAAATGGAGAGCATACATAGGCAGAGGCAGGGACATCTGGGAGAGTCCAGAGTGAATGTGACCCTGAGTCACATGAGGACACAGGAGAAGGGAGAGGGGAGAGTCAGGAGACCAGAAGACCAGGAGACCAGGAGGCCAGGAGACCAGGAGACCAGGAAACCAGGAAACCAGGAAACCAGGAGGGTAGAGGGTAGAAAAAACACCGGGTAAACAAATGGTTAATTTTATAAGGAAGGCCAGTCCAGCCCATGGGCTGGAGAAGTTTAGATTAGGGGGCGGGGCATGCCAGCCATACCCTGGAATAGGTAAGGACTGAGAGATGCAGGGAGAACCTGGCTTGCAAGTCCACTTTGACATGTTAAATAGGCACCTCAGCCATTTGTCTTGGGTTTGAGACCTAACAATTTCCCCACTTCCTCTGGGAGGAAGGTGTAGCTGAAAGGAATGGAAGACCAGTCAGGGCTAACTTTGGCTTGACATGTCAATCAGTACTATGGGAATAATAAGCAAGCCTGACAGCACCTGTCCATCACAGCTCTAACAAGGCCCAGAACAGGGTTGGCTCAGGGAGTTTGTCAAATTGGGAAGACTGTCACCAACGTCAAAATCTGAGATTCAGTACCCAGGAAAGAAAGCGTGTAAGCGAGGTGGGGAGACAAAGTAGAGAGGAGGAACCAAGAATAAGGAACTGTAGGTGCAAAAAAAAAAAACAAAACCAAAAAATAAAATAAAATTAAATTAAATTTAAAAAAAAAGGAACTGTAGGTGCTTAAAAGTTTACTGTTCTTGGTTGAGGCAGGAAGAGTCTTTAAAAATGCTTCAGAGTCAGGAAGAGCATTTGCATGAAGCCTTGGGTTCAATCCTCAGCACCCCAGGGATAATGGCTCTGTTGTCTTCCTGCCATGGCCTCCCCTACAGCTACCCCAACAACAGACATGACCCTTTGACTCCTAGTGGTGGCTGGATTCTCCCACGGTCTGGGCCCTAATCTCCAGGAACCCTGCTCCAGGCTCCCTTGGTGGCCTCCATGTCTGGTTTTCTCTGCCTTCCTGCCTGTCTCCTTCACTTTGGGTTCTCTCTCCCTCCTCTCCTCTTTCTAAGCTGCCTGTCTTTCTTTCTAGTGTTCCTCCATTCCCCTCTGCTGTTTATATCCCCACTTGTCCTCTGTCACCATTCTGAGGCTGTCCTGCGCTCAGTCGCACCGCGCCCATGGTCTGTTTGCCAGCCTCTCCCATCCCATTTCCTGACTTTTTTTTTCCTAATGGACTCTGACAGGCCGCCGAAACATGAACGCCTGTGCTGTAGGGTCCTCCACACCCACTCGTCTAGCAAGCTGACCCCCACACGGAGATGGATTCTCCTAGCACTAATGCTCTATTTGTACTGGTTGTCTAGGTTGTCAATGTGCCTCCGACAGAGGCCAGGTACCAGGTGACGTGTTTAACCAGGCACAGAGCTCCCTGAGCTGGGCCACGAAGAGGGCCCAGTGTACCACAGGGCAGTGCCCCAGGAACCAGAGTCATGGCTCTTCCGGCTCCAACCTTCCAAGCCTTGTTTCTGGGAAGCCAGATTGAATTAGCTGCTGAACCCATCTGGCCAGCTCTTGGCCTAATACCTTTTGGCAGCTCATGCCTCAATGCCAACCCCAGCCCCCTGGCCTCAGGGCCAGAAATCCAATTTTCCAGAGCTTAATTGAGCCCTGGACTCCCTAGGGCATTGGCCCTTAGGCCCTCCTGTTCAGCCAGCAGCAGATTTCCTGGTGATTAGCAGAGGAGGAGAAAACGGCAGGAGCCAAGTTAATTTCAATTACCCTCATTTTCTCCCTGGAGCAGGGCAGCTAAGTGCGTCTTTGTGTCAGCTGCTTTAGACGCTGATAAGTATTAAGTATTTGGAGCCCTGGGTGCCCCAGACACCTTCATTTATCTGCTGGTTCCGGAGAGTGGACTGTGCCTCCCTGCCACCTGTTGGCTCTCCACCTTTACCCTTATTTTACAAAACCCTGGGAAGCAGGCTGGGATGCAATCAAGCCCGGGGATGGGGCAGAGGAGGGCGGTGCATGCATTAATCATTCCTTCAGACATTTGTAGGTTAAAAAAAGATACAAAAACTCAACAAGTGGTTTGTGCTCCAAGGCTGGTTACAATGTGGACTTAGAAAGCTTGTCAGTAAGATCTGTGCACTCTGTTGCCTCAGAACCCCTTGGGTTTGGAAAGAAAATAGAAAAAGAGACTGTAAAAGAAAATAGACCTATATTCTCTCATTCATCCTCTCTTTTCTTCCTTTTTACAGTCTGCCCAAGTTGGAGAAGGACTCCAGTTTCCCTTCACCTTTCCTATGCCTGTGTCCCAGCTTTACAGAAGGATGAAATAGGACCAGGGACATGGCTCAGTGGGTAGAGACATTTGCTAAGAAGTGTAATGACCTGAGTTTAGTCTCCACATAGTGGAAGGAAAGAACATTCCTGGATATTGTCCCTGTACCTCCACACACTGCTATCCACATGTATACACATACATGTTCAGTGAGAAAATAAATAATAAACATAATATAAGTTTTAGAAAAGATGAAATATGCACATTTTGACCGTGGAAGACCAACTCCAACTTGGGAAATCACAGAGAGCTTTTTTGACAAGAGCAGCTGAAGACAGAGAAAGTGTTATATAGTAAGATGGGACTCTAGAAGTGTTTCATTAATAGATGTCCCTCTACATTCAAGGAAACAATAAAGGTGGAGTAGAAGGGTTCCTCCCCCTAACAAATACTTTGAACTATCCAGGAATAAAAGGGCACCCTATTCAGTGGCCAGCATGGGCCAAGGCTGGGAGACTGCTAAGAAAGTAAGGCTCACTGAGAAACTACAAAGAAGCACAGGCAGGGGCCAGTTCACCAAAGGCCTCTAATGTCATGCTAAGGATAGCAGAGCTGACCCAGCTGGCTCTAAAGATCAGCTGCAGAGTTCACGCAGGGAAGCGCTGAGCTTAGATCTCTGTGTCTGGAAGTCCACTGTGGCAGTGTGTGCCGGAAGGAATCTGGAGGTGGCAAGACCAAGGCAGTCCTGGGCAGGAAAGTGAAGCTGATGGAGTAGCAACTGCGGGAGATGGAGGAGGCAAAGGGAGCACAGTGACTTCCCCAGTGAGGAGTAGGAAAGCAGGCGCAGAAACCTCACCTTGTCAAGCACAGGGACGCAACCCCGTGCCCGCAGTTATTGGACACGTGATAAGGCTTCATGGCAAGGGGAATCCGCCAAATAGTAGAGCAATGACAACTGGGAAGGAGACAAAGGTCTTAGGGGTAGACTCTAGGGACCCGAAGCCCAGAAACTGTGCAGGGAGCCTGGAGGTGCTGGTCTATGGCCAGGGAACTGGCAGGGAGTTTCTAGAGTCCAGAGCAGGCATCAAGCAGCCAGGAGTGGAGGTATACACCTGCAACCCCCGCACGGGGGAGGCTGAAGGAGGATAGCAAGCCCCAGGCCAGCCTGGGCAGCTTCACAAGACATTCTCAAAAAATCAGATAAAATAATAGAACCCAAAGCATGTTCCCATGGAACTAGGAAGTGTTTGCTATTCCTTCTAGCCACTGACATGTGACATCCTAGCAGCCATCCTCTTCTGGTCTTAGGAGACACATTCTACGCTCCTGGAAAACTGACCCCCCTCCCTCCCTACACACTGGGGGTCGGGGGGAAGGGGTGTGCACTAAGAGGCTCAAGGTAGAGAAAACTGGGTTAGGGCTCTTTCATGGCAATCACTGCTACTCTTGTTCTCACACGTGACCACGTGACTGGAGGGCTGAAGCAACCTTGGGAGAGCTGGAGGAGCCTTGGCTGGATGTGTGGTTCCACATCTGGGCATTCCCAGGTCTCCACGCCTGGTACCCCTGCAATGGAGGTATATTGTTCCTCACTGGCCACATGCCTGATTGCCTCGATAGGAACCACCTTTAGAAATGAGACATCCCGCCAGCAGACAGAAGGTTCCAGGGCTTTGGCTGCACAGAACAGGAATCAAGTAGGAACAGGATGACCATCTCTAATTCAAATCTTTCCCTCTACTGACACCCTTCCTACAGTGTCTCATTGGTCTCTGCCAGCTTGGCAGATAAAAATGCGTATCTTATGAGTCTAGCTGCTTTTTTTAAAATTACTAGTACATTTACAAATGGTTCGCATATTTACTGGTCATTTACATTGAACCACACATCCATGCTGGGTACCCTGTTCTAATGTCTTTTTCCTATTGATTCCTTCTGCTATGAACCCTGAGACTGATACTGTTGAATTCTCCCAATTTACTATGGCCTATTGAATGTGATACTTTTCACATTCAAAATATTTCCAGTCACGTTTTCTTTTTTCTTTCTTTCTTTTCTTTTTTTTTTTTTTTTTTTTTTTAGTTTTTCAAGACAGGGTTCCTCTGTAGCCCTGGCTGTCCTGGAACTCACTCTGTAGACCAGGCTGGCCTCAAACTCAGAAATCCACCTGCCTCTGCCTCCCAAGTGCTGGGATTAAAGGTGTGCACCACCACTGCCCTGCTCCAGTCACATTTTCTTTTCTTTTCTTTTCTTTTTTTAAAGATTTATTTTATTTATTATATACAAGTACACTGTAGCTGTCATCAGACACTCCAGAAGAGAATGTCAGATCTCATTACAGATGACTGTAAGCCACCATGTGGTTGCTGGGATTTGAACTCAGGACCTTCAGAAAAGCAGTCAGTGCTTTTAATCACTGAGCCATCTCTCCAGCCCCAGTCACATTTTCAAATCATTCCTCTATAATGTCTGATTTTCTTGTTAAACTGGATTTGGCAGTGGTTTTATAAATATAACACTCTATCTAAATCATTTTGTCTGGTTGTTTTTAGTTCCTTAAGACAGGCTCCTTGCTATATAGCCCAAGCTGCCCCTAACACTGATATTCCTCCTTCAGCTGACTTGCTTTAGTCTATTATCTTTTTAGTATCATTTCTCACATGTAGTTCTTTATCCTGTTTCAATTGGAGAAAAATTAAATCCTGCCTTTTTCACATTTATCCATTTCTATCCATTTTTAAAATTTCATTTTCTTACATTATCTAGTGGCGGTGGGGCGACACTAGCGAGTGGAGGTTCAGAGGGCCTATAGGACTCAGGTCTATCATTCCACCATGAGGACCCTTGGTATCAAGTTCAGGCTACAAAGAAAGTGACTTTTCCTACTGAGCCATCTTGTCATACCCTGGTCCCTGCCCCACCCCACCAATCTCTCTCTGTGTCTCTGTTTCGCTGTCTCTCTGTGTGTCTGTCTGTCTGTCTGTCTGCTCTCTCTCTCTCTCTGTGTCTCTGTCTCTCTCTCTCTCTCTCTGTCTGTGTGTGTGTGTGTGTGTGCGTGTGTGCACTATAGGCTGGTAGATTTTTTCCCTACATTATTATCCACATTATATTTAGAGGCAGGGTCTCTGACTGTTCTAGCTTGTTTTCTGTTGCTGTGAAAAACACTTGAGCAAAAAGCAACTTGGGAAAGAAAGGGTTTATTGTACCTTACAACCTGTCCAATCACAGAGGGAATTCCGGGCAGAGGAATCTAGGGGCAGGAACCAAAGGGAACTCGGCTTACCCTCAGGCCAGAGTCCAATCTGATCTAGGCAACTCTACAATTGAGGTTCCTTTTTCCCAGATAATCTAGGTTCTGTCAAGTTGGCAGGGGCATGCTGTGAGAGGTAGGTGCATGTAGCAAGCAGCTGTCTCATCTGCAGCCAAAAACAAAAAACAAAACAAACAAACAAAAATCAGAGAATTGTGGGCAGGGAGCAGGAGTGAGGTAGAGAGAGAGAGCAAAAGAGAACTTGTTCAGTTGCAGGCTGTGGTCCTTATTAGTCACCCAACCCTCAGGAGACAAGAGCACAGGGGCCCTGATGTTTCCATTGCGCTGTTGGTGGAGAGCAGTGTTGACAAAGGTTACTGAAGACATCTGACTAGGGTACAGGGAGACGAAGAGAGATAGTGCAGCTGCTCTTAGAGGGGACCACAGCACAGTCCCAGTCCTTTCCTGTCATCTCTGACTCCCTTCCACTCTGTGAGCCTCTATTAGATAGGACCCAGGAGCTTGATAGACCTTAGACACCTAGCTCCCACCCTGGTGTCAGAATCTACCTTGTAGTCAGTCTTCAAGTGGCACATTGCTCCTCTGAAGGGGGAAGGGAGATGCCAGGACTCAAGGAGCCTGGGCTGGGTGCATCCAGATGCTCAGGCAGAGACCAAGCCCCCCTCTAGCTCCCTTCGTTTGGAGTTCCTGGCCTCAGGGGCAGGATCTCTAGGGCACTGAACAGCTAACAGATTAATGTTTCCATCAGGCTCCAGATTCAGTTGGAGTCTGCTTGTTTCCTGCAGAAACAGCCCTGGAGTATCTATGATACGTTAATGTGATGGAGCAGTCCGGCATGCATCTCTTAATGCAGGCTGAGCTGATTGATGTGTCAAAGGATAATAACTATGCCCAGCCCACTATGTAATCTTGCTGGAAAGGCCCAGGTGAGGGCCATCAAAGGCCTGGAGAAAGCCACACTCACCACAGTGTTGGGTAGGAAGGACCATCTTCTAAACTGTTATAACACAAGGTTTCCCCCATGGCATTGGGATCTTATATCAGTTGAGAACCAGAAACTACTAACTAATTCATTCAGTATATATTAGTTGACCTCAGACAAGGAGCCCTTGTTACTATATAGCTTCTTGAGGTGGATGTAACAAAGTTCCACAAAGTAACCTAAAGAAAAAAGAAAAGTAGCTGAAGGCACACGCCTTTAACCCCAGCACTCAGGAGGCAGAGACAGGCAGGTCTCTGTGAGTTTGAGACCAGCCAGGGCTGCACAGAGAGACCCATGGGAGACTGCCAGTGAATGTCACATCCAGATAAATGATGCCGGTGGTCCAGGGAAGATCCTGTGAAACTTTGTTTGGGAGATTTTAGTGGCCAAGAGCTGGCCCCCCGTGGACAGGACTCACAGAGACAGGCATATATATATATCCCATCCCCAATGTCATGACTGTCTAAAGAGGGCATTAATAGCTTCATTCACTCTTGACTTGCCCTGGCACACAAGAAGAAGCACTTAAGAACTGTTAGTTGGAAGGAAAATAAATGGAAACCTGCACTTAGTTGTCACAACTGTTGTGATAAAGTAATGGAGTCACTGGCCAGGGGCCAGGACAGCTGGGTTTGTACCCCAAAGCTGACACTTCCTGGTTAGTTGGTCTCTGATCCTCAGTTTCCTCAACCATAAGAGAGAACTGGTATTCCATCTGTGTGGTTGTTTTCTTCTGGCTTATGTGACCTGTCCCCCACAGACTCGTCAACTGAGTGTTTAGTCCCCATGTGGCTGCACTTTTAGGGACCATGACTACAATGTAAAGCTGAGGAGGAAGAATCTAGTTGGAGGTCAGAGTTCCCAGCAGGTGAGCCCTGGGGAACTGTGCCTGGTCCCCACTTGCTATCTCTCTGCTTCCCAGCTGCCAGCAGGCAAGTGGCCTCCCTCCTCACACCCACCGCTATGATGTTCTCTCTCCCAAGGCTCAGGCAGTGGCACCAAGGTCTGTGGGTTACACCTGTGGAGCTGAGCCGCCTCTGCCCTGAGCTGTGCTCCCGGATGACTTGGCCATACCACACAGTAGTAACTCAAATAGCTCTCTGCTGCCCTCCTATTCTCCTTTCTCCTTCCTCCTCATCCTGCTGTCCTCCTCCTCCTGCCATCTCCCCCTTCCCCCACACTCCCCACCCTCCACCTATTTTCCTTCTCTGTGACCTTCTGCTGAGTGTTATTTGCATTCCACAGCTTAGCTAAGGCACTGATGTTCGGGTATAAAGAAAAGGTAGTTATTGTGGGTAGGCTGTGGTGGCTCACACATTTAATCCCAGCTAGAGAAGCAGAAAAAGGTGGATCTCTGTGGTTGTGAGGCCAGGCTGGGCTACCTAGTGAGATTTTTGTCTCCAAGAAAAGATAGTCACTGAAAGAAGCACAGAGTGATTTATATACCACCCTCCCCCACAGAACCATTTAAGCCTTCCTAGTTTCCCAGCGTTCCAGAGTAAAGCAACCTACTCGGCCTTAGAGGCTTTCATGAAACTTCATCAAAACCACTCTGGCACTGTGGGAACAAACATGGAGCATCCAAGCCTGCTTACAAGGGCCGGCTTCCCTCACAACTTAATGGTATGAGAAGTCACAATCTCCACTTACCCATGTGCACTTGCTGAATCCTTTCTCTTCTTCCATCTGGTGGTGGCGGTCCCATAACAATCAAAAGAGACTGGTAGATGTTTGAAGCACTGTTTTTGGAGGTGCTGAGTTTGAAGGTCTGTGGGAAGAACATGCAGAGAGCTTAGAAATGATGTCTGGTCTCCAATGTGCAGACATGTGCGTGCATTCATGTGTATTCAAGAGAGAGAGAGAGAGTGTGTGTGTGTATGTGTGTATGTACATATATGTGCATGTGTGCATGTGCAAGTATGTTTATATGCATATGTGTGAAGTAGAAATTTCTGGTTTCTTTGAAGACTCAGTTGTGTCGTGTGATGTTTTTCTGGAAACTGTCTTATGGTGTTTCTGCTGAAGCAGACACATGGGAGGATGTTTTGCTGAGAACAGACACGTGCTGTTTTTCTGGAAGCTGCCTGGAAAAATGGCATGTGCTATTTTTCTAGAGCAGATGTTTGAGAGGACACGTCATATTTGGAAAGGGTATAAATATAACCCAACAGATAGTGGATGATGTTGTGTGGCATTGGTTCACCTTGTCACTCTGCTGGTCATCATTTGTCAAAACTTCATAGAGAGAAATGCACCAAAGAACTTCTGGTGGTGTTCCAGCCAATTGGCAGAGTCTCAGGATTTCTTCTAGATCAAACTGCCATTGCTGATTTGTGTGAACTGAACTGCTGATATCCTGACAACACAGATTGGGTTTGCTACAAAGAACTATTTCTAAATAGGTCCACATGTTCCTTTGCCCTATTAACCTTTCATTTCGACTACCTCTAGTGAGTGGTGGGCTAGAAGGGAAGTTAAAGTATTTAAGTACGCTTATTAAAGTAAGGTTTTGAAAAATATAAGTGTGTGTGTGTGTGTGTGTGTGTGTGTGCATGTGAGCACGCACGCAGAGGAAAGACATCTGTCTTATCTATTCCCCTCTCACCATTTAAAAAGGATGTTTTGTCACATTCATTTATTTTTTCTGGGTGCTTGTGTATGTATGTAGGCACATGCCAGGGGCAGCTTTCAGGAATTGTTCTCTCCTTCTGCTGTGTGGGTTCTGGGGCACAAAGTCAGATGCTCAGGAAGAGCAGCAGACATCTTTATCTCTTGATTCATCTCATTGGCCCTCTACCTTACTTTCTGAGACAGTGTCTCTCACTGAAGCTCCACCATCAGCCCTACTAGCTGGGCAGCAACCACCAATGCCTTTCCTGTGGGGATACAGGGAGACACTGCGCCCAGATTTCGATATTAGATGGGTACTAGGGAGCTGAGCTCAGATCCTCACATTGCATAACAGATACATTACCCACTGAGCCATCTCCCCAGCTCCAATAATCCTCTTATACTCCTGTGTGTGTGTGTGTGTGTGTGGTTTTTCAAGACAGGGTTTCTCTGTGTAGTCCTGACTTTCTTGGAACTCATTCTGTAGACCAGGCTGGTCTCAAACTCAGAGATCCACCTGCCTCTGCCTCCCGAGTGCTAAGATTAAAGGTGTGCATCACCTTAATCTTGTCTTATAATTATTCTTTTTATACATGGAAAAACCAAGGCTCAGAAACACCAGGAAACCTACCTTCCATAGCCACCTAAATGGCCACCCTGGGATTTGAATCTAAATTGGCCAAGCCAGGCAGAGTTCTTTACCCTGCAACAGCTCCTGTCCATGTTGCCACCCCTCTGAGTACCTGCTAAGGGCCAGTCTCTGCACATACTTCACCCATGTCATCAGGCAGCCCTCTGGATAAGAAAAAGGAAAATAACCTTCCCAAAATGGCAGAGCCTGTCTACCTCACTGTCTTACCTGCCACCTACAGACGTGAGGCCACATGGCAAAACGTCATTCCTGCTACTGTGACAGAGTGCATTCTCTAATGCTGAGCATGGTGTTATGCTAGCAGCAGGCAATCAGCTGGCACCAAGTATTGGATTGTGGAAATGCACAGAGGGAGGCAGCCACAGGGATGGGAACCAACTGTTCCACATTGTCTTGGGTCCTTCATGTTGGGAGGCTGCATTCCTGAAGTCCCGAGTATGTCCTGACCTGTCTCTTAGGGCCTCAGTCAGAGAGCTGCCTCCAGCCATGGTAACAGCTGCCAATGCCATGATTCTACGGTTCAGCACCTGTGTGCTCCATATGCTGACAGGCCTCTCTGTGAGTTGAACTGGGCAGGAATAAGGGGGATACATGTAGAGGAAATGATAGGGAGAGCAGAGGGAGGGTACCAGGGCCATGGAACCAACAGCAGCCAGAGGTGGGTATGAATCGCCACCATAGGCAAGAAGGTGATTGAAGAGACCCAGGAGACTTGACATTCAGAGGTGGCGTTCGCTGCTCTTCCTGATCTCTGTAAAATGGGACTCTAACTTCTTGTGAAGATAAAGGCAAACTGGTAAAAGACTCTCTAGCATCCGGCAGTGCCTTGTAGATTCCTCTGCACCTGCCCTAGTAGGTGATCGATGACAGACAGGGACACTTTCACAGTCTGTATTACAAAGACACACGTGTATGCTATATTATGGAAAGGAACATGTTATTACTACCTCAGCAAGTGCACACTAGTAATGGTTTGTTGTTTTGAGTTAATCTCCTCTCAGTCCTGAGGTCCCTGGATGAGTTCAAGGTTGACACCAGCAGAAACAAACTAGACTCAGTATTTCTAGAGCTGCTTGAGCTCAGAATCCACAGGAGGAGGGAAGAGGAATGGTAAGAAGAGAGGCACAGACACCCAAAATCTCAGGGGCACACCTGAGCTCTGGAATGATTGATCACACCTGTCCCTACCCACTTCACCCTGTATGATGTGCTGTCTGACCGTGGGCTATAAGACAGATCTCTGGATACTAATCCACTGTCTCCTCAGACATAGCTCTCAGAATAAAATATGATTTTAATAGTTAGTTCTTGTCCTGGCTTCTGTAACTGGCAGATAGCACAAACCAAATTCTGGTAACACTAAGAGATGAAAATTGAAGGCCCTGAGGCTGAGGAGATGGTTCATCTGTTAAGAGCACTCACTGACTGCTCGTCCAAAGGACCCAGGTTCGATTCCCAGCACCCACATGACTGCTTACTGCTAATTGTAACCCCAGTCCCAGGGGATATGACAACCTCTTCTAGCCTCTGCAGGTACTGTGCATGCAATGGTGCATAGACATTCATGCAGCCAAAATACTAATACACATAAAATAATTTGGGGAGGCTGGAGAGGTGGCTCAGTGGTTAAGAGTACTGAATGCTCTTCTAGAGGACCCACGTTCAATTCCCAGCACCCACATGGCAGCTCACAACTGTCTGTAAATATAGTTCACAAATATCTGACACCCTCACCCAGACGTACATGCAAGCAAAACACCAAAGAACATAAAATAAAAAATGAAAATAAAAATTAATAAAAAATAAAGGCCCTGCCCTGACTATAGCACATCTATAAAGGTCAATCCCCAGGATTTACATAGTAGAAGGAGATAACAGATTCCTGAAGTTGTCCACTGTGGTTGGGGTGTGTGTGTGTGTGTGTGTGTGTGTGTGTGTGTGTGTGTGTGCGCGCGCGTGCGCACACATGCCTAAGAGCACATATGAACAAATAAGTAAATACCACAAGTAATTCTACAGAGAAACATCTCCAAAACACTGCTGTCTTCTGCACCTGGACTGCACTTTCACAAATAGCTTCCCATAGACTCTTTGCATGGTAACTTCTCTGCATGGCCCCTTCAGTCCTGGGCCTTCAACTACCACTGAGGCTGCACCTCCACCAATGGCCTCTCCTGACCTCTCACAGTGCCGAGCATCAGCTGCTACCCCTTCATGTTTCAAAAGCAGTACCACCTGGGTGACTCTTATACATTACCAAGTGTGGCTGCCAACACGAGGTACAACCGTGGCTGCTTCTGGAACACAGCTTCTCTGTGTTCTCAGGAAACACTTCCCAGAAGATTTCACTTTAGTGATGCTGGTCTCTTCTTAATCACTGCTAATTTCTTAGCTGTAGGTAACTACATCAATCATCCCAGTAATAGAAAGGTTTCACTTTAGTAGTTCTGATATCTTGTTAATCACAGCTGATTCCTCAGCCCCAGCTAACCAAAACCACAGAATCTTCAAAATCAAAATAACGACGACCATGATAAGAGTCTTAAATCTTTCCTCTGAAATTTTATAAGCCAGGCCTCCATCTTCTGCACTGTTCTCAACATTATCTTCCAAGCTCCTACACAACATCCCACAGAACTCTTAACACCTAATGGCTCTTCTAGCCCAAAGTTTCAAAGTTCTTCCATAGTTCTCCCCAAAACACGGGAGAACTATTCATCACAGGAATACCCCACTATGTGGTACCAATTTGTCTTTGTCAAGGTTTCTATTCCTACACAAAGCATCACAACCAAGAAGCAAGTTGGGGAGGAAAGGGTTTATTCAGCTTACACTTCCACACTGCTGTTCATCATCAAAGGAGGTCAGGACTGGAATTCAAGCAGATCAGGAAGCAGGAGTTGATGCAAAAGTCACGGAGGGATGTTACTTACTGACTTGCTTCCCTTGACTTGCTCACCTTGCTTTCTTATAGAACCTAAGACTACTGCCCAAGGATGGCACCACCCACAATGGGGCCTCCCACCCTTGATCACTAATTGAGAAAATGCCTTACAGCTGGATCTCATGGAGGCAGTTCCTCGAGGGAGGCTCTTTCTCTGTAATAACTCCAGCTTGTGCCAAGATGACACACAAAACCAGCCAGTACAAACTCTTAGAAAGGAAACATTTAATTGAGGCTGGCTTACAGTTCAGAGGTTTAGTCCACTATCGTCATAGTGGGAAGCATGGAGGTATCCAGGCAGACACGGTGCTGGAGAAGGAGCTGAGAGTCCTACATCTGGATCCACAGGCAGCAGGAAGTAACTGTGACACACTGGCCAGGTTGAGCTTCTGAGACCTCAAAGCCCACCCACTAGTGACACTTCTTCCAACAAAACCACACCCACTCCAGCAAGGCCACATCTCCTAATAATGTCCCTTTCTAGGGACCTATAGCACCATTTTTATTCAAACCACCACAGAGTTCCACATCTGGAGTATGTTAATTAAATATTTCACTGCTGTAATAAATACCCAAGAAAGATAATTTGAAGAAAGACTTGCTCTGGTTTACATTTCTAGAGGCTTTGGGTCAAGGTTTGTTGGACCTGTGGCTTTAGGCCTGAGCTTAGACAGAGTATTATGGTAGCAGGGTCATGTGGAAGAAGCTGTTCACTTATGGCTGACAGGGAGAAGAGGAGGTTGGGGAGTGAGAACATACCCAGAGAACAAAGCCCCCCAAAGACGACAGTAAGCAACTGGAGGGAGCAGCCGGACATAGGGCGGAGAGTGAGACCAAGCTGGAACCCACCAGTATGTGACATCCTCCATGCCTAAAGCCGTGGCAGCCTTCAAACCGTGGAAGTTGCCCTTCCTCACTGTCTCATGAATCCCTCGAATGTTCCTCTCTGAGGCTCCTCCAAGGGCATCCGCTCATACAGGAGGGCAGCAGCAAAGGGCGGACCAGAATGGAGGTGAAAAGCAGACATTTTTAGGCCAGCTTCCATTCAGTCCCTGTGGTTGTGGTTTAAAGATAGAACCCAGGTCATAAGCCACAGACTGTAGTGCCCCAGACCCCAGGGAAACAGAGTTGGATGGCTTCCTGGAGACCACAAGACCCACCATTTTACTGCATGGATTGACACACCAGGCCCTTGCCTATTGCTAGACGCTGTGGCAGACCCTAGATTGGCTAGCGGCCAGTCTGTGTCCTCAGCCAGCACCCCAGTAGCCAGGGCCTCAGCTGGCAAGTGGCTGGCTCCTCCCACACTCGGGCAACTGCAAAAAAAAAAAAAAAAAAAAAGCAGAGCCCTAGGCCAGGACACCAACCTTTCTGTTTGGCTATGGAAAACTGCACAGCCTACAGCTGGGGTCAGGCCAGGCCAGCCAGGCACCAGGCACAAGGCAAAGAGGGAGAGAGCCAGCTCATCTCCTGGGCACCATCACACGAGGAACTTTGTCAGAAAAGTGTTTTAACTCTCACAAAATATTTCAAATGCATATAAATCTGTAGAAACCACATAACCAACACATGAGTCCCACCATCCAGTCCATCTGCATTTATATGTTTGCCTCAGGTCTTGTTTTATGGGAGCAAAGCATTTCAAAATGAAGGAACCCCTCCCCAGGCTCACCCCACTTCCTGGTGAATAGACAGCAATTGTATCCTGCTGCTTACATGAGTATCTTTAAGGATGTTTTAACATGTCAGCTTATACGTGCATGCCCATATGTATAATACTGTCTGAGATTGGAACGTCTATTAGGATTTTTCCTATTTTTTTTAAAGATTTACTTATTTATATGTATGAATACACCGATGCTGTCTTCAGATGTTCCAGAAGAGGGCATCAGATCTTGTTACAGATGGTTGTGAGTTGGTTGTGAGCCACCATGTGGTTTCTGGGATTTGAACTCAGGACCTCTGGAAGAGCAGTCAGTGCTCTTAACTGCTGAGCTATCTCTCCAGCCCCTTTTTCCTGGTTTTTAAAGCATGTGTTCATGGGTCCATGTTCTCATCCAGGGTTTTCCAGAGGGCTGGTCTCCAGTAGTTCCCCAAGGTACATATTCTGTCAGATGGGCAGCTTTTCTTGATGAGACTGGTCAATCATACATTTGCACAGAGTGAAGCCTATGGGGCAGGTTGGTCTGGGCAGCGACTGTGGTCTGGAAGAAGGTTAAGTTGAACTGGTATAATTTCAGGATGGCCAGGTTAGCCTCCAGATCACAGGCATTCTGTGATCTTGGCCAGAGCCTCTGCATATTGCTCCAGGGTAGCCAAGTTCTCAGGATCGTACCTGTTAATACTCTTGAGCAATTTGCCCACGTTTGCTCTCATCTGCTCAAACATCACCTCACCGCCATGGTCACTGTCACCTTCTGCCGCCCCAGCTGATGTCGAACACCAGGCCCAGAAGAAAAAGACATGCTTCCATGCTTGGCTTTTTACAAGAGCTTTGGGAGTCTAACTTGCTCCTCCTACTTGTGTGGCAAAGACTTTTCCCACTGGGCCATCTCTTTCCTGTGTCTTAGACTGACTTGTATTTTACCTGTGACTCTAAATTAAGGGTCAGCAAACCCTTGTGTAGAAAGCCGGCATGTAAATTCTTGAGGTTTGGCAAGTCAGGACAGCCTCTGTTATACAGCCTCTGTTGTTGCTGTTTCATTTGTCCAGCTAGAAAGGAGAGACAACATTCTTCACATCTCCAGGATGCACAGAAACAGGCTGTTGAGCAGATTTCGTAGGTGGGTGGGGCTTTGCCAGTTCCTCCTCAAGGAGATTATCTACCTGTCTCTACTATGTGGATATCCCAGTGCCTGATAATGGTCAGTGATGTCACTTCCAGTTGGTCACTGATACAAACATGACGATGAGCGTGCTGTGTGAGGATGTGGAACCCTTGGGTAGAAAGGGCAAGCATTAGGCATGGGTATCTTCAACTCCAGCGTCAAGTTTTCTACAAACTGGCAGCAGTTCCTGAACCTGTCCCCAGCTCTGAAAACTCACCAGCACATTCGGTAATATGGCTTTCTGCATAGAAAGAAACTTCACTTCGCTGCCTTTGCTTTTGGTTTCCTCCTTCCTGTCAAGGACCACTCTTTCCAAACTCACGGGCAACTGTCAACAGCTCATCATGTGAATCTGCGTGTTGCGTTCACGCTCCATGTCCTACATTCTTGGTTGTTTGACTGGTTAGAATATTAATGTCTATAGCGACTCTGAAACACTCTGGGCATGCACCCTTTGTTGGCTGTATTTATTACCAACTTCTATTCCTAGTCTGTGGTTTCACTCTAAGCTTTGTAGGATTTTTGGCCAAGCAGAACTTTAAATAGTGAATGATGTCAAGGTTTCAAACAAGTGGAATCTAACATCATTTTCCTTTTGAGTGTATCCTTTTGGTATTTTGTTGAAGAAATTTCTTTCAGATGCTAGAGATTAGTTTGGTTGGTAGAGGGCTTGCCTAACTTGCTTGTAGCCCTGGTGTCTGAGTTAGGGTTTTATTGCTGTGAAGACACACCATAACCAAGGCAACTCTTTATAAAGGAAAACATTTCATTGGGGCTGGTTTGCAGGTTCAAAGGTTTAATCCATTATCATCATGGTGGGCAACATGGCAGCATCCAGGCAGGCATGACACAGGAGGAACTGAGAGTTCTACATCTTGATCCACAAACAGCAGAAGGGGATTCTGTGCCATACTGGGCAAATTGAGCATAGGTGACCTCAAAGCCCACCTCCATGGTGACAGGATTCCTCCAGCATGGTCACACTCCCTCCAACAAGGCAACACCTACTAGTGCTACTTTCTATGGCCAAGCATTTATACACATGAGTCTATGGGGGTGGGGGTGGGGCACATATCTATTCAAACCACCACACCTGGGTACTTTCCTTAGCATGGTACAAACCGGGCATGACGGAGCCACCTGTAATCTAGCTCTTGAGATGTAGAGGCAAGAGGATCCTCATTTTCAGTTACATAGAGTGTTCCAGGTCAACATCAGAGACATGAGACCCTTTCTATAAGTTAGATAGATAGATAGATAGATAGATAGATAGATAGATAGATAGATAGATAGATAGATAGATGATAGATAGACAAACAGAGGAATAAATAAACAAATAAATAAAGGTTGCTTACTATTTTGTAAGGACAAAGTTCGTATGTTAAGTCCCCAGCCCCAAAGTGACAATATAAGGGAAACCTCTCTTGGTGGCTGGGTTACAGAGTGGAGCCCTTTGGTAGGGTTAGAGCCCATGAGAAGGGATGAAGAAGAGTCTGCTTGTTCTTTATCCTGCTTTCCATCACGTGAGGATCCAGGTAATCCTCCTGAGCCAAGAGGGGTCCCTCACCAAGAGTCAACCAGGCTGACACCCTAACCTTAGCAAAGGGCTAGCCTGGACTATGCAATGCCCCTGCCTTTCCTGGTGCTTTTGTTTGTGTCTCAGCCCATTTTTATTTCTCATGGATTTTATGAATTGTCTGCCATGCGCCATGAAAAGTCCTATGGGGATTCGTGCAGAAATTCAGTTGACTTTGTAGATTAATTTGGTCAGAAGTGATCTAGTGTAATATGGAATCCTTTTATTCAGAACGTGTATGGTATAAATTTCCATCTGTCAGTCTCTGAATAATTTTTATATTTATCTTAATTCTTTAATGCTACTGTAACAAAATATCCAAGGCTGGATTATTTATAAACAGGAATTGATTTTCCCAAAGCTGAGGAGAACCAAAGTTCTCCGGGTCTACAAGGTCAAAGTCTCGCCAAGCTTGGTGTGAGGTGAGGGGCAGTCTCTATTTCAAAGACTGTACCTGGAATGTGGTGTCTGGAGGGGCCACGTGGTGGACTGGACAGACTCATTCCACCTTTATAAAGTGCTCGTCTGTCTGCCCTCACGACCTCATCCTTTCCAAAAGGCTCACATCTTAATTTCCATACTGGTGATTAAGCTTCAGTTCATGAATTTGGAGAGCGCATTCAGACTATAGCGATATTGTTCATAAAAGGAGTGGCATATTCTTTCTAAATGTATTCTCAGGTTTTAATTGTTATAATAAATAGAACCTGTTTATTTTCTGTCACATTTTCTAGTCTTTTCGTTTTGCTTTGGAGACAGAGCCTCATGTATCCTAAGCTGCCTTCAAACTTACCATGTACACAAGGATGACCTCTGACTTCTGATCCTCCTGTCTTCCCCTCCCTGGTATTAGCACCATCAAGTCAAGTCTATGCATCGCTGGGGATGTAGCCCAGCACCTTACGCATGCTAGCAAGCACACTACCAACAGCTGTGCTCTCAGCCCTCTGCTACGTTTTTGAAAGTTATTACAAGTGTACAGGAATACTAATCATTTTTTAAGGATTCAGTCTATTCTTTGTGTCTGGATGTGTGGATATGCATGTGTGTGTGATCTTGGAATGGTTGTTGGACCCCCAGAGCTAGAGTTACAGGCAGTGGTGAACTGCCTGGTGTTGGGGCTGGGAACTGAACTCTGCCCCTTGTAAAAGCAGCAAGAGCTCTTAACTACTGAGCCATCTCTCCAGCCCCTGTGGGGTACAAATCGTTTTTAATTTGATCTTCAATACAGCAACCTTGCTAACTCTCTCACTAGTCCTAATAATTCATCTACTTGATAACTTCTTTCTTGCATCTTCTACAGTGCAATCATACTGTCTGCAAACATGAATAGTTTTTCCTCTTCGATTCTTAAAATTTATTACCTTTATCTGCTTCTATTATAGGTTGGATCATATAAATTGCTGATTTGGGGAGCTTGTGACCTAAAAAAAAAAAATGGCAATTTCATTTAGTTTAACTCTACACATTCCTAAGATCTCCAGCACAGATCTAAATAAAACCAGTGATGGATGGAAGGCAGCCTGTCGAAGGCTGGCTCAGATGGAAATCGCTCACACAGGTTTTCCCTTTACCATACTGCAGGTCTATTGGGTTAAGGGAGTGGTGTGCTAAGGGTTGTATCGGATGCATATTTAATTTGTTAAGGTCGCCTATTACATTAACGAGTTGCCTGACTGGGCCGGTCCTTGTGTCCTTGGGCGAGCCCACATTTCAATGATACATTATTCTCCCTGTGTGCTCTGCGGTGCTTGACTTGGTTTTATTTTAGTTAGAATTTTAGAATCTGTGTTCATAATAGACAATAACAGCTAACATTTATTAAGTTTTATGTGTTCCGGGCCTATTAGACAGCATTAAGGTACTTTCCGTGACTTATTTCCTCTCTCCCTTAGAAGGCCTCCTAGGGAGGCTAGATCCTCTTTTTAAATATGAAGGAAGGAAGGGCAAAGAGAAGGAAACCACTTCTTCAAGATCACAAAGGAGATCAGTTATCAGACTCAGGAGGTCACACAGTCCCCTGGGTTAGAGACCCATCAGGCAGACTGGTCTATAGTGCACTTTTCTAATATGTTCTTGTTCCAGATCAATGCCAAGGTTATGCTACCCCCTAAAACAGCTCTTCTCAACTTGTGAGTCCCGGCTCCTTTGGGGGTCGAATGCCCCTTTCACAGGGCTCACATAAGACCATCAGAAGACACAGATATTTACATTATGATTCATAACAGTAGCACAATTACAGTTATGAAGTAGCAACGAAAATAGTTTTATGGTTGGGGGGGTGTCACCATGAGGAATTGAAGTAAAGGACTGAAGTGTTGGAAGGCTGAGAACCACTGGCCTAGAAAGTAACTAGATAGCTCTCTTTCTTTGTATCTTATTTAAAAAAAAAATCTGTGTCTGAAGAGATGGCTTAGTATAAGCACTTGCTGCACACACATGAGGACCTGAGTCTTCAGTACCCATGTAAACATCTGGGTGTGGTCACATGATCCTGTAACCCCAGCCCCGTGGAGTTCGCTAGCCACCAGCCAGCTCCAGGAACAGGAAGAGACCCTGCCTCAAGGCATACCATAGAGTTCATAGAGCAGGACCCGAGAGCCTCCTCTGGCCTCTGAGTTGGTGCATGTAACTAGCATGTGCATGTAACTGCACACGCATGTCTGCATGTACCTCACAGGAGCATTGACTCCTTTTTAGGCTTCTGTAGAAATATTTCGTCTGGAGTGCATTTACTGGTTTTTATTTTATTGCCTATCTAGTTGCTTAATTTATTTGCAGCTCTTGGTTTGTAGGTGCATTTTGCTGTTTTAAATCTGAGACATATAGGAAAACTACAAGTACCATATAAAGAACTTTGTGTCTTTAAAAAAATAATTACAAGTTTTTTTTTTAACTAACACACTGAAAAATCAGCTACTGAATCACATGTGTAAGAAATTCTACAACAGTACAATGGATGTTTCCTAAGAGGGCTTTTTAAGAAAGTTTAAATTTTGTGCCTTTTAAATGTTTTGTATTGGTATATATTAATTATTTTTAAAATGGGTTTGAGCTGGGTATAGTGGCACATGCCTTTAATCACAGCACTCAGGAGGTAGAAGCAGGGGGAACTCTGTGAATTTAAGGCTAGCCTAGCCTACATAGCAAGTCCCAGGACAGCCAGGGCTACATAGTGAGACCCTGTCTCAAAAAAAAAAAAAGGAATGTTCGTTATGAGATTGTCATACGTATGTACATAATATGCTTTGGTCATTGACCACATCCTCCCATTTACTTTTTTGTCTCCTTCCCCTCATCTTTGGTCCTTTTTCTTTCTCCAGAATCCTCAATATGCTCTCTCTTTCTCTCTGCCTCTACCTTCTCCCCCCCCCCCCCCATCCTGTGGCCCATCAGAGATAACACAGTATACCTTAGACAGTCAGGACTGCAAACAACTATCAGCAAGCAAACTCTCCCCACACCCCTCCCACCCCAGCAGTCTTCCAAGGACTGGGGTGCTTTCTGGCTCTAACCAAGGGTCTGCTAGCTCCACTTTATGTGAAAGGACCTACCCTTGCCTTTAGCCTCCAAAGTCCCACGCGTCGCAGGTTTCGGCTCTCTAAGTCTTTCCTGGTTTGGGTTCAGGGAGCTAATGAGCTTTTCTTCAGTCCTCTTATGTCTGTGGGCTCACTTTAATGAATCTGAACTGGTTTTGCCGTAGTTCAAGGAGCAGAGGATAGGAACCAGCCCTAGCTTGTTTGCTTTTGGTTTTAAACCCCTGGGCCAACATGTCAGATTACAGCAAGAAGATATTGGGGAAAGCTACTGGACCTCTGTCTTATTTTAAGGTTCAGAGGTCATCCCTCCTCCAGGCCAAACTCTGTTCATTTTGCCCCTGAAGCTGCTGGGTGCCTCTTGGTTATTCCAGGTGCAGGACTGGGACAACCAGTCTCTCTGACTGAGAGTCCCAGCTTGGGGTCCCCCTCTGGCACTGACACCTACCTGTTTTGAGTTGTCCTCTAACTCTAGATTCTGAAACTTAGTGTGGGCCACCTAGGGGTGGGGAGGTTGCTGTTGGCTCCTTTCAGCCTGGGTAAGCCCGGGCTAAGATGGGTGAGGGGGACGCAGCTGCCTGCCCTCTCAGACCCTCCCTTACCCTGTAACTCCACCCCTTCCCCAGTCCCCAAGACGAATGAGACAAGAGCTAGTCCACCCTCCCGAATGCCAGAATGCCACGCACTACCCGGCTCCAGAGTGTGGGAAAGTCTTGGGACCATCCTCCATAGCCACAGGTTCCTCCCAGACACACCCTGCTCCGAGTCTACCCCAAACTCGGGTTCAGTCTTCTGAGTGGGTGGGACCCACAGCAGTTTCCCAGGTGGGGAGCACGGGCTCCATCGGGTCCTAGTGCCGCCGGGCACGGAGAGACTGCCAGCTGGGACAGACGCTCACTCGCGGTTCCATTGTGGGTTGACCGGCAGCCACCTGACCGGCCATGAGGGGTACGCCCCTGTTCCTCTTCTCTCTGTTCGCTCTGCTTCAGCGTGGTGAGTTCTTTTTAGAGAAGGTGGGAGGGACAAGGGTCGCAGTGTGGGAGGAGTGGCCGGACCAGCTGGGGAGTGGGCGGGGCAAGCCCTATGGGGATGCAGGCTGACTTGGGTGGGTGACCTGTGAGGTTTGGGGTCCCGCTACCTTCTTCCATGCTGCCAGGTCACCATCGGTGACGAGTGTCTTCAAAGTGGGCAGTCCAGCTCAGTCCCGCCCGGAGGTCCCCAAAAGGTCCTCAGAGGCTCTTTTCATCTCTAATGAAGTGATGAACTTGCTAAGGTGTAAATGTTTGGGAGCAAGCCTGCTGTTTGGAGAGAGAGAGAGAGAAAGAGAGAGAGAGAGAGAGAGAGAGAGAGAGAGAGAGAGAGAGAGAGAGAGAGAGAGAGAGAGGTCACCGAGACACTAGCATCCCATACGCGTGAAGTATTTTTACACTTTGGGGGCGGGTCTTCCAGATATCACCAGCCGTGGGCACTGCCACAGCTGGTCCCCAAACCCTGCTTAGCTGAGGGCAGGTTGATGAACTGGGGTCTGCATCTCACAAGCTTACCATCGACACCGGAAGAGACTCACTCAGCTTTCCTCCCCAGGTTCATTCAGACATAAGTGAGGGTTTCTTCCAGACTCAGCTGCTCCCCCCCTAAATTCCAAGGTCCTTTGTAGCTTCTACCCCCACCACCCCAAGCTGTGTGTACATCAGCTTGTCCTCTGAGCTCCAATAGACCCAGAGAACTAAGGCTGCATCTTCCTCCCATAAAGACCACCTCCAGAAGGTGCTAGGATTGGGAGTGGTGGGACATTCAAGGTCTCCTTCTCTAACAGAGTTGGCACAGTATGCAGTGTGGCTTTAGGTCACTGCTGGGTACCCCTATTCCATTACCCTCTCTCAATCTCCCTATCTGTTCTATGTTAATAATCTGTCTTGCCTGTCATCTGGCAAACACTGGCAGTATTTCTGAAGTATGGTTCCACTAGGCTGTCTGCACCTTCTTCTACAAACTCCTGAACCCCAGCCTAGGTTCAAGGGATCTGAACCTGTGGAAATTGAACCTGGGGATCTGCTTTTATATAGCCAGGTGATTCCTGCCTGTGATTGGAGAAGCACTGACAGCACTTGGTGAGTTCCTTCTAAGACAGCATTCTGAGTTTCTAAGACACTCACAGCTACTCTTTAATGAGCACATGTCTGCATCACACAGGCCCCTCCTCCACTAAGCACACACCCTCACCTGACAAGCCCTGCCCTTCAGATACACACTTGCCAATGAGATTCTGCTAACCATTGCATCCCCAGACAGAAAGATAGCTCTCTATTTCTAAACTGGACATGTTTTCTCAGACTAGACACACACAGAGAGACATTCACAATTCCACTAAGGTCTCCTATGAGATTCTTAACCTTTCTCCCTTTCTTCAAGGGAGCATTCTTGCCAAGAAAAATCTCCAGAGGCGAGACCTTGTGCAGTGGCCACTGGGGCACTGGTTTTCAACACCGTATCATGATGACCTCTAGTGGTGGCTTCTCTGCTTAATTGTATAAAAGTTTGATTTAATAAAAGCCCTCAGGAGCTGATGGTGAACTTCCGACCTGACCTGTTACTTGTCTTTTGGATCTGACAGGCTCTGGAAAGAATTAGGAGTAGATGGCAAAGTCTACATATGTGCTCTTGGGGTTCCTCTCCACTTTGGAGGTGAAAAGAGGGGGTGTATTTCAGCCATAACAGCCCTGCTGGTCATTTCACATCTCTGCCCCCATCTGCAGACATGCTAACAGGCACAGACACAAGTTATAGCCCCAGCAGGGCAACCTCCCTCAGGGGCAAATTGGCAGGGGTATTAAACAAGTACAGGGGACAGGGAGGGCTTCTGTCTTAAGACGCCCCTGGACCTGGCTGTCTTATGTTGTAGTGACCCTCAACCATAAAATTATTCCATTGCTACTTCCTAACTGTAATTTTGCTACTATTTTGAATTGTAATGTAAATATCTAATATGCAGGATATCTAATATGTGACCCCTTAAGGGGTTGTGACCCAAAGGTTGAGAACCACTGGTCTAGGGGAATCCTGGAGTCCATATTTTGTCCATGAGATGGGGAGAGTCCCTTAAGTCGGCTAAATATTAAAGAGGACAAGCTGCAGGTGGGGAAGCTTAGTACCTCAGCAGGCTACGAGCCCAAGCACAAGGCCCCCCTCCCACTGGCTGAGCAGTCTAGAACCTATAGTCCAGCCAGACTAGCCTCCTGGGGCAGCAGAGACAGATCCAAGCTCCCCTGGAATTGCAGGACTAGGGGCTGGGTGCTGCAGAGCCTACCCCAGTGCCGCCACAGACTGCCAGGTAGATCTGTGACAAGTTAGATTCATCTCTATGAAATGAGAGGTCAGCTAGAATAAACAAGAAATTGTGAGAGGAACCTAGATTTATCCTTCGGCTACAGAAAAGCCCCAAGGGTATTTAAGCTGGTGGCCTGTGGAGAGGGAACTCAAGATGTGAGAAGCCAAGCTCAGAGTCAGTCCACTCATCTGCTGGACAACCCTCCCACCCTACCCCCCAACCCAGTGTGGGGGAGGGGCAGCAGGCAGCAGGTGTGCCTGGAGCATCTTCCTCAAAGCACTAAATATTGCATCTGTTCTAGATAGGCAGCCAGTTGGAAAGTGCATGGAGTAGGCAGGGTAGCAGCTGTTCACCATGAGCATGTGGCCAGCCCAGCACCCACCCAGAAGTTACTTCACCTTCGCTAGATCAGGGTGGTTCATATTCTAAGTACTCCATCCAAAGAGAAGGGAGTTTGGAAAGGTGTGAAGGCTCTTTAGGAAGGACGTGACCAGACTCCTGGGCTTGGTAAGATAGTCAACCCCCGACCAGCGTCCCTACCCTGACCTCTCTAGCCTTCTCCTCTTTTAGCTGCCTGTTCTCCTTCTCTACCTGGTGTTTCTTCTGACCATCCTCATCTCTTTTCCCGCTCCTGGACACCCTGTTCATGTGCCCTTGACCTTCCTTCAAGTCTCCTTCTTTGCATGTCCCACCCTCCACTGTCCACAGTCTCCATAATGGCATCATAGTACACAATCCAGTCCTTAAACTTCACCTTTACGTCATTCCCAACACAAGAGACGGATGAAACAAAGACCCAGATACCACTTGGCAGGGAGTCTTGGATGTACAAGAGGGACAACTCTTGGGCTGTGACTGCTCGGAGGGACGATGGCTGTCTGGGGTTCCCTGCAAGATGCTGCATTGGAGCTGGTCCTCAGTGTGGCTTAGAGCCAAGAACTCTGTCTTGCCGGAAGCCAGCTGCCAGCTGGACTACTCCATCTGATGTCTCAAGAGACCTTGTGTTCTGTAGGTCAAAGTCTGGAGCCAAGAAAGCCTCCCCTCGATAATCCTGTTTCCTTATTTCCTTATTTTATTTTGTGTGTGCTATGCATGTGTGTAGTGTAGCTGATGCATATAGGTGTCTTTCCTTGAACACTCTTTTTTTCTTCTTCTTCTATTTTTCTCAGTGTACCTTAAGCTTGCTAGTTTGAGCGAGGCTGGGCAGCCAGTATCATTCAGGGATACGCCTATCTCTGCCTGCCCCACAAGGCCACAAAGGTTATTTGTGGGTGTTTTAGGGACCCAAGCTCAGGCCCTCCTGCCTGCATGGTGGGCAGTTTACTGACACAAACTCCACTCAGACGTTGGTCAGTTGGGCTGGGAACAATCCTAGTGAAAGAAAGAGTGTGCTCAAAACCCAGAAGTGAGATAGGAAAGAGGCAAGCAGTGTGTATGGCCAGAGAAGAGTCTGGGGTCAGTCGAGGTGGAAAAGTAAGAGAAATATATAAGGTGAAAAAGATCAGCCATTGTTAAGAGCAAAAGGCCTGGACTGCCTAGTCAAAGCATTACTAGTGAAACTCTGAGAGGCTGTGGGCGGGGCTTCCCACAGAGTGCTGGGGAAGACAGCCTGGCTCAGGGGGAGTCCCTGGGGCGGGTGGGAGTGGACAGGACTGGAAGGCTGCTGGCACAGTCCAGGACAGGAAAGGTAAAGGAAGGCTTAGCTTAAGGGTGGAAATGGGAGGATAAGCTAGAGGAGTTGGGAAATGGAGCAGATGGGTCTCAGTAGCCCCGGGACATTGGGGGTGGGGCAGGAGTAGGGAAGAAAAGATACCCAGGATGTTGCAGTATGGAACAGAGTTTGCTGCCAGGAAGAGAACAAGGAACAGGTCTGTCCCAGAGGAAAGAATGACACAGGCAGGCCTGTTGGCACCCCTAACCCCCCCCCCCGCACAGCCGCACCCCCTCAGCCTCCCCTCCGCGCAGCCCCACCCCCACCCCATCCCGCATAGCCCTACCTGCTCAGTTCCCCTCCCCCACAGCCCCAGGGGTCCCACACTCTCCTGCTCACAGCCCACCTCTTCACTGTCACAGCCACAGTGGGGTTCCTCCGGACAAGGGCCCAGCAGGTCTGACTGTGCGATTTCCCAGGGGACTGCCGCCTGGCCAACGCAGAGGAGAAGCTGATGGACGACCTCCTGAACAAAACCCGTTACAACAACCTGATCCGCCCAGCCACCAGCTCCTCTCAGCTCATCTCCATCCGCCTGGAGCTATCACTGTCCCAGCTCATCAGTGTGGTAGGTGCCTGGGCAACTGTGGCCTGAGGCTTAGGAAAAGAGGCAGGACTTTTTCTAGTCGTCCCTTAGGGCCTCGGGGAGAGAAGTGGATGGCTGTTCAGGGTGCAGGGCTGGGAGTTAAGTGACAGGCATGTTACTTCTGACCTTGCCAGATGGATAACACTCCAGACTACTACACCTTTCTTCTACTATTTCATACTACTTCATATGTTAATACATATGTTTGATGGACACATATTAATTTTCTTTTGTGGACTGTAGTGTGGCATTACACTCAGTGTGTAGAAATATCCAGTCAACTATTATCAACCACTGGTACCAACTGCTATCCAGCTCCACCCTGTGCCCATCTCTCATTCCTCCTCCGGGCACAGCCTTTTGTAAACAAATGTTCTCCACTACTTTTCAGACAGTCAGGCCCTTCTCCCATATCTAAACAATTTACCTAAACTGCGAGGGTGATGATCATGCTTCCAGGTTAGGATTCTTTCATCCAAAAAAATATTACCTGTGCCCATACACATGCTGGTCTCTCTGCCCTGGGTGTTCTACCCTCTCTGTGCACCTCTGATTCATAGTTGGAGCCATCTGAAAACCCATGCTCTCATGGTGTTTTGTAATGGAACATCGAACGAAGAGTGGCTACAACAAAAAGGGCCATGCGACATATCACATGACCAGTAGCAGGTCGGTGCTTGCAGGGTTGCCCAACTCCACAATTCAAGGGTGTCAGGACTCTAGGGCATGGCCTGAGATGCAAATGACTGTGGGAAATGACTGGGAAATCTTTTGGATTCCTTTTGGAACAACATCAAAACTCTCTCAGTGTCCTGCCCTCTTGATAAACACATCTCACTGGCCAGGGCTAGTAACTTACATCCAAGCCTAACCAATCATTGGCCAGAGGAATAGAGTTACTCTGGCTGGTTTAGATCTGTTGGTGTGTGGCAAGGAGACTGGAGATAGTCCATAAGGTTTAATTGTGAAAGAGGAATGGTGGAGGAGGACCCTCAGGCAGGCATTCTATAGACCCCTTGCGGCCCTTTTCAGCCGGGTCTCCAACAGTCACCACTCCTAGCTTGCTCAGAGACAGCCTCCATGTTATAATTTGGTGGGGGACATAGGAACCAGGCCAGGAGAAATGATGAGTACAGAGGCTCAGGCCTGCGGATGAAGGTCTGGACAGGCACAGGAGGTTCGGCAGGTGTGGGAAGGAGGGTGCCAACATTCCAGGGGTTCCAAACTGTGTGAGGCAATAGGGGAGCAGAGGAAGGCACACGCTGTCGGAGTTTCCTCCCTTGTCCCCCACAGCTGTCCCAGCGTAGGGTTGTCTGAAGGAACCACGGTCCCTTGTAAACCTTCCCATGTCCCCACCAAAGGGTTAGAACCCTTGCCCCTGGAAACCACTTGGAAGAAGTGATCACCGGGTTACTGTGCCCAGCCATCAGGTGCTAGCTGATGGAGATGGGCCTCCTCTGGACAGTGTCACCTTCTCTCGCCAGCCCTGTGAGCCTTACAGGCCCAGACTCTCCCATCTTTACTTCTCAAGAAGGGTTTGCCCAAATTGGCAGCTGCCTCTGTACCCTAGGAGGGAGCCTAGCCCCAGAGACGGGAGAGCCACACAGCCCTACCTCTGCCCTTTCCCTGTTATGGAAAGCTGAAAGCAATGAAGACTTCTGGCCAGGCCACGCCAAGGCTACCATCTGAGCATCCCCAACCTGCAGAGGCCTTGTACTTAATCAGCAAGCCAGCTGCTTACTCTGGCAAGGGTGGACAGGCAGGCGGCTCTGGTCACACGGCCAGATCTGAGCTGTGGACCCTGTGGAGTAATAGAGGCTTCCAGAAGCGGAGAGAACACAGCCTACAGCTTCATTTCTGCAAGTGTCCCTGTGGGCTGTCATAGCCCCAAAGGCAAAATCCTTGGCTTCTATGGGGAAGGTTCCTTTCCAGTTTGGGGGAAGGTATTTGGTTTTGAGGAGTGAGTGTTAGGGGCATAGCCAATTTAAAGACGGAAAGTCTAGGAACAGACTAGGAGTTTGTACTGGAGGGGCAGGCAAGCTTTCCCACTCTTCTCTTCGAGGAGCGACAGCCAAGGTCCTATACCAATGTTCTGTCACATTCAGCAGCCATTAGTGGAGTAGAGAAAAGTAAGAGGCAGAAGAAATGCACAGGAGAAATTTCTGGAAGATAGAAAAGATCCATATCTTTTTGCTTGTTTTTGTTTCTGTCTTAGAGGCAGGGTTTCTCTGCATAGTCCTTCCTGTTCTTGGACTCGCTCTGTAGACCAGACTGGCCTCAAATTCTGAGGTTGCCTGCTTCTGCTTCCCGAGTGTTGGGATTAAAGCTGGACAATACCACTGCCCCGCTAAAATCTCTCATATCTTAAAATGAAGAGGCCGAGGAGACAACTCAGTGGACAAGGCTCGTTTCCATATCATATGAGGGGCAGACTACGGATCTCTGCAAATCAGGGACTCCGGAGGCAGAGGCAGAGGGTCCCCAGGGCAGGCTGGCTCTGTGGAATAGCTGGAATTAGTGAGCCCCAGGTTCAGCAAGAGACCCTGCCTAAGTAAGGGGAGAGCAATTGAAGACGACACTTGCCTTCGGTTTTGAAGCCTGCATACACGCCTGGACATCTGTGCACCCACACATGTACACACACGAAAACAAAGAAAACTGCATTTGTGAAAACACCTGGTACGCCTGACACCAGTACACTGTGGAAATCATGAGTCCACATAAAACAGTGTCTTGTTAGAAACAGGGTCTAGCTATGTAGTCCTACCTGCCCTTTACCTCAAGAACCTCCTGCCTCAGCTCTGCAGGTGTTAGGATTATAGATATGCACCTCACATCTTGCTTAAAAACTTTTTTTATTTTTTTGGTTCTTTGAGACAGGGTTTTTCTGTATAGCCCTGGCTGTCCTAGAACTCACTCTGTAGACCAGGCTGGCCTCAAACTCAGAAATCCGCCTGCCTCTGCCTCCCAAGTGCTGAGATTAAAGGCATGTGCCACCACTACCCAGCCTTAAAAACATTTTAAAAAGATAAATCGAGGTTTTCAGCTTTCATTGATGGCAGAGATGCTGGAAGATTAGCTTTCCTGGGGAACAATTAGAAGGGCTGGACAAAATGCTGGAGGGTAGGGAGGCCTCTATTTTAGGGTGATTGGAGCCTCAGCCAGGGTCCCGGAGGCGGCCCTGTCAGCCGTGGTACTTTTTCCCACACTGATGGCTGGCCAACAGTATCTGCCCAAGAAGCTAAGAACTGGGACAGAGAGTGGCAGCTGTGAAGCTGGCTGGTGCCCTGGCCATCCCAGGGCTGAAAGGATGTCCAGTGGCGACCTGGATCTGACCAAGGACTTCGAACCCTGGCGGGACTCCTAGGAGGGTCACCCCAGTACTGAAAATGAGCAACAACAGATCAGCCCTCACAAAAACAAACAAACAAACAAAAAAACCAAAAAACAGTGTTCTCTCCAAACCAGCTCAGCCCCAGACTCGATTAAGATGGTCCTCTGCACTGCCTGCCACAGCGCCCGTGGAGGAGCTGCAGTCAGATGGAACTCAGTAGGCGTGGGGACGGGGAGGCGGTCTGGTCAGTCCAGTGATTGCCACACCAGCACGAGGACCTCAGTTCAGACCCTCAGCACCCTGCAAGCGGTCCTCTGACCTGCACTCAGCGTGTGCACGTACGAGCAGCCACACAAATCAATGGATGTGGGGAAAAAAAAGTTAAACATTTAAGTTTTATGCTGAGTGTATTTTGCCACAATTCAAAATAAAAAAAAAAACTTTTCTTAAAATGAAAATAGCTGTCATTAATATATTCAAAGAAATGATAATGGAAATCTCCCTCAGAGAGCTAGGAATTTTTAAAATAAGAACCAATGGTCTGATTTTTAGAACTCAAACATATCAGAACCTTAAAACTTACTGGAAAAAAAAAACCTTATCAGAACAAGATTAGCCAACATTCATCTTTCTTCCTGTTCTTCCCCTCATAACAGCCTGGGCTGTGGGTGTTATGGTTGGAGCCCAGGGACCATCTTGAGCCAAGTATGTGAGCCATCTAGTGTGGCAGCAGAGAGAGCTGGAGAGGAGCCAGATGGGCTTGTAGAGCGAACATCTGTATATGCGCAAAATGTCACACGCAGGTCAATTTTGCTCTACTGATGTAATTACCTGGTTGAATTGCTCGAGGAAAAAATAACACTGGGAATTAGTTAATGAAGGGGAATCAGAGAGCACAAGATACAGTCAAAGAAATAAGGAAGGCCGAGATGGCTAGGGCACAGAATAAAGGAGCCCAGGGCATAGTGAGGCTGGGGAGTTACCAATCTAACCGAGTGGAAGAAAGGACTACAGAGCGAGATAAGATTGAAGAAAAATGGCAGGAACTTTAGAAAACTCAATCTTCCAGCAGAAGAAAATAGGGGTGTGTGTGTGTGTGTGTGTGTGTGTGTGTGTGATACAAAATGAATTTAGACCAATTAGATTGTGCAGTGGTCCAGGTGTGGGTACTAGCCTGAGTTATGATAATAGGATTAATTTATTCATCCAAAAATATTCATCAGGTATCCAGCCTATCCCTGTGACTCTAATTTTTTTTATTTTTTTCTCCTCAGGGTCCTAGTGGGAAGTAGAAACAGTACACAAAATATAGTGTCCAGGGGTAAAAGTGTTATGAAGACCGTATATGGTGTGTATGGTGAAGGGAGGCAGGGTGCTATTTAATGTAGGAAGGTTGGAGATTTCTCTGATAAGGTGACATTTCTGAGAGGTGAAAAAATTAAGTCAAAACTGCGTGAGTTTCCAGGGAAGGAGATGGTACAGAGGAGAAAAGGTAAGCGCGGCCACAGTGGGACTTGCAAATGCGGAAGCAGGCATGTCTGGGCCACCAGGCCCTGAGGAGGGCTTTGGCTTTTACTCTGAATGAACTCAGGGAATGCTAGATGGTTTACACAGAGCAGCAGTCTAAGGACCTGAGATTCCAAAGACACCGGAATGTCAGCTGCAAGGCTCCTGAATTGTCCACGAAACAGAGAGGAGCAGTAACAGAAGTGGAGAGAAACAGGCGATTCGGAGATGTAGGAAATGCGCTTGAGAGTGCTGGCTAGACCAGGTTTGGCGTGTCAGACCTTCCAAGGTCTGTTGTTGTTGTTGTTGTCGTTTGTTGTGAGTGGGGAACCCTGAGCTTTGTCTCTGATGTGCTGGTGTGAAATTCGTTTGAGTTACCTAATACGGTTTGCGTGTCAATGGCCTCCACAGACAGGCTCATGTGTAAGAATACTTGGTCTCCAGCTGGTAACACTCTTGAGAGCAGTTTTGGAATGTTTAAATAGTAAGGCCTGGCTGCTGGATGTAGGTCACTGAGGGTGGGCAATGGTTTATGACACTGTAGCCTGGCTTTCGTTGCAGGTGTGAATACCTGTTATCCATTTGCTGCCACAATGTGGCAGCCACAAGTTTCCACACCAAAGTCAAAGCCCTGGCTACCCTGTATCCCTTGCCATGAAACTGTGAGCCAGATCACTCCTTTCTTCCCCTGTAGTCACTTGTCAAGCATTTGGTTGCAGTGATGAACAAAATACTTAATATGGACGTTGAGAATGAGAAGCGAGCCATTGCTGAGGTGAACCTGTCCCAGGTGTGCATAAGGCCTTGGAGAACAGAGTCATACAGGGAATTGGGGCCGTATATAGCTAAAGAACTAGGGAAGTCCTAGCATGCTATAACCAGAGTTTAATGGATCATTTTGGTAAGCTTTGTGAAAGACGTGGGGAGTGGGGGGGATCATGGGGTGGGGGTGGGGGATGACAGGAAAGACTAGGCTCATGAGATTTCAGAAAGGTATATTCTGGAAAAAAAAAAACAAATCTGGTTCTGTTCTACCCATGCCCTAATAATTTAAATGTAGCTAAATAAAAAGGCAATGGACTAAGTTGCTTGGTAAGAGGAAATATCAAGACAGTGTAACGTTTGCATTTTGGCGTGGTTATTGCTTACTGCGTTTAGCAGGCTTTATAATAGGAATTGGAGCCAGGAAGGTATAAAAAACACATACTTTGGAAAGGAATGAGAATGTGGCTAAAGTTGAGGGCGGATGGGGTTGCAGACAAACTGGCTATAGCTGCTAAAAATGGTTGTGTGATCTAAGAGAAACCAGGCATTGTGCTCTGGGATAAAAGGAGAGACACCCTGAGAGGAACAAGACTCCACCAGGGTTCTGAAGGCCTCAGTGAGTGAGGGGGCCTGAACTGAAAGGGCTGCTGCCAGGGTTTCCTCAAACCCCACCCCCATGGGGAGTGTCTTCTCAGGGTCAGCCACAGGGTGCAGAGAGTGGGAGCAGCTGTGTTAGGAGGGGACCCTCTTAAGCTGGCAGCAGAACTTGGTTTTTCACTTGCTCCTGGTTCGTCAGGTGTGGACAATGCAGGAGTGCAGGGCCTCGAGGTTTCGGAAAGCTGTTGAAGCAGGCAGTGTGTGGCATGCCTGGATTCTCTGCGAGGAGTCCCTGAGAAGTCCTTTGAGCTATCACTCCAGCCCCTCTGGTCTCATCTGTCCTTGCTATGTTCCTGTATGTCTCTCGCTTTTGGAATGCAAATGTTTATGACATTCTACATCAGAAGTAACTTATCTTTTGACTTTACAGGGACTCACTGTCAAGAGGATGTCTGGAATCTTAGAAAAGACTTCAGACTTTTACAGTCTGAACCGTAAGACTATGCAGCCTTTGGAAGTTGCATTAAATGTATCATTGACTATAGCCAGGAGCCTGTGGGGACCAGGCACAAAGTACTGTAGTATAAATATGGAATGTCCTCCGCAGGTTCATTCCTTAAACACTTGCTCCCCGGTAGGTTGCACTGAGAAACAGTAAAACCTTTCAGAGACGAGGAAACAGGCCATTACCAGCAGGCTTGTGGGTCGTAGCCTTGTCCCAGTTCCAGCTCAAGTCTGTCCCTGCTTCCCACCCGCCCCCATAGTATGACCAGGCGTGAGCTCCACAGGGAGGCATGGCAGCTAGAGCTCCAGCCTCCCTCACCATCAAACTGTGATCTAAAATCAATCCCTCCTACCCTGAGAGGCTTCTTGTCGTATGTTGTCGCAGCATTATGAGAAGTACCTAATACACCACAGAAGAGATATTTAGGTGACAGCTGGTCACTCAGCCCTGGGGCTCTGAGCCTTTTTGCGATAAAGTATAGTTCATTTGTGGGGGCCCTCCTTCCAAATGAACTGATATCCCATTTCTCTCCCCAGAATGAGCGAGAACAGATCATGACCACCAGCATCTGGCTGAAACAGGTAAGCGCATTGGAGGGTCCCCAGCCCAGGGGATGTTTCCTCTGGGGCTGCTCTTTGGTGACAGTGGGCCTACAGGTGACAGTGGCCTTGCCTGTGTACTTAGGAATGGACTGACTACCGCCTGGCCTGGAACAGCTCCTGCTATGAAGGGGTGAACATTCTGAGAATCCCCGCAAAACGTGTCTGGTTGCCTGACATCGTGTTGTACAACAAGTGAGTGACGGGGTGGCTGTCACCCAGCGTCAGGCCGGGACAGCAGACCAGCAGTAAGAGCCCTCCCTGAGTCCAACCCCAGCCTTCCTTTTCTACACATCCCTTAGACTTCTAGGTCATGGAGACAGAGTCTTCTGGGTGGGAAGTGGGAAGGGAGGTCCAGAGGCCCTATGCTGCTCAACACAGCAGGCACTGGGCTAGCCTTCAGACCCTCAGGCCAGTGCCCTTACTTACAATCCTCGTCTCGACATTCTGACTTTTTGTGACTTGGTGGTTTTGTTAGTGTTGGGGGCTGCATCATTGACCTGTCATGTGTACAGTTCATGATAGCAGCTGAGTCAGGAGGATCAGGAACCCAGGAGTTTGAGATCAGTCTAGGCAAAGAGAACAAGAGTGAGGGAGAAAGAATGGGCAGCCAAGGATCGAACCAGACAAGGGTTCATATCTCTTCTCTCCTGTTTAATCATTTAAGGCGCTTGATGGAGCCCTCCAGCTACCCCCAAGCCATGCTGTCCACGCTGGAGAATGAAGAACACAGTAAAAATACTGATTCTTTAGACACCTGTGGGACTTAACTGGGATAATTCCATGAGAGGCCTTCTCCGTCTCATGGTTTCCTGAGAAAAGCAGGCTTGTGTTTCAGTAAGGAAGGCAGATGATCTCCAAGGGCTCTTGGGGGTTCTGAGAACAGGCCGGGCTTCCTCTGTAGATCTGTGACGTTCTCCTCTATGTCCTGCCCTACTCCAGTGCCGACGGGACCTATGAGGTGTCTGTCTACACCAACGTGATCGTGCGTTCGAACGGGAGCATCCAGTGGTTGCCCCCTGCCATCTATAAGAGCGCCTGCAAGATTGAGGTGAAGCACTTTCCCTTCGACCAGCAGAACTGCACCCTTAAATTTCGCTCCTGGACCTATGACCACACAGAGATTGACATGGTTCTTAAATCGCCCACCGCCATCATGGATGATTTTACCCCCAGCGGTGAATGGGACATCGTGGCCCTACCGGGACGAAGGACAGTGAACCCACTGGACCCCAGCTATGTGGACGTGACCTATGACTTCATCATCAAGCGCAAGCCGCTCTTCTACACCATCAATCTTATCATCCCTTGCGTACTCATCACCTCGCTGGCCATCCTGGTCTTCTACCTGCCCTCCGACTGCGGGGAGAAGATGACTCTCTGCATCTCTGTGTTGCTGGCGCTCACGTTCTTCCTGCTGCTCATCTCCAAGATCGTGCCTCCCACCTCCCTTGACATCCCACTCATTGGCAAGTACCTCTTGTTCACCATGGTGCTGGTCACCTTTTCCATCGTCACCACTGTGTGTGTGCTCAACGTGCACCACCGCTCGCCCAGCACTCACACCATGGCATCCTGGGTCAAGGAGTGCTTCCTGCACAAGCTGCCCACCTTCCTCTTCATGAAGCGCCCCGGTCTCGAAGTCAGCCCCGCCAGGGTCCCTCATTCTAGCCAGCTGCACTTGACCACAGCGGAAGCTGTAACCACCTCTGCCTTAGGCCCCACCAGTCCATCCAACCGCTATGGGAATTCCATGTACTTTGTGAACCCAGTCCCTGCCGCTCCTAAGTCAGCAGTCGGCTCCCACACAGCAGGCCTCCCCAGGGATACCCGGCTGAGGTCTTCTGGGAGGTTCCGACAAGATCTACAGGAAGCATTAGAGGGCGTCAGCTTCATCGCCCAGCATCTAGAGAGTGACGACCGAGATCAGAGTGTAAGTCACTGCCCTGCTCCCACCACTTAAGCCATCCACATGGAAATGCTGTATCATAGCTTCCTAGGTGAGGAAGAGGAAAGAACAATGATCTTCCTGTGTTGGTCTTGGGTTGACCCAAAGTAGAGTCTGAGATGGGGTTTGGGTTCAGCCAACTTACTTGTGATGTAACCCTAGGCAGCACAATGAGGAGATGGAGAAGGCAAGATAAAGACAAAAAAGAGGCCAGCTATAGGGCATTAGTGAACTTACTGTTGTGGGTGCAGCAGCCCCATAGAGACTCCCAAGGAGCCAGACAACTAGCCTCAGAATAGTCCTGTGGATGGAGGCTGGAATATTTACACTCCAGTTCCCATCCCCCTCCAGGTGACAATCGCCCTCGGATGTGATCTTTCTCACGCTTCCCTTTATGCCCAGTTGCCAGAGCAAGCACCCTGGGTGATAGAGAAAACCCTCAAGCAGAACAGAGAGGAGCTGTTTGCTCTGGAGTAGAAGGTTCTCAGTGGATTTGAAGGAGGTTCGGCTGTCCTTAGAGAGTGCAGTTTAGACTGGGTCATATGGGGCACATGCTCCTACTCAAACTTGCAAAGCGGCCCTATGAGGACTTATAACTTTCAGGAGTATAGAAACATCAGTAAAAACATTTCTACCAGGCTAATAAATTATCACATGGGATGACTAGAATTATGGCTTTTCTAAAATGAGGTTAAGTTCTCCTTCACAGGGAACCATGAATTCTAGAGTCTATGCATCTCAAATAACTCCTCTGAGGAAATTGCATATGTGTTTCAGTTTCACTCTGTTACTGTGACAAACCTCGAACCAGCAGCAACTCCGGAGAGGGAAGAATTTATTTGGTTTATACTTGTCATAGTCACAGTCCATCGCGTAGGGAAATCAGGGCAGAAACTCAAGGCAGGAACTTGAAGCCAGACCTGCTTGCTATGCCAACAGGATCACCTCTAGCTGGGGAACTCACCACAGTCAAGAATGACGATGACGGAAATCCTGGAGGAAGGCCACTTGCTGGCTCACTCGGACTCATGCTTAGCTAGTTTTCTTATACACCTGCCCAGGGCCTGCTGCCCACAGTGGGCTGGGCTCTCCTCCATCAATTAACAATCAAGACGATCTCCCACACACAAGCTCACAATCCAGTCTGTTCAAGTTAACTCCTCAGTTGAGGCTCTCTTCCCAGGTGATTCTAGGCTGTGTCAAGTTGACAATGAAAAGTAACTAGAATTATGGGTAAAAAAGATTTTACAATGGAGACCTTCATGGTTAGACCTTCCTATGCATTTCACTGCCCGAAGAGCGTTTGTCAGATGCATGACAATGTTCCAGTTTTTACGTTGCAATATTGTGTCTCTCCACTTGGCAGCTATATGAACAGAAGAGGATTTCTTCCTTCTTACCTCTTTGCAGTTTCTTCCTACCAACTGGAGTCTCACACAGAACCTGCTGCCCAGAGAGTAGCTCCCTCCTGTAGCCTCGGCCTCAGCCGGGACTTATTAGATTCCAACTCAGAATTTTAACCAGCTCTCTGGGACCTCCTAGGCCCATTGCAGTCAGAATCACAGTTCTGTTCTATATAATCATGTTATTCTTTCTTTCATTCTCTCCTCCCCTTCTCTCCCTCATCTCTTTGTAGCTTAAGTTGGGCTTGAACTCACTACCTAGCTGAAGGTAGCCTTGAACTTTAAAAAAAATAATATTAACCCTTTACTCTTCAAACTGGCCTCATCGTCAGCACCATCACCACTCGGAGCTGCCCTTGTGTGCATCAATATTCACACTGAATCATGAGTTCTCACCTGTTTTTATTGCCTTCACCATTTCAGTCAAAACACTCAAAGTGCTAAAGGATCTTCTCTTTTCTTGAGATAGTGTTTCACGTAGCCCACCTCGAACTCACTATGTAGTTGAAGATGCCCTTAAACTTCTCTTACTACCGCACCTTCCTAGAGCAGGGATTTCAGGCACATGCCACCACCTAGTTTTTATTCTAGTGCTGGGGATCAAACCTACGGTTTTGTATATCCTTGGCAAAAGCCCTCACTAAGCCGAATCCCCAGGACTAACCTTGGATTCTGTCTTCCTGCCTCCACCTTCCACATGCTAGAATTGCATCTTCGACTGAGGTGGAATTTCTAGGGGAAGCTTTAGGGGCCACTTCTTAAACTCCTGTGGGTTCCTGTGCACATTCAGGTTGAGAAACTCTCCTGCATCCCTACATGAGCTAGCCTCCATCCTAAGCTTGGCAGTTGCAGGCCTCCTCAGTCAATTACAAGCCCCAAGAAGGAAGGAGACAGGTAGAACTCAGTGGGATTATAACTACCTGTGCTCCTGTTAAGCCAAACTTACATCAAGTGCTCTGGCAGGAGTGGACAAACAACTCTTAACTCCTCCAGGAATCCTGGGAAGTGGCTTTATTTCGCAATGGGAAGCAGAGGCCTAGAGACATCCTCTGACTTGTCTGGGGTCACACAGTTGCAATCCTTGAGCTCTGAGGCCCCTCTGGGGGTCTTGCCCTGTACTGAGCATATGAAGATCAGTTATTGGCAAACTGACTTTCTCACATGTGGTTAGAGAAGTCTGATGCCACTCTCCTGGCAGGCCCACGCCTAAGCCATCCCTGGAGCTGTTTGCCATGCACAGCACTTTTGCCCTCCATGGTGACTAACTGGTCACTGTAAGTAACTCAAAAACATGAAAAGATGGAAATATGCTTGAAATTAAGGCTGTCAAAATGAATCCCCCAACCCTAATTTCACTGCGTAGAGAGTCCTGCAGTGCCTTCCAGATCTTAGGAACAGGAAAAATTGGTGTTTGAGGGAATGGAGGCTAGTCTGACATAGGATTATCCTGGAGTATGACACACTCCATTGATGGGGCCCTGGAAAATTGGGTCACTGACGTCAGCTTGCCCACTGATGCCTGCATTTCTAACTCTTGAGTCTTTCCAGAGTCTCAGCTAGGGGTTGGGGGAGGGAGGCTGGGATGCTGGGTATATGGCTATTCTCTGGTACCCTTGAGAGCCAGCTAGGTTTTGGCTAGGGTCACATCCCGTGATTGGGTCTGAGAAGATGAAACCTATGTAAAGCAACAGAGTCTGAATGCCAGATGAGGAGGCCAGAGGAGGTAGAGTCTTCATTGTAGAAAACAGCCATTTCTATAGTCCACTGCTGTTTATGTATTTCACTGCTGTGAATAGCACAGAGCTGTTTAAACCGTGTGCTTTCCAAATGTTACGTAAACCCCCATCAATCAGGTGGGCCCTTCATCTCCCTCTCTGCAGAGCTACCTCAGGCAGAGGGTTTGGGACTAAAAATGGGAGGAAGGAACCTTATGATCCCTAAGCTTCAACCTGCTTCCCCCATAACAAGATTTGGCTTTAAAATCAACGTGTGTGGTATATTTGGGTCTCTGTTTCTGCATCCATGGATTCAACCGACTGTGGGGAAAATAATGGGTGGAAAAGGTGTCTTCACTAATGTGTACTTCCCTCCCTGTCATTAGTCCCCCAAATACAACCCAATGACGACTCGTATAGCATTTACACTGTGTTAGGAACTCACAAGGTCTGTAGACATTGTAAATACAGGGGAGGATTTCATGATGTCTTATTTTTTTATTGCAAAGATGAACTCTATGATCAAAACCAACTTGGTATAAAAAACTTAGCTTACATATCCTGAGTCCTAGTTCATCAAGGGAGCCAAGATCAGAACTTAAGGCAGGAACTGAAGCAGAAGGCAGGGAGAAACACTGTTCACCTGCTGGTTCCTCATGGGTGGCTCAGCCTGCTTTCTTATACAACCCAGGACCACCTGACCAGGAGTGGCAACACCCACAGTGGGCTGGATCCTCCACATCAATCATTAACCACAAAAATGCCCTACAAACTTGCCTACAGACCAATATGATGGAGGGAGTTCCTCAGCTGAAGTTCCCTCCTCCCAGGGGACTCCAACTTGTGTCACGCTGACCAAAACCTAACCAGCATGTACGAGTTATGTGCACATATTGCATGTATGAGTTATATGCACATATTGCACATACGAGTTATGTGCACATATTGCTCCCTTTCTGTGAGATCTTGAGTTGTATCAGGGTTGAGGGGTCATAGGGGATCTAGTGGAGACTGAGGAACATCTGTACAGCCCCCCATGGCCTTGCTAGTCCATCCCCCGACCCCAGTCAGGTCAGGTGGGGTTGGAGAACATCGTGAGAAGCCCAGAGGAGGCCAGCCTGGGATTCAGAACCTGCCTCATCAATGCATTGTTCTGAAGCCCCACGTTGCTTGTGTGGTGCTGGTTGGCAGGTGAGGCTGTGATTCAGGAGGAGGAACTACTCTGTGATTGGCACATGTAACCAGCCTCTGTTTGTCTGCAGGTCATCGAGGACTGGAAATTCGTCGCAATGGTCGTTGACCGCCTGTTCCTGTGGGTGTTCGTGTTTGTGTGTATTCTGGGCACCCTGGGGCTCTTCCTGCCACCCCTCTTCCAGATCCACGCTCCCTCCAAGAGCCCCTAGGTGGCCCAGCAAGTTATGGGGCCCTGGGTTGTAGTGAGATGATATGAGCAGCAGAGTGGGCAGTTTACTGCTTCATCTGAGTCATAGCTAATAAGGCCCTAAGTAAAGCTATGACTATTGTTAGCCCATCAAACTAGCCACAGCCACAAGAAGGACAGAGATAGGTGGCTTGCGCTGATCCTTCTGAACGTCTTTGAGTAAGTCCCTGAAAAGGGGGATTAGGCTGCTGAAGTCCAGCCTGGCCTCCTTCCTTCCATGTGCCAGGCACTGGAGTCAGACAGCCATGCATCATGCCGTAACACTCCAGCCCGCCTTCCCATCCATCTCCCTCCAGTCCAGGCTACCCGCTAGATTCCCTGGTTGTCTTTCATTTCCTTACACTTCCAGATTCTCCCAGGTCAGAACCTTCATACCTGCTGTAGCTACTGCTCAAACCTCAGACTTTAAATCTCCAAGCTTTTCACAGGGCTGCACTAGTCAGAGCTCTACTCCCATGATCCTCTGTTCCAATATGTCACTTCCTTGTACAAGCCTTCCCTTGCCATGCATTCCAAAGCAGCATCTCCCATAACTGCATTAAACCTCCGGCTTTCTTGAGTGTCCCCCATTGGTAGCTGCAGTTGGTGGCACGCTAGTCACCAGCGCCTTGCCCATTGAAGTCTATGCTCCACAAGGGCTGGGGTGTGTGAATTCAAGTTCATACTCCAGAGCTTGGGACAGTCAGAGCTCTGCACACAGAAGGTGCAAAATAAATGTTTGTTGAATGAATGGCTCCTGCTCTCCTTCAAACTCTCTCTCTCTCTCTCTCTCTCTCTCTCTCTCTCTCTCTCTCTCTCTCTCCCTCTCTCTTTCTCTCTCTGAGTAGCTGTCCTTGGTCCCCAGCTCCTTACTGCCTTTACACCTTGGTTGGTTCAGGCCTGTCTCTTTCACACCCTGTTCCGTTTCTCTCATAGTACCTGCCCCATTGTTGGCACTCAAGATACTTCTGGAATTAAGGAGTGTTAGTGGCTTTTTAAAAAAATAAATGTTGCTGTTTTCTTTTTACCCAGCCAGCTCCCAAATAATTTCAACTGGACTATTATATGTATTTAACAAGCTTTAAGGGCTCAACAACTGAGCAGTGTTCTGTTTTACTCCTCTAAACTAATCAGGCTACCTCCCAGTCAAAACCCCAGTAATACTTGCATTTTGGTACTGATCTGGCTCTCTGGGCTCCAGATGTTTTCTTTCTTTCTGACTGTCTTTCTTTCTTTCTTTCAAGACTTATTTATTTATTATATGTAAGTACACTGTAGCTGTCTTTAGACACACCAGAAGAGGGCATCAGATCCCTTTACAGATGGTTGTGAGTCACCATGTGGTTGCTGGGATTTGAACTCAGGACCTTCAGAAGAGCACTCTGAGCCATCTCTCCAGCCCTCCAGGTGTTTTCTTATTGTATCTCCTGGACTCTCTCCCCAAGCTGAATCCCTTCTCTCTCTCGTCTCTCGTCCTCTCCCGTCTCTCTCTCCTGCCCCCTTCCCTGGCTGGGAGGAAGTCCAGCCCCAGTCTCTCCCCTGCTTAGTCATTACCAAGCAGGGAATAATTGGGGAGCAATGTTTACATAACATTGAGACTGGAGATTCTCAGAATAAGGATTACAGTCAAATATGGGGACACAGAAATCAGCGTTTGAATAATATAAGGATAATCTTTACACAGGATATGATTTCATGCCTACCGAAGGAGAATATTTAAAAAATTTTAAAGTGTTATTTTATGTGTATGGATGTTTTGCTGTCATGTATGTGTGTGCGCCATGTACATGCTAGTACCCCCAGAGGACAGAAAAGGGGCCCTGGAGCCCCTGGAATTGAGTTACAGACTTGAGCCACCATGTATGTGGTGGGGATCAAACCTGAATTCTCTGGAAGAGCAGCCAGTGCTCTTGACTGCTGAGTCTCCAGTCCCTGAAGGAGAATATTTTAAAGTGTTTTGTTTTTAGAATTAACCTACAATAAAGTTGACTTCTTTGAAGTTTAACATTTGTATAACCATCATTGACACTAGGACAAAAGAAAGATGTGTCACTCAAACTCTGTGCTAGCCTGGAGAGCCCCACCCCCTGCATGCTTAGCCCTGGGATGTGTCACTCAAACTCTGTGCTAGCCTGGAGAGCCCCACCCCCTGCACGCTTAGCCCTGGGATGTGTCACTCAAACTCTGCTAGCCTGGAGAGCCCCACCCCCTGCACGCTTAGCTCTGGTCACCTTTTCTCCACGGCTCTAGTTCGGTGTCCTCGAGCCTGCTGCTGCAGAAGTGGAATCCTACAGGGTGTAACCGTTAGATACTGGCTTCTTTCTACTGGATCTTTAAAAACGACTTCATTGGGATGACTCGGTGAGCGAAGGCACTTGCATCTCAAGCCTGGAGACCCAAATCTCGTCCCTGGAATCTTTATAAAGACTCAAGGAGAGAATCGACCCACAAAGCTGTCCTCGGGCTTCCATGTGTGTACATGCCCACGCACACTTCATACTTGCGCACACACAATAAACAAAAATCTTTTTAAAATGATCACTTTTGTTGAAGTATAAAATCCACTCATTGTGCACTGGGCAATTCCATGAGTTTTAGTATGTTCATCACCATGACCCAGCTTAGTACTGCTCCATCACCCTTACAAGGTCCCCAGTAACCATCAAAGAAGCCTTCAAGGGCCAAACCATCCCTGGCGGATGGTCAGAGAGGTCGAGACCCTAGGACACCCACCTTGTCACTGTCTATTCCTAGGACACATGGGCTTGCAGCTGGCAGCGAGACAAAGGGAAATCTATAACTGTCAGTATGGGAAACTAGATACTCTAGTTATTCCAACTTTACTTACGAAAGTATTTATTTACTATGCTGGGAATCAAAGCCTGGGCCTTAGGTGTGCTAGGCAAGCACTCTCCGGCTGAGCTATAACCATCAGCATTTGTCTGTTTTCTCAAGGAACATCTCTAGCACAGTCTAAATAAAGTAGCAAAAATAATATAAAACCTCTCAGATGTCATCACCCTGCATCCACCATAGTGAACTCATTGCCAAGATTGTTTCCATCCCAAGCCTTCTAGTCCCTCTTAACTGTACGCTGTATGTATGTACGTGTGTGTATGTATGTATGTATGTATGTATGGCGCACGCGCGCGCACACACACACACACACACACACACAGTATCGTGCTGAAAATAGTTACTTTAAGAGCATCAACTTCCACGTTTCCCTTCTGAGTCGTACTAGAGCTGGCACATGCAATGGTCCTCCAGCTCTCCTCGGAGCTGTCCCTGCCAGAAAGCCCCGACCAGAAATTTGACCCTTTTTTTCCTGCCATGGTGACAATGCTTGATCCCGTCTGGTCTGGAGCCTAGGGGTTTCCAGACTCCAGGGCGCTCGCTCTGGGCGAGGCATCGACGCAGGAGACCGTGGCCCGACGCCCCTCCCACGACGGACGCAGCTCCTGCCTTGGCCTCCCAGCCTCCCCGCCCTGCGGCTGCTTGCAGCGCTTGGCCGCCTGGGGTTCGTGCACTCGGGTGCGCAAGTGCGCGGAAGCTCGGCGGCGCGAAGCCGGCAGGAACCTCCGCGGTCCCCGCGCTAGCATCTCTGTGCTTCCGTGGTCAGTACCAGAGTGGCTCCCGCCCTGTCCATGCGATCTTCAGACATGGGTGTTGTGCAGCTCCCGCCGCCGCTGTCCATGCTGATGCTGGTGCTGATGTTGCTGCCAGGTACGAAGGGGGAGCGGTCGGGTCCGGAACTCAGGCTGGCTGCTGGCGGTGGCCATCGGGCGGCGGGTGGGTCGCCCGTACGAGGCTGCAGTCCAGGGCTCGGATTCCCGCACGGCTTTGGCCACCAGCGCCTTAGAAGTCTAGGCACCCACTTGCCTTGGATCTCAGCGTGGTCCCACGGTTCTGCCTGTGCACTGTGCACACGCATCCCAGTTCCTACCACGCCGAGTCTCTTGGCTACTCCTTTGTTCCCAAACCTGCCAGTTAGCTGAGGCTCGAGGCTAGCCCAGAACTGGCCCTCCGGTTCTGCTCGAGAGATAGAAATTTAGGTTCCGGTCCGGAACGTTGCCCTGCAGCCCCGCTTCCAGCATCTGCCTCCTGCCCACCGCTTGGTTTTATGGACCGTGGGAAAGCATGTGGCCAAAGAAGGCTAAATATTTGTCTAAAGCCACCAAGTCGTTTTGGAGCTGGGGCTGGACCAAGCCTCTGGTTCTGGTCATCGGGTCTTTGCGCAAAATGATAGCGTTGCCTAGAGACCTTCGACGTGATCGCTCCTCCCAGGCCGTCGTGGAGGCTCTAGGGGGAGCCTATTAGGACGAAGCCCTTCCAGAGACCCAGGATGGCTGGCGGGTGGAGCAGAAAAAACAGCTATGATGTCCCCTGAAGGCAGTCAGAGCACGCAGGGGCAGAGGGCGGGGTGGGGGGTGGGGGAACGACACTGGCGTTGTGGCTGTGCATCATCAGTCTGCTCCCCTGCATGGGTCCTGCCTAAATCTAAATCACGGCCTGAAGAAAATAAGTTACCCCCCCCCCAAGACTGTCCCTGGACTGACCCCAGTACTGTAAGCAGACAGCTTGAACCAAGATGTCTTGTTTAATTGGGGCAGGCGTGTAAACAAAGGTTGCCCAGGGTCCAAAGGTAAGGGCTGGGATGAGGATTCGAAGACAGCCACGCCAAGAACCTTGGCTCCTAAGATACTGATAGCCAAACCCCTGCAGAATCTGGAGAGGATGAAGGGGCTGCAGTCTCTGACACGTAGAAAACAGGGCTCCTGGCGGGGGGTGGGGGGGGACCCCAGGTGGCTCCACCCCAGGGTGAGTCATCTTTGACTTGGGCTGCAGGAGTACCACAACCTTCCTTGGAGTAACAATAAAGGTTTGAGCCGCTAATAGCTCTTATTTTCCTTTTAGAAAGCAAGGTTAGGTGGTTATGTAAAGGTTAGAGGTTTATTAAGAACAAAAAACGAAAAACAAACAAACAAACAAACAAAAAAACCCAACAGTATCTGGTTTTCCTGGGAAAGGCGTTTGCCACCCAGTCCGATGACCTGAGTTAGATTCCCAGGACCCACATTGTAGGAGAGAACTGAGTTACCCTCTGAACCCCCACACACATGCCACGGCATGCACCCTCCTCCCTAAACGTAATGAAAACATTAAAGACGAAAATAAGGAAGCCTTTACTTAGATTTAAGAGAGAGAGAGAGAAGGGAGAAAGCTAAGAAAATGGCAGGAACACACACACAGACGTGGAGATGTCTGAGGAGAGGCCACCAAGCTAACAGTACTGGAGCACTTGCCACAGACCGGTGACTCAAGCACCTCACTCCCACCTTTGAGATGCGTTCACGCATACTCTTTAATTTGATAGTTAAGAAATGAAGGTTCAGAGAGTTTAAGCTACTAACCTGAGCTCACACAGCTTCCCCGGGGGTTTTCAGGGATTTCCCCTAGATGTACCCAACTTCAGAATTCAGGTTTCTAAACCGCTGAATGCATGTGACCTCGGTTTGCCAGCCTGTAACTTTAAGGGAACATTACTAGCCTGGAAGCCCGCATTTGCAGAGTACCCTGGCAGACGGGAGTCTGTGGGCAGGCTGCCCTCTCTGGGAGAGGTACATTTCCTCAGGGACTGACAGGGATACTTCCTTCAGTGGCCAGCGCCTCGGAAGCTGAGCACCGCCTGTTCCAGTACCTGTTCGAAGATTACAACGAGATCATCCGGCCAGTGGCTAACGTGTCCCATCCAGTCATCATCCAGTTTGAGGTGTCCATGTCTCAGCTGGTGAAGGTGGTAAGTTCTGGGGCCACAAGATGTGCCCATGGGGTTCTAGGGGAGTCTGCAGTCTGCCTTATTTTGGTCAATCACCTGTCAACTTCCATCTCACTTTCTAGGATGAAGTAAACCAGATCATGGAAACCAACCTGTGGCTGAAGCAAGTAAGAACCCAGGCTCTGTGTACTGCTGCCCCCTGGTGGTGATCGTTTTATTTGTTACGGGGGGGGGGGGAAGGGAGGCCGGGCTGGACACTAACTACTCCTGGACCTAGGGCAGGGTCACCTCACTGCTCTTGAGGACTGACTCCTCACCCATGTCACAGACAGATAAGCTAAAGCCTGGAGAGAGAATGCTCTCCATAGCCCCTCTACAAAACTGAGAAAGCTGGGTGTAGTGGCTCAAGCCTTTGATCCCTGCATTCAGAAGGCAGAGGGAGGTACATCTTCATGAGTTCAATGCCAGCCTGATTATATATAACAAGTTCCAGGGCAGCTAGAGCTATGTGGAGGGACCTTAGTCTCAAAAAACAAAACCAACCAACCAACCAACCAAAGCAAGTTTGGTTTACAAAATGAGTTCCAGGCCAGCCAGGATCACACAATGAAGCCCTGTCTCAACCCGTCCCCCTCCCCACTGTAACCCCGACCCCCCAATTCTGGTAACACAATAACATCCTTCCTTTCTCTTGCAAAGTCAGAGGTGGATTCTGTTGCATTGTGGGTAGGACAGGAGCAGAACACTGGTGTTCTGTTCAGGAGGCATCAAGCCTGGTTCCTCATGTCCTCCCCAGGGAGGCTCTGACCAGATGTTTTGGGAGACATCCTAACTCTGCAGCCTAATGATGGCCCATCTGCCTGCTCAGTCAGCCTAGCACGCGGCTCCTACAAGTCTTTGTCTGAAGAGGCTGGAGAGACGAGCAAAGTGTCCCATCTACACGCCCCCTCTGTGGCCACAGCCCCACCCTGCTCCCTTCTGGTGGTCTGCACTCAACACTTCTAGGGTCCTGTGAGATCATGGCTCCATTCTTAGGGGGGAAAACTCTTTCAGTTAGAAAGCATTATTCTGCTTTTTGAGATGGGGGAGACTGTCTCATGTATTTCAAGTCAGCCTCAAGTTCACTGTGTGGCTGAAGAGGACCTTGAACTCCTGGCCCTTCATCCCCTAAAGCTTGGATTATAGGAGTGTGCCCCCATGCCTAGTTTATGTGTTGGTTGGGACTGAGCCTGTTAGATAAGCATCCTACCAAGTGAGCTACATCTCTACCCCCACATAATCGGGGTGTGTGTGTGTGTGTGTGTGTGTGTGTGTGTGTGTGCGCGCGCGCATGTGTCTAGGCTCATGTGTGAGGGTGTGCACACATGTGAGTGCTTGAATTTGGAGGTCAGACTCTGATTGAAGATATCTTCCATGTTCAGTCGTTATATCATTTGTTGAATCAAGGTGTCTCACTGACCCTAGCGTTCAATGGTTCTGCTGCTCTAGGGAGCCAGCTTACCTCAGGGGTTCCATTTCTACCTCCCTGAGATTATGAAATGAGAGGGTTGAGTGGGTTCTGGGGATCCTCACACTTATGCAACAAACCCTTAATTCACTGACTAACCCCTCTTTTCCTATTTGAGACAGGGTCTCATAGATCATAGCCCAGGACTTCCTATAGAGCTTAAGCTGGCCTTGAACTCACAGCCCTCTTGCCTCAGTCTCTTGCCTCTACACCTGGCTGGTGAGTGATTTCAAAATATGTAAAAACAAAAAAATAAGAGTTTAATGTATGGACCTGGTAGAAATCTAGAAGGCTGACACCTTGGCTAATGTGATCGAAGGCAAGGATTAATGGCTCCCATTTGATTGATAAGGATTAGGCTCCCCAGTCATGAAGGTTGACTTCTAGAGCAGGGGTAACCTGTAGACTTAGCTCATGCTGTCTGTCCTGCTGCCCCCATGTTGCTCCCTTGGGCCAACATATTCTGGAGCAGGGAAATGGCTCAGTGACCCAAAGCAGGGGTAGCCTGTCACCATGGTGGCCATAATGAAATGTCTGTCAGGAGAAAGAAAACCTGGCTGGTCTTTCCACTGTCTTCTCCCCCTTCCCCTCCTTTGGCCAGATCTGGAATGACTACAAGCTGAAATGGAAACCCTCTGACTACCAAGGGGTGGAGTTCATGCGTGTCCCTGCAGAGAAGATCTGGAAACCAGACATCGTACTTTACAACAAGTAAGGAGCTGGCTGTCCCATACTCTTTTGGTCTGGCAGACTGAGCTTTTTTTTTTAGCCCTTTCCAAGAGGGATCTGCTTACTTGTTCACCCTGAAGACACTGGGCATCTGTTATCCGATGGGTACCACAGAGCCAGTGGGTATCATAGAGTGGCAGGATGCTGGGTGGTTCTTTCCATGTGTGGCTGGAAGAGGGGAAAGGTCACCAGAGAAATCGGTTGGAAGGAAATGGCGTTGAAGTGGACCTTGAAGGTCACATGGGATTTGGAAGAAGGGGCCTACAGCAAGGATGGCCCAGGGAGGCAGGAGAGTATGCCATGGACAGCTGAAGTGACCTCAGTAACTGCACTGTTGGGTATAAGGCTGGAGCAGCCCCAGTGTATGGTGGGGGGATCTGGGACGGCAGGGGAAGGGCTTGCGCGTGGCACTGGACACTAGCTCTGCAGGCAGGGATGGAAGGAGATGGCTGTCTCACCCTCTTCGAGAGAGAATACACATGGGAGAAAGGCAGGGCTGGGCAAGACTTTTAGGTTTCCCAGACTCCCAAGTCAGAGACCAGGATAGTCACTGAGGAACTGCTAAACACACATCTTCCTGGGGTTAAGACATTTTCTTCTTTATTTTTTAGTGTCTTCTCTAAAGTTTATATATATTTTTATATGTCTTCTTTGTAAATTGCTTATTCTTTAGCATGGCTACCCAAAGGATTTTTATCAGTCTCTGTTCATCCCATTTCCTGCCATAGACGACTTTTTCTGAGTGGTTCCGAAAGAGAGTTTTGTGGGGCGTGGGGTGTTGAGAGTTCTGAGATCTCTACACTGCACCTCCATGTGTATCCTCACTGTAATGATTTCTTTGCATTTGCTTATTTGTGTTGGGGTGCAGTGTCCTAGTGCTGGGATTGTAAGTGGGTATCATCGCATCTTCTCCGGAAGGTCCTTTTCTTCACAGGGTATGGGGGGTTATTTCTTCTATGTTTATGACCCTAGAACTCACTCTTTGGACCTTGGCCCCATTTTCTCCTCCCTAGGTTACCCCCATTCACCAGTTAATCCTACCTAGCCCCTGGGTCTCAGGATGCTCTGGCCCTATGCCCTCAAATGTTGACATTCATGAGACACGGGAATCCTCGCTAATGGTGTGGATAGTGGGCTTGTCCTGCTGTTGTAGGTGCCCCATTGTTCAGCTTTCACGAGTCTCTGATGCTGTGGTTTTTTCTATCATTGCTCCATTTCCACACACAATCTTCTCATCTTCTCTTGTATGTGAGGACCTTTGCTGATCCCTTACACTTCCGCTGCCTTTTCTCATCTTGACCAACTCACGGGTCCGGCAGTAGAGCGGCTCAGACCCTTCCTGCAGCTGTTGTTTCTTTGTCTCTGTTGCCACTTTCCTTGGCTACACAAAGGATTTTTATCAGTCTCTGTTCACCTTATTTCCTGCCATAGGCAACTTTTTCTGAGTGGTTTCGAAAGAGAGTTTTGTGGGGCGTGGAGTGTTGAGAGTTCTGAGATCTCGACTTCACCTCATCCCCATGTATATTCTCACTGTAATGATTTCTTTGCATTTGCTTATTCATGTTGGGGTGCAGTGTTCTAGTGCTGGGATTGTAAGTGGGTTGCCCATTTCTTGAACTCCTTCCGTATGTGTGATGGATAGAGATTTCACTTAGGTTTTTGGCCACTTGTGTCAACAAATACAAGGGTGCCATGTGGCAAACTGTGCCAGATTTTAGTCTCCTGTTGGGTCCTTGTGTTCTGTGACTCCTGGGTACACATTTTTAAATCCCAACCTGCACAGCAAACAGGCCTTCTGGTATGGGCAGAAAGAACCAGGTGCTTCTGTGGCTGTAACAAGTGAACAGGATCCCCAGAGACCACAGGAATGAGCTGCTGGGTCAGGGCTGACCTTTCTCTGGTACTTGTCCATTGATTACACACACAGTTTGCTGATGCTTCACTTGGAGACTGACATTCTGAAAAGTCCAAGCTCTGCCCACAGATGTTCCGTGGACTTTAGCAAATCAACCCCGTTCTTTGACCTTCAGTGTTCTCATCAGTGACATGATACAATTGGGCTAGAGTGGAGGCATCCAGCTACCCTGGAAAAACCAGGTAGTAAATAATAATAATAATAATAATAATAATAATAATAATAATAATAATAATAATAATAATAATAGGGCTGGAGAGATGGCTCAGTGGGTAAGAGCACCTGACTGTTCTTCCAAATGTCCTGAGTTCAAATCCCAGCACCCACATGGTGGCTCACAACCATCTGTAAAGTGATCTGACACCCTCTTCTGGTGCTTCTGAAGACAGCTACAGTGTCCTTACATAAAATAAATAAACCTTTAAAATAATAATAATAATAATAATTTAAGAAAATTTAACATTTTTTGAAAATTAGACTTTGAATAGATGCAGTTTCTGTCATAGCTATTCAACTCTGTCCTTGTAGCTCAAACTAGCCACTCAATAGACAACAAATTTAAACATTTGTTCCAATAGAAACTTGTGGGAATACATGGTTGAGAAGATAGCAGTGGTTAAAGCACTTCCCACATAATCCTGAGGATCAAAGTTTGAATTTCCCAGAACCCATGCAAGTGCCAGGTGTGTGTGGCAGTCTTGGAAGGCAGAGACAGGGCCTCTCCAGGCCACCTTACCATCACAATGAACCTTAATGCTTCTCTGGGTTTGACTAAGCGACTCCAGGTAAGCTCTAAGTTTGACTGAGAGATCCTACCTCAGTGAATGAGTCTGAAAGAACAATCAAGGATGATTCCTGACATTACTCTCAGACTCTACATGCACTGCATACATATGTGCCCACATACACACAAATTTACATACACACACTTGCACAACACAAACACACACAAATGGAAGAAGAGAAAAATGGTGGGAATATGGAAGGGATATGTCTTAGTCATGGTTACTATCACTGTGATGAAACACCATGACCAAAAGCAACTTGGGGAGGAAAGGGGTTACTTCACTCACAGTCCAGTACAACAGTTCATCATCAAAAGCAGTAAAGACAGGAACTCATGCAGGGCAGGAACCTAGAGGCAGGAGTTGATGCAGAGGCCATGGAGGATGTTCCTTACTGGCTTGTTTCCCATGGCTTGCTCAGCCTGCTTTCTTATAGAACACAGGACCACCAGCCTAGGGGTGGTCCCATCCACAATGGGCTGGCCCCTCCTCCAGAATCAGTAATTAAGAAAATGCCCTACATGATTTCCTACAGTCCAATCTTATGAAGACATTTTCTCAGTGAGACTCCTTCCTCACTGATGAGTCTAGTTTGTGACAAGTTGACACAAAACTAGCCAGCACAGGAAGGCTTATGGCCATAGTTTGCCAACTCCTGGGTTGGGCCCTGAGCTTTGAAGGTAGGTTCCTTACTTCTTTGTCATTTGTTGAGCCTGGATACCCCTAGTAACCTTGTTCAGGAGACCCCTGTATTCTGTAGGGTCTTCAAGGTTCTGTTCAACTCTCATAGGGCTCTGGGGATGGGGTGTTGTACTGAGTCTAAGCAGACCCCATCTGGAGATTGTATAGAGCTCTGTCCTCTCCTACTGCTCCTTTCCTCCAGAGTCAGAAGGGATTAAGAATGTAGAGGGGTTAAGAATGTGGAAAGTCATCGGGCAGGCAGTAGTAATCTTTGCCTTTAATCCTAGTATCCAGGAAGCAGAGGCAGAAGGATCTCTGAGTTTGAGGTGAGCCTGGTCTACAGAGTGAGTTTTAGGACTACAGAATGAGTTCCAGAACAACCAGGTCTACACAAAGAAACCTTGTGTCAAAGGAGGAGAAGGAGGAGGAGGAGGAGGAGGAGGAGGAGGAGGAGGAGGAGGAGAGAGAGAGAGAGAGAGAGAGAGAGAAGGAGGAAGAGGAGGGAGAAAGAAAGGAAGGAAGAGGAGGAGGATAAGAAAAGAAAGGAAGGAAGGAAGGAAGAAAAGAAGGAAGGAAGGAAAAGGAAGAAAGAAGACTGGGAAGCTGGTAGAGAAAGAGGTAGGGGCTCAGGCATTGAGCTGTCTCATGTAACAGCTGTTCTGCTCAATGGAAGCAGTGTGGGTGGAAGGACAGAGACCAGCGGGGAGGAATAAATTATACCTGAACTTTCCAACAGCAAAATAAAATCATTTTCACATGACAACCAAAGGGGCATGAAAATCCTGAATGCCTCCCACTACAGCAAGCCAAGAAACCCACGGGGCTGACATGATATCAAGAGCCTTCAATGAACCAGGCATTGATGCTTCACACCTGTAATCCCAGCATTTAGGAGGCTAAGGTGGAAGGATAGTGAGTTTGAGTCTAGCCTGAGCTACAGTCTCATGTCCTTATCTACAAAGGAAGAAATCCTTCAGCGGGAGGGACTCTTGGAGAATCAAGTGACTTTTCTGTCAGACGACTTCTCTTGGCCACTGAGATGGAATGTTGAATAGAAACTCTACAGGGAACTGAGCTTGTCATCAGTTTTTCTATTAAGAAGTCAGTTTATAAACATTAACAGGATGATCCTAAGAAAATGGCATCATCTATATAAAAAGAAAGGCAGGTGCTCATGGCCAGAAGAAAGAATAGAAACATGGTGGGGTGAGTGGAGGTAGCTACAGAGGAAAGCAAAGGGCTGCTGGCTGAGTTTGACTTGAAAGTATTCAATAAAATCAGAAAACATGGTCTTTTATTGGCGAGCAGTGTTGGGAGGAAAGGGGGGCAGTGGTAGAACTGGGATCTGGTGGAGGAAGTGAGCCCCCTTGTTAGGGTGAGTGTCACAGCATAAGCACCTATGGCTGGCCCATGGAACCATTCCCAGGTCTGCTGTGGAGTTTCACACATACAGAGCGCCTGGTGCAGACAGGCTATAGATGCGTTGACAAGGTCCTGCCTACTAATATATCCCCAGCTACTGAGACACACATCTCCAGGACAACATTCATCTCATACAAATTTGGAGCCCAGTGGGGCCCATTTTGGGTACTTAGGAGTCTCTATAACATCACTCTGGAAATTGTACACTCTGGAATGTACTGGGATATGACCAGCATGGCAGTGGGTGGTGGGGAGTCCAGGAGAAGGGGAGAATATACTAGGAGAAGCTGGGGTAGTGGTAACAAGCGTGGCAAATCATGTGCCAGGAGAGGCAGAGTGAATAACAAATGTGGGTGAGCACTGCTGGGGGAGGTCTACCTCAGCTGGAGACCTCATCTCCACTGGAGAATGGGACAGTTGGCACAATGACCTCTTATGGCCCTTTGATCTCTTGTATCCCCTTGTTTTATAAATCGTCACTTGTTATTGTCCCGGTGGCAGCATGGGAAGCCAAGCTGGGTGGCTATAGTGTGATGACGGTGAGTTGTGTGCCCCACTGTGTCTTCACAGTGCTGATGGGGATTTCCAAGTGGATGACAAGACCAAAGCTCTCCTCAAATACACAGGAGAAGTGACTTGGATCCCTCCAGCCATCTTTAAGAGCTCATGCAAAATTGATGTGACCTATTTCCCGTTCGACTACCAAAACTGCACCATGAAGTTCGGCTCCTGGTCCTACGACAAGGCGAAGATCGACCTGGTCCTTATTGGCTCCTCAATGAACCTCAAGGACTACTGGGAAAGTGGCGAGTGGGCCATCATTAAAGCCCCGGGCTACAAACATGAGATCAAGTACAACTGCTGTGAGGAGATCTACCAAGACATCACGTACTCACTGTACATCCGCCGCCTGCCACTGTTCTACACCATCAACCTCATCATCCCATGCCTACTAATCTCCTTCCTCACCGTGCTCGTTTTCTACCTGCCCTCCGACTGTGGGGAGAAGGTGACGCTCTGCATCTCTGTGCTCCTCTCCCTGACCGTCTTTCTCCTAGTGATCACCGAGACCATCCCTTCCACCTCACTGGTCATCCCTCTGATCGGGGAATACCTCCTCTTCACTATGATTTTTGTCACCTTGTCCATTGTCATCACAGTTTTTGTGCTAAATGTGCACTACAGAACTCCAACCACACACACGATGCCCACTTGGGTCAAGGCCGTGTTCTTGAACCTGCTCCCCAGGGTCATGTTTATGACTAGGCCGACGAGCACCGAGGGAGACACTCCAAAGACGAGGACCTTCTACGGTGCTGAGCTCTCAAACCTGAATTGCTTCAGCCGTGCAGACTCCAAAAGCTGCAAGGAAGGCTACCCCTGTCAAGATGGGACCTGTGGCTACTGCCACCACCGTAGGGTAAAAATCTCAAATTTCAGTGCCAACCTCACAAGAAGTTCCAGTTCTGAGTCTGTTGATGCTGTGTTGTCCCTCTCTGCTCTGTCACCAGAAATCAAAGAAGCCATCCAAAGTGTGAAGTATATTGCTGAAAATATGAAAGCACAGAATGTAGCCAAAGAGGTAAATACGGTTTTTATTATGGCTTCCTTGTGCAGTGATGCATAGGGCAGAAGTTAGAAAATTAGACTCTTAGGGGTGGGAGAGATTGTCCAGCAATTAAGGGGACTTGCTGCTTTTGGGGAGGATACAAACTTGGCTTCTAGCACCCACATCAGATGACCCACAATGCCCATAACTCTAGTTCTGAGGAATTCAACACCCTCCTTTGGCCTCCTCAGATAACCACACACACATCTACATACAAACAGAGAGAGGGGGGAGAGAGTGAGAGAGAGGGAGAGAGGCAGGGAGGGAGGAAGGAAGAGAGAGAGAGAGAGAGAGAGAGAGAGAGAGAGAGAGAGAGAGAGAGAGAGACCAGGTTGGCCTTGAACTCATAATTCTACTGTCTCAACTTCCTCAGTAGTGGGATTCCAGGACTGTGACATTGTATGTTGCCTCAGATTTATACAGGGATCAGGGCTATTTCTTAAATCAACATTGGTATTTAAAGTATTGATCACCAAGGAGTCTGCTGAAGCAACCCAGAGACTGTGCTGTCTTTATCCCCATTTTTCAGATGAGGACATTGAGACCAAGGGAGATGAAATTTGCTCAGACTAGAAAGGAGCAGTGCTTGATTAAAACTAAAATTTGTCACCCTTTTCTACAGACTGTCTCCTAGAGCCTTGGGAGTATTGTTATTTATCCTATAGAGGGATACGTAAGACTCAGGTTGTAGACCTGAAGTGCTTATAGACAAGTCTTAGGAATTCAAATAGAATTCCTAATAAGAATTAACTTATGTCAAACAGGGCATTATGATTCTAACTTTACCACAACCGTGACTTCATGGTGTCATCAAAAGGACACATTTACTCAAGCTTATAATGGTGAAATAGAAACCACATCTCCCAGGCCATTTCAGTGTGCCTAATTGAATTACAGAATTACACGCTGCTTCTTCATTATGTGATCATTGCTTCAGATCAGTTGACTCCTGGGCTCTCTCAGCACAATTGTGGTTTCTTTGCTTTCTGAATTGTCTGGGAGTTTAATTACCATAGATTCTCCTTCCTGTTTCAAGCCTAAATTGAAGCTCATTATATACAATTATTCTTGTTCTTTCTTCCATCTTTGGCTGTACTGTCAGCCATTATGTCTGCTGTTCAGCCTGTCTGGCCGTACAACTGTGGATATCATTTGGTAAGGTGGGCAGTTTAAAGGGAAGTAGGGACAAAGAAAAATGTCAGGCTTTCCTGATGGGCTTATTTCACATTTGGAACAGATGTTACACGGAAATTAGAATCTAAAACAAGTATTAGTACCAATGACCAAGTACTTTGAAACAATGTCAAATGATGTTGGATTAAAGTCATCATTCTAACAAAGGCTCCAGATCCTCCTGTAGAGGTATATGAGCTTTAATAACTGGAATTCAATTTAGAAAATAGATTTTACACACACACACACACACACAAAATTTATGAGTGGGTACATATTTGTAATCATAGCTCTCAGGGGGCCGTGACATGGTGATCAGCAATTTGAGCCCTACCTAAACTGTGTAGACATGAAGACCAGACCTTGCCTTGAAAGAAAAATGTATTCTCATTAGAAACAGAGCTAACATAGCACATATTTTTCATGTTTCTCCACTACATGAGATTTGAGGTTGGTAGATATATTAGTACTTTTCTTATTGATGTGACCATATACTTGATAAGAAGCAACTTAAGGGAGGGTTTATTTGGGCTTTCTGCTCCAGGGAAAATGGTCCATCATGCAGTCATGGTGGCAGGAGCGTGAGACAGATGGTCACACTGCATCCACAGTCATGAAGCAAAGAGACGAATGCTACCATTCAATTTACTCTCTCATTTGTGTTCATCTAGGACACTAGCCCAGGGAAGGGTGCTGCCCACAGTTAGGGTAGGTCTTTCCATCTTTATCAGTCTAATCTAGATAGTCCCTCAAGGTCACCTCCAGACGATAACCTAATTAGATAATCTCACCTGAGTATGCCCAATGACTTGTCTCCTAGGTGATTATTGATTCTGTTAAGCTAACAATCAGTATTAACTATCACCATAGATTTCCTCAGATCATATCAATAAGTAAAAAAGATTTTTTAAAAAAGATTTATTTATGTATTGCATGTAAGTACACTGTAGCTGTCTTCAGACAAACCAGAAGAGGGTGTCAGATCTCATTACGAATGATTGTGAGTCACCATGTGGTTGTTGGGATTTGAACTCAGGACCTTTGGAAGGTCAGAGTTCTTAACCACTGAGCCATCTCTCCAGCCCCAAAAGATTTCTTATATATTAAATCAAATGGCTTCTCTAGATACTAAAAATTGACACTTCTCCTTCATGTTCCAATTTTCTTTTTTTTTGTTGTTGTTGTTGTTGTTTTCCAGATTCAAGATGATTGGAAGTATGTTGCCATGGTGATTGATCGCATCTTTCTCTGGGTATTCATCCTGGTGTGCATTTTAGGAACTGCAGGATTATTTCTGCAACCCTTGATGGCCAGAGATGACACATAAACTGTGACCTGTTCACCGAGGCTCACCTGTGCTGATGCAGGGGCACTTTCTCAATAGCACCATACTTTATCTGATCACTGATCACTATCTCAAGGGTTTTCAACTCATCTTTTTTTGTAAAAAAGAAATGTGGGAGAAATATTATGGATAAATGAACATTTCACTACCCCTGTGATTGAAACTTAACTAGATAGACAGTTTTTCTGTTCATAAATATTAAAGCCATTAGCTCAGGATCTCTATAGAACTCATTTGTTCGGCCCATAAACTACTTGAAGTTGTAGAGTATTCCAGCAGTACCCCATAACTTCTGTTCTTTAGTATCTTTCCAAAGGCCACCCTTCCACTCCAGTATTTGTGTTGCTGCTAAACCGCACATATCATACCCTGAGAAATTACATCTGGTATCACACTCATTGTTAGTAAACTACTCTAGTCTGCTCAAGTTGCTAATTTAGAAAAACATCCCATAGAGCCCTACAAGACTTTAATGGCAACACTCGAGAAGTAGAGTCAGAGGCAGATGGGATCTCTGTGAATTCCAGGGCAGCCTGGTCTACATAGTGAGCTCCAGCCCAATCAGGGCTACATAGTGAGACCCTGTCTCAAAACAACAAACCCCCCACAAGCTGGACAACTAAACACAAAGTTATTTCTCATAGCTTAGGAGTTTGGGAAGTCTAGGATCAAGGTGCTAGGAAGACTGTCTGGGGAGGATTCTTCCTCAAAAAACATACCTTCCAGTGTGCCTCCAAGCAGCTGAAAAGGCTAGTCTTTCTGGAATCTTTAATACATTTGTCGAGGCATGCCCTCATGACCTAATAACTTCCCAAACAGTATTGCATGGAAAGTTCACACATGGGCTTCAGGGAGCCATCCAGACTCTGGGATGAGCTGTCAGAGCAGGGCTTCACTACCTTAGCACTAGGGTTTGGGGATGTGAGCTGTGTGGACTTCAGCAGTCGATGGTTCCTGCCCACTGGGATGCCAATAACAAGCCTATGTGCCTTGGCTGTCAGAGTGCCCAGGATGTAGGACGTTGTCAAAATAGGTTATACTTGAGAAGCTAGTTGAACAAATTGAATTTCCCATATTACACTTCCGAATCTGAACCACCACTCCTAGAGATAGTTCACAGAGACCATTTGCATATTCTCACTAGTTTTTCTTCTATGCAAAAATAAAACCTGACAATTGCAATTCACTGTGGCTTATATTTCAGTAAGTCAAAAGGAAGAGTGTTCTATGAAATGTGTTGAGGGATATATACAAACTAAGATAGCTAATAGCAATTTACATTAAACTAGACTTTATTAGTGTTCCCTCATACTGTTAAGCACCTGAGATAATAAACTTGAAAGGAGGAGATGTGTATTTGGGCTCATGGTTTCAGTCCACAGTCACTCATGTGGTCTATTCCTTTTGGGCTTATGGTGAGACAATACAGCATGGTGAGGAGCATATGATTCATCAATGACATTCACCTCAAAGCAGCCTGGAAGCAAAAAGAATGGGGAAGAAGCTGGGCTCCTGTATTTCTGAGAAGGACGCGCTCCCAATGACCAAGCTCATGAAAGGTTCCACCCCTCCCAGTAGCGCCAACAGGCTGATGACCAAACTTTTGATACACTGGCTTTTGGCACTTATTCAGAATGTGGCCTGGTTTCCAAAGGCTTATGTCCATTTCATATTTTTTTGCAAGAGTTCTCAAAGTCTTAACTGCTTCAGAATTGTTCCATAGTTCATGTCAAACTCAGTGGAGCTGTAAAAAGATTACAAACGCCCAGGATACATTGACACAAGGTAAACATTTCTGTTCCACAAAGGAGCACAGATGTGTAGAAAGGATCAGATCAAAGCAAGAGTGAAACCAGGCCAGGGCAGAGCAGACATCTGGCCTCTGGCACACACAGTGGCAGTGTGTGAAATCCCAAGGGTTCGGGCCATCCTGCTCCTACAGACTTACTGACTGCAGCCCTGTTGCCTGTACTCTAGGGCTGGCTGAACTCACCGCACATAGCTTTCCTTGGCAGTCACTCCACAGTCCATCACCCCTTGCTTACTGGGGTCTCCATTCAGCTTCACCCTCATTTCCAACACATTGCCAACTTGAGAGCTGATGACCTCTGAAATCTTTGTGAAAACCTCCACGATTCCATAACTCTTGCACTTTGCATGACTATAAAATCAGCATTATGTGTGTATAGCACAAGCTATACAGGGCCCACCTGAACCACATCTGCAGTCGCCCCTGAGCATCTGCATATGAGGAAGGAGTTTCAAGGCAACATTTTCTAGATTGTCCTATGGAAGGAGGCTGTCCTGGCTCTATTTAGGAAAAACGTCTGAGTCCTTTGAACTTACAACAGGCACGAGTCTGAATAACTCTTGAGGTGCCTTCACAGTATTATCCTGGTGCCAAGCACTTGACTTCACTTTTAAAATCTATTTTTACTCATTGAAAATTTCAGACATATTTTGATCATACTCATCCCCTCCTCTTACCTTTTCCCAGACCCACCCTCCCTTCTTGACTCAACTTTGTGTCCTTTAAAAATGATAATAAAATACATTTATCAAGGCCAATTTGTGTTACCCAAGCAGCCTTGGGTATATGGCCTCCACTAGAATGTGGTCCTCACCAGGGGCTACCCTCTGAGAGGAACCTAGCTCTCCTCTCAGTGTCTAACAACTGCCAACAGAAAGTGGTTGGGTGCTCCTGATGTTCACATGCTATTGTGCCAGAGGGTGAGTCTTGCCAGGCAGCCGTTATAGTTCATAAGGTTCACAGTCCATTGGTGATTGCTTTTGTCCTCTGGTAGCATGCATAGCCCCTTCCAGCACTATGAAAGCTGTCCAGTCAGGATGAGCCTTCCAGGTCAGTACCAGCTTCATTTTTTCATGTTCCATGACTTAAGTATGTACTACTTCAGAAATAGGGCCTTATACCCTCAAGTTCTGGAGGGTGGCCAGACCACTGGTAATAGCATGTCTGTCTGGTCTGGTCTTAAGTACTCATACAACCTCCTGTTGATCCATGTTTACACATCCTAGGCTTTCTCTAACCCATTTCTTCAAACCTTTCCAGCTTCTTTCTACAGATCAAATTCAAAGGCTTCAGAGCTACACCATCATTTATTATCACAATAACTACCCTGTCGTAAGGCTGTTTCCTCCAGATTAAAACATTCCCTTCTAGGGGGAAGAGGGACGCTCACCAGATTCATGAAATTCACAGGACTTACCAGACTCCCAAGATTCATTCCTGAGTTTATAAAAATAGCAAACAACTGCTGAGAAAGAGGAAACTGCAGGGCTGTTATCTGCAGGTTGTAAAAGTTGTTACCCAGGCTAGGGTGGGCTTTCCATGGTTCTGCCTCCCAAGTCACCCACGACACTGGAAGAAACCCCATCCCCACCTTCCTATAAGTAGCCACAGTAAACTCATTGGTTTTCCAAGCTGAACTTGGGCAGAATTGTCTCTATTCCTACCTTTTTAAAGTCTAGAATGACTAGTAGACTCCACATCAAAAGTCACACCAGAGATTCAGGGTACTAATATTCTATTAGCTTTCTGTTATTATGGGAAAAATACTTGAGATAATTAAGAGAAAGCTTTGTTGTTGCCCACGCTTGCAGAGCCTTAGCTCATGACTGGCTGGCTCATTGCTTTGAGGTCAACGTCAAGACAGTGTATAACACTGGGACACAAAGCGGAGCCAACTTGTCTACCTCACGGTATCTGGGAAGCAAAAGGAAAAACTGGGGTCTCAATACCCCCAAGAGCACACCCCTAGAGACCTAACTTTCCTCTGCTAGATCCTCCTAAAGATCTCACCGCCTCCCAAAACCACCATGACCAAGATTTCAACAGTGAGCCTTTGAGGAACATTTAACTAAACTACAGTAAGACTTTCACTCACTCTAACAGTAGTAAATACAATAATCACAATAGAATAAAACTTGACAGGGTCCATCCTATCTTCCAAAGAATGCTGACTTGAATTTAAGCCATTGATATATTATTAATAACTGAGGATGTTGCTAACTTTACAACTAAGAGCTGTGAAACAAATGCAATGGGACACTTGGGCTGAAAGTTTAACTGCTCTACCCATATTACAATATACTGTACTGACAGATATCATACCTAGTAACAAACTAGCTAGACTATGTCTTAAGCATTTTGCTCTAAGATTTGACAATTATAATTGGAGTGAAAGATGATTTAGACATTATTAGATGTGACAGTGTGCTTACATCAACTCAGAAGGGCAATTTTTGTTTGGCTTTTGAGAAAGGGTCTCACTCATACTGTAACCCAGGCTGACCTACAACTCCCAGCAATTCCCCTGCCTCTGCCTCCAGAAAGTAGAGAAGACAGGTATTGAGACACCATATCCAGCCCAGAATGGTTTTTTCTACAGAACTATCAAGACAGAGACGTGGTATCCTGTTTTGAGATGGGAATCTGTGCAACTGCAGTATTATTCTGAAACCGGGGATAAATAATGTACGTAATAGCTCTCCTAACCAGAGGATGTGGACAATAAATAATGTACGTAATAGCTCTCCTAACCAGAGGATGTGGACGAGGGGACTGAAGTCATCACAAAGAATATGCCGCTGCAGGATTATAAAGTCATTTATATGTCTGCAGGAGTTGCCTATTGCATGTTTTCAGTGGAAGATAAGCTGCAAAAATTAGTTAACACAAAAGTCACTCCATATTACCATTATGAAAAATAAAGTGGACTTAAGGTGTTTCTAGTTACCATTTTTCACTTATTAAAAATGTCAGTAAAGAATAGCCTCATATCAAGCGTGGTTTGAATAGGAATGGCTCTCACAGACCCATAGATTGAATGCTTGATCACCAGGGAGTGGCACTATTAGGTGTGGTCTTGTTGGAGAAAGTGAATCTCTGGAGGAGGGCTTTGTGGTTTCAGAAGCTCAAGCCAGGTCCAGTGCTCACCCTCTCTTCCTGCTGCCGGCCAATCCAGATGTAGAGAACTCTTGGCTCCAACATCATGTCTGCCTGGATGCTGCCATGCTTCCGCAGTGACGATAATGGACTAAACCTCAGAACCTATAAGCCAGGACCAATTAAATGTTGTCCTTTATAAGAGTTGCTGGTTGTGGTGTCTCTTCACAGCAATAGTTATTAAACCAAGTACTTGGCTTAGCTCCTATAAAAGTATGATGTATTTTATATCCATGAATACAGAACAGGGCAAAATGGAACATGCCCATAGTCCCAGCTACTCAGGAGGTTTAGGGCCAGCCTGGACAGTTTAACAAGACCCATTCTGAAAATTCAAAACCACATAAATATGTGCTTTTACTAAATTTGGGGAAAAGTTTTAAACAGTCTTCAAATATAGTTGCATTTTGCAGCACTCCAAAGATGGCCTTCACCACTGGTTGCAAGATAGTAGGATTTGCCACGATGCGGATATCAGGCCTTCGCTAGTGCAGGTGGACAATGTTGCTATTTAAGGCTATTACTGCAGTTCTAATAGACAACATTAAGTCAATGTCAGAAACTGATAATCTGTTACAGCCTATATCAAATTGTAAATATTTTCATGACGGCGTACATGTCCTAAGAGCTGCATGACTGCTCACTAAATCCACAGTGTAATTTCTGGGTTTCACTTAATTGTGTTTCCAATGTGAACCGGAACTAGTATATTGGCCCACTTATAAATAACAGGAACAAAAAGCCCTAGAGTCCCAATGATTGAAACTAGAAGAAACGTCCATAGAAACATCCGATCAAGAACTTGGGCTATGAATTTCCAATCTTCAACAACCTGTTAAAAAAAATAAACACATATATAAAGCTGTATTTTAAGATTAAAAAACAGAGAGATAATCATTTGCTATACCCAGATCTCTAAGACAGACTAGTATAATTTATTAAATTCCATTCTAAATTTAAATTTGGAATTTATATTCATTAAATTCTTAGCTTTTAAGATTCCATCAATATCTTAAACCCTTATGATAATTCAATTATACTGCCACAGAATACTACAGTCCACAAGTATTAGTTTGTTAGAAGTAAATTGGCCACTGTGGTATGAGGATGTAGTCCCAGCTACTTGGAAGGCCAAGGCAGGAGGATCAGAAGTTTGAGGTCAACACCTTGGAACATTAACAAAGAGTTAGCTCAAAGTCATACCCTGCACATAGCAGTATTTGCTGAAATCCCAGCATTCAGGAGGCTGAAGTGGAAGGATTGACAGTTCAAGGCTAATCTGAGCTATATAGTGAAACTGTCTTTAAAAGAGTAGGCAGTAGGGGATTTGGCATAGTGGTATATGCCTTTAATCTCAAAAGGTGAATTTCTGTAAGTCTGAAGCCAGCCTGGTCTACATATCAAGTTCCAGGCTAGCCAGGACTATAAAGTGACTGTCTCAAAAAAAAAAAGGAAGGAAGGAAGGAAGAGGGAAGGGAAGGAGGGAGGGAGGGAGGGGAAAGGGAAGAAGGAAGGAAAAGAGGGAGGGAGGGAGGAAGGCAGCAAGGGAGGGAAGGAGGGAGATGTCAAATATTAATAAAAAATTAGAATTTACATACCTTAATGGGATCATTAAATGTAAATTAGGATATGAAAACACTAATAGTCAAAACTTTAAAGATAGAATATAAATATAATAGAAATTTATTTATAATAGAAATAAAAAACTGACAATTGAAAACTTGTATTAAAAGACAGCTCAACACTATAAATTGTCCATTTTTTGCATTTCAACTATCAATCATCCTTAACAAACCAGTCAAACTCATTTTTATGTAAGGCATTAAACAAATTTTGTCTTAAGCAAATTAGGTACTATTACTGCTTTATATGAAAACATTGAAGTATAAAATAGTACATGAGAATACTTTACTCCTTCTCTTTACTTTTGTGGTTATTTATTTCACTTTGCTTTTATGAGACATAGTCTCCCTATGTAGCCCATGCTAACCTTGAACTTGCTAAAGTACACCAAGATAGACTCTAACTTTCAAACCTCCTGCCTCAGCCCCTGAATGGCAGAATTACAGCCATGCACTTTACTCTTTTCAATTTTACTAATATTCTTTTGTAAACAAGCTACAAAAAGATGTCTTTATGCAAAGTATCTTGGTTGTACTTTTAAAGTACATTAGACTCATTCTTCAAAAAAAAGGAAATTTTGATAAACTATAATATTAAAATTCAGAAACGAAGTTATAGAAGAGAAATCTAAATCAGTAAATTATTCCAGAGCCAAAGAACTATGTCAATATTACTATCCCTAAATGCATACTGCTAAACTTTCTTCAGGGTCACTCAAGACACTCTGGGGAAATGGACAGTGAGACTCGTGTAGGTGCCCCACTCCGCGGGGGTGTTTATACTCGCCACAGACCTCACGGACATCGTTCTCTTTCACGACGTGCCTTGTGATGTAGCGAATGCAGTCAAGCGCAGCTTCCAAAGTATTCCGAGATTTAGGCCTACCACCATGCTCGGCTTCCTCTCTCTGCGTGAAGTACCTATCCGCATGACTTCTCATGCAGAGCAGCCTGGGAAGCTGGTGGAGAAATATCTTACGAACCCAAGGCGCCATAGCATTGTGTGTGGAGGAAGAGCGGTGGTGGATGTTGATGGCAAAGACAGTCACCATAATGGATAGGGTCACGAAAATCATGGTGAACACCAAGTACTCCCCAATCAGAGGAATGACTTTAGAAGATGAGGGTATAATCTCCTCAATAACCAGAAGGAAGACAGTCAGAGAGACAAGCACCGAAGTGCACAGGCTAATCTTTTCACCCTCGTTTGAAGGGAGATAGAAGACAACCACAGTCAGAAACGAGAGCCCGATGCAGGGTATAATAAGAAACAAGGTATAGAAGAGAGGCAGCCGCTTGATCACGAAGGAGTAGGTGATGTAGGGGTACCAGCAGCAGCTGTCCGTCCGGTTCCCCTTGCTCCCCATTGCACTCACGATTTCCCACTCTCCATTGTCAAAAAAGTCTGTTCTGTCAACATCTTGGTCCTCTAAGATTATATCAACCTGGGATCCATCATATGTCCATGAGCCGAATTTCATGGAACAATTCTGGAGATCAAATGGGAAAAAGGTAACGTCTATGGTGCAAGAACTTTTGTAGTTTGCTGGCTGCGTCCATGTGACAGTGCCATTGTACCTGACAACCGTTTTTGTACTGGCCCCTTCAAAACGTCCGTCTGCACTGAAAGAAACACAATAATAGTGCCAAGATCAAACAACCCAAGGATACATTCTATAAGCCTAATATAAAAGGAACCTATGGGTAATAGCATGAAATAAGTTTGAAATTGCTATCTGCCCAGATGCCGGCTCCACCCATGGGGTCATGCTGTGTGGACATCGTTCTATCATGTAATAATTCTGCTGGGACTGAGCCTATTCTTCTCTTTGTAGTGTGAGATGGGCAAATCCATGTTTCTCAAAATGTTGAGATTTTAGTAATTGGAAAGATGCCACCTTACATACAAATAGGATCGGGCTATTTATATACTGGGCGTGCAGAAAGGCAGAGCCTGAATCCACATTCCTAGACTTTCTCCTCCACCAAAATAATAGATGATTTCTACCCTAAGAGGAAAGAGTATCTGCACATCTGGACTCTCCTGTGCTGGACAGCCACAGCTGCAGGCAGAAGCACCTGATTCCTTCCTAGTCTCGCTCCATATCCTCAAGTCCCGTGGGTTTTGCACAGCATTGTGCAGTGTATCTATGCTGAGTCCTAAAAGCGTTTGCAGTGCAGCAAGCAGCCGCTGCTCATGGAGCTGCGCGTGCTGCTTCCCGGCTTTGTCATCCTTTCACACTAATATGGAAGCAAAAGGTTTCAAAAGATTGGATTTTGCACAACATTTACTCTGTCGGCATGCCAAAGCTTCTGGGCAAATAGGACAAAGTGCTTTCAGTTACTGAGAGTGAGAGAATGTGCCAGAAGCTGCCTCGTGTTACCTTATGAGCCTTCTTCATCCTTCCATATTAAGGAACACAGAAGTAAAAGGCTTCAAAAGGTCATTTTTTGCATAGCGTTTGCTCTAAAAGCCTTTGTGCAAGTAAGACAGAGTGCTTTAGGATAAATGCAAACTCTCACATTTACTCTGAGATGGCCCTGGGAGGGGAGAGGAGGGAAGGGGAGGGCAGGGGAGGGGAGGGGAGGGGAAGGGAGGGGAAGAGAGAGGAATAAAGCTGGTCTGACAATCATCCTCAAAAATGAACCCCAAACTCCTCACCTTGGGAAAATGGATTGTGCCATCATGACCACGTATTTACATAATATTAGAAAACAGGGTTGACCATAAACTGTAACCTCAACTAAAAAACAAGTCTACCCAAACCTGGAAGTCTGACTTGAGGAGGGGTAAATGGAGATGCCAGTGTCTTGGGGTGAAACCTCACTGTACTGTATGAGAGCTTTGTGATCATAGACAAGTGTAAACTACCTTAGGCCAAGTAAGACTGGTGGCGCCCAGCACGTAAGCTTGCTGTGAGCACACAACCAAGCACATAAGGTTACTGTATGTGTAAATTAACCACAACCGGTATCTATACCCCTACTTTTCTTTATTCCACGTTGGCCACATTCTTTTTATTTCAGAAATCATATAACACTTTTATGATTTAATAAAACCCAACACACCAAAAAAGGCAAAGGACCCACAGCACCCATGAGAAGTCAGGTCATTTGATTTCACAGCTAAACAATTTGCAGACGAGGGGGGGAAATTACTAGTGCCTAGTAGCAATACAACTTTTCTTTCGGAAATGGGAAACAATATTTAGAATATAACTTACTTATCAAACAAAACGATGTCTGGGATCCACAGAGAGTCTGAAGGAACACGTATAATTTTTATTCCACCATAGTCATCAGGATTCCATCTTAATTTTACATCTATCCATTCCTTTAAAATGAGAAATTCACCTCCATTTCAATCAATAAATAAAAAAATAAGTTTAAGCTAAACTCTTTGTCATATCTAGGAACTTCAGGCATGAATCATTTCTGCTCTAACTCAGTAAACCTTCTCAACTAATAACAGCCTGTCCCTCTGTGCAAGGACTCTCGCCGTGGTCCTGATGGGACACAGGTGAGGATCTATGCTGAGACATTCAAGCCTCTCTACTCTGCCCCTCTTCTCCCACCAGCTGACCATACTCAAAACTTGAAGCCATCGACCAGTCCCTAAGGTCCAGGTTTAGAGAAAACATTCTCCTTCCCAGCTGTACTGCGCCCTGGGTTGGTGGAAGGAAAGTTGGATTTATTGCACATCCCATACACTTAACCATTTTGCTCAGTGCCCAGGCAGTAACAATTCTGTGACCCTATCAAGCTAAGAGATGGACTGGAGACATAGCTCAGCAGTAGACCTGCCTGGCATCCTTCAGGCCCTAGGTTCAATCCCCAGTACAACATCAACCTGTCTTTTCTAAGTTTAGGATTAGGGAACTGGTGGTAGGTATAAATAATCAGAGACAGAGAAAGAATGAACAATGGGAGACACTCAACAGTGCTGGAGACACAAGAATGGTGGCCCAGAATTAAAAAGCCCTTCATGTAAAAGGCACTCTCCATCCGTAAAGATAATTCATTACAAAGGGGCTAGCTAAGGAATGGCAAGGGTGCTGGAGGAGGAAGGTGATTACAGGGTGAATGGACATGGTCAATGCATGGTGTCTGCATGTATGAGAACATCACAGTGAATCCCAATAACAGGCACAGTTAGCATGTTAATAATGATAATAAAATAAATAGCTGCATTCTTATCCTGTCCCGTCGCACTCTTAAATTAAAAGCCAAAATCCTGGGGCTAGACAGATGGCTCGGGATGAAGAGCACTCTTTGCTCTCAGAGACCAGTGGGACCAGTTCCCAGCACTCACATGGCAGCTCTCGGCCCTCTGGAATGCCAGTTCCAGGGGAAGCAATGCCTTCTTCTGGCCTCCTTGGGCATTTCATGTACGTGGTTTTGCATGCGGACTAAATACTCACACATAAATATAAATAGATCTTTTAAAAAATAACAAGTAAAAGTAAAATCCAAATCCTTGCGGTGCCCTATATGCTAATATTCTTGTGGCTTGTCATTGCTCCTTTGACCCCCATCTCCACACCCCTCCCCATGCCTCACCCACCAATAGCCACGCACTGGTTTCCTTATTAGATGCAACCCCGCCTCTAGGCCTTTTACTTGCTGGCCCCTCTACCCTGAACAGTCTTGTCTCCTAGGTGCCGGTAATTCTCATCTCCCCTGAGACTTTGTACAAACTTTGCCTTTTCAGTCACATTTTTATGGCTTGGTTGGAAGTTTTGTTTGGCTGGTCGTTTCTTTTTGCTTACAAGTACAGTCCCCAGCACTCTCCGTCCCTTTCCCTTGGGTTCCTCTCTAAGGCACTGTGACTTATTCTCTTCCCACTAGGATGGCTTTCCCTGGGAACAGTGAGTTCTGTCTGTTCCATTACTGAAGTTTCTCCAGCACATATCAGACCCACAAAAAATGTCAACTAGAGCAGACACAGTGGTGATCCCAGAACTAGGGAGGATGAAGATGGAAGACTGAAGCTATACAAGACCCTGGTTCAAACCAAATATACACATATACATATACACGCATGCCCATGAGTACAATAACTCCATCTATTCTCAGCTTTTTCAACCTGACAATCCACAGGGCGCACACACTCATGCTCCTCCTTGCTGTAGGGCCTGCACTGAACGGCGTGGCCAGCTGCTCGCCCCGTGCCTGTGTGACTGCTGTACACACCTGCTTCAACCAGACGTTTGTTGTCATTAGCTGGTTTTTCTCATCCTATTAAAAAAAAAAGGTAAGATTGCTTATTTCTGTTACATAGCAATACTTCTTTAAGAGTGTGTACGTTTGTGGCAGTTGCTGATAGTGACAGGCATCACTGCTAAGCCTGTCTACTTTTCTGAGTTCTGACCCAAAAAACATATAACTTCATTTTCTCCTTTCTAGTTCTTCTTTGAATATCAACCAAAACCCCAAGTATGCTTTCCCTGAGATTCTGGCCTTCGTGCAGATTCTCTGGAGACCCTGCTCTCTCTATAGCTGCTCAGACCTTCACTGCCGACCCTAACCCAAAAGGTGTGGCTTTCCTCTCCATCTCCCTCCTCCCTGCACCTGTTGGAATTTACAGCTGCCCTGCTTTTCTCCCCACCTTCCTCTCTCTCTCTCTCTCTCTCTCTCTCTCTCTCTCTCTCTCTCTCTCTCCCTCCCTCCCTCCCTCCCTCTCTCTCTCTCTCTCTCTCTCTCTCTCTCTCCCTCTCCTCCCTCTTTCTGTCTCCCCTCTCCCCCTCTCTCTCAAAATTTAATAATACGGTCCTTAAGCCTTAAAAAATATAATCAGTACATTTCAATACAAATGTTCCTCTCCGCATGGAATGAACATTCTGATAATTCATCTGGTTCTCAAGAAAATAAGATTAGTCTGCTATTGTTCCTCTAAACATCCTGCAGTCCAGGTAAACGACCCTAAAGCGTACCGCTAGCGACTCTCTATTTGGTTTTCAGGGTCTCAGCTACCACATTTCCTCAAATTCAAGAGAGGGTCTAAGTTATGAGGATGATATCCCCTTAGCTCTAAAAGGGTAGGAGGAAGTGTGCTACCTACCACACTCAGCCCGCCCTTCTTAAAGGAAGGAGAACTCAAAGACATTTATGTACAAACATGGTGTCATTATAAGACTAGACAATTTTATGCAAATAGAAATATGAGTAAGTTATAGGAGGATTTGAGAGAAAAGCAGTCAGCAAAATTGTATCAAAACACATTTCAGGGGTTGGAGAGTTGGCTCTGTGGTTATTTGTTGTTCTTCCAAAGGAACTAGGTTCAATTCCCAGTCCCACACAGAGGTTCACCACTCCCTTCGGCACCAGACATGCACGTGATGCACAGAAATGCATGCAGCCAAAGCACTCATACACACAAAATAAAATAAATAAAAATTCCAAGTTTATAAAACAGGCACAAAGGGGAAAAAAAGGCAAGAAATACAACAAATTGGATTTTTTAAAATACAGGGTCTCTGGAGCCCAGGCTGGCCTCAAAGTCTCTCTGTAGTAGAGGATAACTTGGAACTCCTGATTCTCCTGCTTGTACCTCCCAAGTGCTGGGATTGTAAGTGTGAACCCCCCTCCTACCTCAGCTACCAATTGATAACATTAGTCACCAGTGGACGGTAGAATATGAATCTGTTTTTTTTATTTGTACTATTTTTACACTTTAAAAACTCTCTGAAAATTATGTGTTACTTCTGTAATCATAACATAAAGGCACACTGGTGTTATTTTTAAGTAATTTTTAATATAAGTATTTGTTCATGATACTAAAAACAATTGTTGGCATTATCAGAACAAGAAGAAATTAGTTTTTAAAGTGTGACTTTCTTAGGGTAAACACTAAGAAGCAGGAAATTCACCCCGATGAATGACCCATAAAATCTCTCTGGAAATATTGTTTTACTTATGTGTATCAGTGTTTTACCTGCATGTATGTATATGTACCATGTACATGCCTGGTGTGTATGGAGGTCAGAAGAGGGTACCAGATCCCCTGAAACTGGGGTTATCAGTGGTTGTGAACACTACGTAGGCGCTGAGAAACAATGCTGGGTCCTCTGCAGGAGCCATCCGAGCTCTTAGCCACTGAGCCCTCTCTCTAGTCCCTGATATGCTTGAAGTATGATTTTTTTTTTCTTGAGACAGGTTTCTCTGTTTAGCCCTACCTATTCTGGAACACGCTTTGTAGACCAGGCTGGCCTTGAACTCAAGAGATCCACCTTCCTCTGCCTCCCAAGTGCTGGGATTAAAGGTGTGCACCACCACTGTCCACTGAAGTGTGATCTTGAAACTATGTTAAAATAATCTCTGAGCCGAGCAGTGGTGGCGCACGCCTTTAATCCCAGCACTTGGGAGGCAGAGGCAGGCGGATTTCTGAGTTCGAGGCCAACCTGGTCTACAGAGTGAGTTCCAGGTCAGCCAGAGCTATACAGAGAAACCCTGTCTCGAAAAACCAAAAAAAAAAAAAAAAAAAAGATCTCTGGTCCTCAGAATCTATGATTCTATGGTTAGACTACTTACTACTCAGACCTCCCAGCATAGACTCACTTACATTTAAGGGGAACTTCAATATAAAAGGTTTTGATATGTTTTAATTCCATTAAGGATAGACCTTTTACTAGCAAATGAGATAAAACAATTTCTAAACTTCACAACAATGTATAAACAGGGTATTACTACACCTGTGGCATACTAGTAATTGTGTCCTGAAGAGCCCCTTGAGCAAAGGGCTACATTTGGTCACCTTGGTAACCTCCAGTAGCTGACTCACACCTGGAAAAAAGCTGATTTTCCCTAAGTGCGAAGTGGAACAGGTAATGGCATGTATACTTACCACGTCCACTAGCTGAGATATTGCGAGGCCAAACTTGATTTTTATCTTGTCACTCAGGTGTTCCACAGGACGAACCCACCTTTCATAGTCTTCAAATAAATCCCTAAACAAGCTGTCTTCATGTTTTGCCGCAGAGGATAGTTCAGGCAACCCTGAACAACAAGGTTTTAGGAATTAGTATGCTGACTGCTCTCCCCCAAATACCCAGACTTTAAGAAAATCAATGTTATCAATAATCCAATTAAAATTTAAGTTGTTATTGGTTTTGGTTTATTTGTTTGTTTGAAACAGGATATCAAACAAATTTGTTTGTTTGAAGTGGGCTGGCCTTGAATTCCCTAGGTAACCAAGTCTAGCCTTGAACTCCTGATCCTCCTGCCTCCACCTCCCAAGTACTAGGATTATAGGCATCCACCACTGCATCCACCCGGGTACTTTTTAAGATTCCTTTTTATTTTAAATTGTGTGTGTGTGTGTGTGTAGCGTGTGTGTAGGGCGAGGGTATGTGCGCTTCCTGAATACAGTGCCCAGAGTGGTCAGAGGAGTCAGATTTCTCTCAGAGCTGGAGCTGCAGACTGTTGTAAGCTGCTTGATGAGGATACTGGGATCAAACTCAGGTCCTCTGCAAGAACAGTGTATGCTCTTAACAGAAGAGCCATCTCTCCAGTCCCCTAATGTGACTTTTAAAATGAAATACTAATACAAACACTATGGTCAAGTTAGAAGACACTCTGGTTCACATATAATTCTTAGTTAAATGTGATTAGTCACTATAAAAATATCCTGAATTGGGGTCGCAGGGGTGAGGGAGGGACTAGGAAGGAAGGAGGGGAAGCTGTAATAGGGATGTAAAGTAAATAAATAACTTAATTAAAAACTAAAACTAAATCAAATAAAATCATATAAAAATGTGAGAAAAAAAGATATCCTGAATTTCTTAGCAAACATTCAGAGTTAATACAGAGTAACTTAACATTTAAAGCCAGTGGCGGGTTTATTATTTATTTATTTATTTATTTAATTTGTTCCCTATGGTAGACTATAAGAACTGGAATGTAGCTTTGGGTCCAATGCCTCACTCTGCCAAAAAAAAAGTAAAGGCTTTCCAACTGTCAGGGATATAGATAGGGACTGATGTCAAAATTCTAAACAAATAGACTTATTAAATTCTAACTTTGTCTCATTAAAAAAAAACAGATATACTGAAGTAAAGTCCATCGATTAACTAAAAATATAAAGGTCTGTACTTTAGTTGGCCTAACTTTATATATGAAAATATTGAATGAATTATTTAGATGTGTTTGCTATACATTTGTATAAAACTGCTTTGGACCCTAGGTCTTAAGGAAGCTCGGCAGAGGGGGTCCTAGAAGCTCTACTCTCTATTATAAAGAGAATCCCAAGGGCATAATCATAACCTTCCCCCAAATGGCCCTGCCAGTTTCTCCATCGCAGTGATTGGTTGTCCGAGGTCTGGTTCTGTAGTCTAAAAATTATGAGTGACACTATTCTCTCCCTCAGTAGTCAAATAGACTTTGTCCCTAAAAATTCTCAAATGCATAAATTCCCTATTTTCTCTGCTGTTACCCGCCTACCACAGGCTACCTGAATCTCCCTCCAAAACTAGAGAAATTCTACTAAAAGTAGTCTAGGGGCTGTTGAGATGGCTCAGCACTTGTTACTCTTACAGAAGACCTAGATTCAGTACTCAGTACCCATGTGGCGGCTCACTCCAATTCCAAAGGATCCCGTGCCTCTTCCACTTCCCAGGACACAAGGCACACATGTAGTGCATATACATACATGCAAGCAAAACCCTCATAAACACAAAATACAATAAATGAACCTAAAAAATAATCAAACTAGTCTCTGATACAGATGAGATCTCCCCCATTCCCCTGAGCACTGAGCAGACATTAAAATGTTAATATCATTAGTTAACACTAAGGTCTTAAGTGTACATTGTAAGCACCTTTTCTGCTATCATTGTCAAACAGCTAAGCACACACTGGGGCATGAAGATATCTGAGTTCTAATTAGCAGCCCTCAGACTCTCCCTTGATCCTCTGGGTCTGATAGATAACCAGATAGCCCTGAACACTCAACAGATACTTTAAGAAAGCTGTAGATTGACTGCAGCTCATCGCCATGGCTCCTGAAGGGGCAAGCCTGGGACTGCCTAAACCATTTGTACCAGATTTCTTGCTTCCACAAGCATCAGTGAACTCTAGACCGCCTTGCAACCATTTCCACTTTGGACCGAAGGGGAAGATTCCTACTGTTACTATAGGAGGCAGCTTTCTGTGACTGATGAGATGGCCTACGTGGTAAGGGCACTTGCTGCCAAGCATAATGGCCTTGGGTCTTGCATGGTGGAAGAAGGTGGGCTCTTGATAGTTGTCTTCCTGAGTAGCCCCTTCAGGCACCCTATTCTCCCTGGAAACAGGCACCCTGAATGGTCCCGCCAGTGACTGGGTTGGGGCAGGCAAGCTGGGGCAGAAAAACAGTTCAAGAGTATCCAGAGAAGACAGACAGAAACAGAAATAACAGGAGAATAGAAATCTGAAATGAATAGATGCCAGAAGCGGTCAGAGAGGAGAACCTGCAGGCTCCGGTTGAAGTAGAGTTCCAGAGAGCTGTCAAGTCTTCAGGGCTCAGTCCCCAGGCTGAGAGCTGTAACCACAACCATGCCAAGAGACGAGAGTTCTGATACCAGAAGCCGGAAGGCCAGAGCACCTAGAGGATACTGCCTGATACACTCTGCCAAACACAGCCAGAATAGAGAGCTGCTGGAGAACAGCATGTGAGCAGAATCTTTGCCTGCCTGAGACTATCCAGTAGAGAGAAGAACCATGGGGCCAGCGATCAGTTACGCAGCCATCTTTGCAGCCCTCCACTTGTTCGGCGATCTTTTCCAAACATGGACTGGCTGATGCTACACATCGGCCCAACAGCCTTCTTCATGGCTCTGTCCCTACCCTCCGCTGCCTTTGCTCAACTCGGTTCCAACCGCACTGAAGGGATCAGCTTCTGACCTAGCACACCTTCCCATCTCGGAGGCACATTGCCCTTCCTCCCCCACGCCCTGGCTAAGTCATCCATTCTTCAGATCTCAGCCAAAACATCTTCCTTGAAACCTCTTTCCTGCCCCAGTTTACTGGGTTTCTGTAGTGGCTTGTGTTCTCATGCTAATTTTGTTGTCCAAAAAGCCTGTTTGCAGTGTCCTGCAGGTAGGCTAAAGGAAGCCTGCCCCCAGTTGGCTCTGATTGGGAAATAAAGTTGCCAGCGGCCAATGGCTGGGCGGGGAGACAGAGGCGGGACGTTTGGGATTCCCAGGCAAGAGATGCAGAGAAGGAACAGATGCCGCCATGAAAGGGGCGTAGGATGGACCACGCTGGGAAGGAATAGGATGATAAGATGGCCAAAATGTAGGAGCAAAGGGAAAGCGGTCCCATGGGAGGGCTGCCCAGAAGGAAACAGAACAACAAAGATAAAAATATAGATTTAGAGAGTGTTAACTCAGGAATCCTGAAGGGGAGTATGTGCTAGCTTCAGGGAAGTTTGGAAGTACCCAACCATTAAGCAAGTTAGACATTAAAATATAAAGGCTGTGTGTATTTGTCATTTCGTTCACGAATCCAGAGCCCTTGGGCAGGTGCAGAGCCAAGAGCATAGAGCGGGTCCTTTAAATATTCCCGGCTACAGTTCCTCTGCACAGAGCCATGTTTCTCATCTGTACTGCAGCTATGCAATCTTGAATGTTTATGATTAGAGTCCATCTTCCTCACTGTGTGTTTTTCTCATCCCTCTGTCTCTACACTTAATAACAGAGACAAAGAGTGACCATTCAGTCTGTTCAGTGAACAAACATATAATTGAATAAGTGAGGCAGTAACCACTTATTACCGTATGCTAAACCTCATTTTTCTCTAACGATTTAGAATGTGTTACCTTGGGTTGTGGAACAACTGGCATGAGAGCTATCTTCATTTTCTCTGAAGCTTACTAGACTCATCTTCTGAAAATTATAGGAACCTTGTCGGACTCAGATTTGAACATAAAGAACAGCGTAATACACTTGTCAAGAGTTCAAGAGCTAAGGCTGGCAGAGTAGCATGCACCTGTAGTCTCAGATACTCTAGAGCACGGTTCTCAACCTTCCTAATGCTTCCTAATATATTTCTTCATGCGACGACCTCTGATCATAAAATTATTTTCATTGCTACTTCATAACTGTAATTTTTCTGCTGTTATGAATTGTAATGTAAATATCTGATATGCAGAATATCCGATATGTGACCCCTGTGAAAAGGTTGTGTGACGCCCCCCCCAAAAAAGGGCCATGACCCACAGGTTGAGAACTACTGCTCAAGAGGCTAAGATAGAGGATCACTTAAACCCAAGTGTTTAAGACCATCAAGACCCCTTCTCAAAATCTAAACTTAGAATTTTAAAATATCCAGTCTAGATCCCATTCAGGTCCCTAATATTTACTATATCACTGCATGACCAGTTACCTAACCTGTCTGCATATGGATCTCTACACCTGTGAAAACAGGTATAGAACAGTGCCTACCTCAAAAGGCTATTGTGAAGGCTAGAAGTGTGTAAGTGCCTGTACCAGCTTGCTCTTATTCCACAAATAATTGCTATGGTAACAGGAAGTAATAGGCCTCTATAGGCAATCATCCAAAAACAGTGCAATAAAATCTCCTGCGGAGTCTTTCTGAAGCCTACCAATATCCAACAAGGATGGTCCCAGGCACTCCAAGGCGACAGAACCCTGCAAAGATACAGAGGAAAAATGTTTGTGTGGTACAAGACACTCAGCGTGGCATGATGACAAAGCTTTCTCCAAGTCACCTGAGTGTGTGTGTGTGGGGGGGGGGGCATTGTTTGAGGAGGAGTTTGGTTTGGGGAAGGTTATTTGGGGGATTGTTTGGGGGAAGGGGTTGCATGGGGAGGGGTGTTTTGGGGGTTCTTTTTTTTTTTTTACCTTTGAGTCAGTGTCTTAATCCATAACCTAGGTTAGTGTACAATCCTTTCGCTTGCTGACTCTTACTTCCTGGGTGCTAGCGTCACAGGTATGTGCTAGCACACCTGCCTTCAAGCCTAGTCATTAAAATAATAAGTACATTATCAGAGTACTAATTGCTGTAAATCACAAATCCCACAAAAAACAGGGAACCGAGTAGTTAAGCAGACTTGGAGAAGCACATAACCACTCCATGCCATAACTCCCCTCGAGTCTTTGAAAGTACAAGAGAAGAAAAGCTAAGCTGAACAGCTAACCCGGGGAGCTATATATGTCATTAACATCTCAAAAGAGTCACAGTTGGGTTCTGCACGTTCAGTTTTAATTCTGAATATCAACTGTCTCGAGTTGAAGAATTGGAATGTGACATTTAAATTTTTTCACAAAACCAGGGATGGTGGCACCCATATGGAATTGTAGCATCCAGGTACCTAAGGTGGAAACATCAAGACTTCCAGTCTAGCACAGCTGCATAGCAGATTTAAGGTCAGCCTGTGCTGTCTAAAGACAAAAACCCAAAGTCGAGTAGTTTAGCAAAACGACATTTATTTTCAAAGAACCACTCTTGTTCCTTAATTTTTACTATGGTGAGGATGAAAGAACAGAACTGCGGAGCTGAAAATCTCCTCTGAATGTTTGGTATTCCTCCAAGCCTTTGCCCTCTACAGCTGCAATTTCTAGTATATATATATATATATGTATGTGTATATGTGTATATATGTATATATATGTATATATGTGTATATATGTGTGTATATATACATATGTATATATGCATACACATACATATATACATATACACACATACATATATATATATATATGATCTCATTGGCAAAATATAATTGTTAATAATGTATGGCAAGAACTCTCAATCCATTATACTAGATGACACCCCCCCCAAAGCACCCACTCCCAGGTTCAGAGAGTTGAACCTAAGGCCTTCTGCCTGCTAGTCAAGTGTCTACCACCAAGCCACAGCCTCAGCTCTCCTCTTGTTTTTTAAGACAGGCTCTCAATAAGTTACTCTGGCTGAGCCTTAACTCATTCTGTAGCCCAGGCAGGACCAGAAACTGTGACCTCCTGCCTAAGTTTCTCATTTGGCTGACTCTACAGGCCTGGGCTACTAGGACTGACTACACTGGACCACTTTTATATGTTTTAATTTTTCATTAAAAAACATTGATAAACTGGATTTAGTGATATACACCTTTAACTCCAGAATGAGAGGGGGCTGAGGCAGAAGGATCCTGAGTTCAGAGGTAGGCTGGGCTACATACAATGTGGGACAGTGTATCTAAATAACATTTTTAAAAAAAAAGATAACCTCTACTTAGTTGTTTTACTCTTGTGTAAATCAAATAAAATTAAATAAATTTCCTTACTATATCAGGTAGTTTCTAAGTAATTTAAATATTAATTTTTTCTCTACGCTTGCCCAAGTGCTCAGCTGTGAAACATATGCATGCAATGCCTGCAGAGGCCAGAAGAGGGCATCAGATCCCCTGGAAATCTGAATTACAGACAGCTGTGAGCCACCCTGTGGGTACTGGAAATGAAATCACAGTCCTCTGGACAAGCAATGATCTTAGCCACTGAACCATCTCTGCAGGCCCATGTCTAAGTAATTTCTTAAGACTGACATCTTCCCCACTATTGATCCCAAATAGCCAAAAAGGCAGTTAAGGATTGTAAAAGCCACTTCTAGGGATGCTTCAGAGTGTTCTCTACTGGCCTTTTCCCATGAAGGATCATGATTTTACTTGTTAAAAAGTAGAGATTCTCAAACAAGTCACCAACATGGTCTGCAACTAAATATGGCTACTACCGATTTTTTCCCAACCTACAGACAAATTAAGACATCTGCTGCAATGGTTAGTTTCTTCCAGAAGTTTTTAAGTCGTCAGCATCTGCCACAACTTGGAAACACCAGAACCCAAGGTTGTACCTTCCTCAGTGTATCCACTCAAGAGATCCTGGATGGCTGTGACCATGGTAACCTATGCATTATAGGCATAACAGAGCACAAGGACACAAAGGGTATACCTTGTGCTAGGTATTGCCAAGAGCCTTCCCTAACCTCTTCACAGGCTACGTAAGAGTGAAATAAATCATGTACCTAAAAAGACCTGTAAAGGTGAGAGATATACTCTATTCCTGATCCAAAATGTAGGCATTCCCAGAGTAGTTAATTCTCCCCTCTAAGTCTCCTTGTATCTTTTTTTAAGTTAACCAAAAAAATGACTTTAATACCTTTTTAAAAAAAAATGTTCCTTACTGAAGTCCAAGGAGAGCTATTTTAAGAGATATCAGGATAAAGCAGGGAACATAAGCATTTAGTTAATACAGGGGACTAAGTATGCACTAACTCAGCACTGTCAATGTGACAAATAAAGCCAGTGTGCTTACTAATCATTGTTTCAGTATTACAGATGAGTGCAGGGGGGTTGCTTTCTATTGATTTTTAACACAAAATTACAGGACACAATTACACTGCAACTGCTATTACAAAGCTCAGTTCTACATCTTTCCCTGACTCTCAGAACCCAAGAAGTAACACAATGACCTCAGGCAGTGTTAAGTTTAGGCCCAGTCAATAGTCCTCAAGGAGTTCAAAGAGAGGTTAAGCATTAACAAAATCAAATAAATGCAGAGTTTACTATTTTAATTTGGCATTAGAAATATTTCAATGGGTAATAAATACGTATTTAAGTGAGCACATTGACAGCATTAGGAAATGAAACATCTAGTGGGCATAAGAAGCTACAAAGCCTATATGACCTTCATAAGACTCCTGCAAACTTCTTCCCGTAGAGCCATGGGGGTGGCACACCCCAGTAATCCCAGATTGTGCTGAAGTCAGGACAATCAAGAGTTGAAGGCCATTCTTCCCTACCTAGTTGAGACTGAATCTTTTTTTAGAACTGTCCAGTTATGAGCAAATAATGACTTAAGGAAACACAGAAAGATGAAGATAAGAATCAGGCATAGTGGCACATGCCTAGAGTCCCAGCACTTGGGTGGCTGAGTCAGGCAGGAATTCTTCATGAGTTTGCTGTTGCTAGAATTTAAAATTTTATGTATATGTGTATTTTGCTTGCATGTATGTATATGCACCATGCGAGTGCCAGTAGAGAGAACTGGATCCCTTGGAACTGGAGTTTGGAGGTTGTGAGCCATCATGTGGGTGCTGGAAATTAAACCCAGGTCCTCTGCAAGCATAAGTGCCCTTAACCAATGAGCTATGTCTCCAGCTCGAAGACCTTGAGCTTGAGGCCAGCCTCATCAACCCCTGGGTTTAAGGGCAGCCTAAGCTACATAGTCAGTCACAGTACACCTTGTTTCAAGAAAGAAACAAGAAAATGAAAAGGGGGCAGAGGGCTGCGTTGTGTGAACAGGGAACCCTTTCTTGGCTTCTAGTAGTCTTTTCAGATGTTTTTACATCTATGTGTCTGTGTGTGCCCTGGTGTGAGTATACATACAGAGGCCAGAAGAGAGCACTGGATTCTCTGAAGTTAGAGTTTCAAGTGGTTTAACTGCTTCATGTGAGTTCTGGAAGAGCAGCAGGTACTTTTATTTCCCTCTGGGTAGCCCTGGCTGTCCTGGAACTCGTGTAGATCTGCCTGCCTCTGCCTCCCAGAACTAAATTGTGTGCTACCACAACCCAGCAGCAAGTATTCCTAACCACCAAGCCATCTCTCCTCTCCTGCCCTAGGTGTCTTTTTTTTATTCTTTTTTTTTAAAGAAAAATAGATTTACTTATTTATTTTATGTATATGAGTATACTGTCTTCAGACACACCAGAAGAGGGCATCAGATTTCATTACAGATGGCTGTGAGCCACCATGTGGTTGCTGGGAATTGAACTCCAGACCGCTGAACCATCTCTCCAGTCCCACCCCTGGGTTTCTATTAGTTTTATGTCATTTAGGCAAACATTCACCACTTTCATTGGATCCTGAGAATGACCCTAATTGACACAAATGGGGACTTACCTTGATAGCTCTCCTACTTAAAGTGTGTTACTCTCAGCAGTAGTGGCCACATATAAAAATGACATCAACCTGGGCTACATGAGACCCTGTCTTAAAAGCAAGCATGCTGCTGGGCGGTGGTGGCACACGCCTTTAATCCCAGCACTTGGGAGGCAGAGGCAGGCAGATTTCTTGAGTTCGAGGCCAGCCTGGTCTACAGAGTTCCAGGACAGCCAGGACTACACAGAGAAACCTTGTCTCGAGAAAAAAAAAAAAAGAAAAGAAAAAAGTCAAAGAATTTAATCCCAACTGTTACAAGAGAAAAAACAATGCTACCAAAAGAAAAATACGCTGAAATTATTGTACTAAAAACTCAGCCTAATTTTTAAAAATTGCTAGGTAGATATAATTTGTAATCACAGAAGCACAGAACTCTCTAATTCTGATAGCCTTATCAGAGCACCGTCAGCAGGTACTTTCATAAACTCAGGCGCGAGCATGGGTGAAACACAACTGTAATCCTAAGAGTTGGGAAGTGGAGGCGAGATGGGTTTAAGGCCATCCTGGACTACATATCCAGTTGAGGCCAACCTGGGCTACATGAAACATGTCTCAGTGAATCAATAACTACCCGGGTACAACTGCACTGTCCAGTGAATTGTGACCCTACCATCCAGTTCTTCACACTCTAGGTCATAGGGTACATTCTGCATTTTCAAGAAAACAATGGTTTTCTCTTTATAAGACAAGTCCTGTTTAGCCCAAGTTGACTGTGAACTTTAAAAAGGTTTTGTTGGTGTCGAGTCATTGTGGATGGTGACGAGTTTTATGGAAACATTTTCATTCAGGTATGTCGTGTACTTTGGCTACACTCGTCTCCAAGTCCTTCTGCCCCTCCCCAGCCCTGTCCCCCACCCCCCGCTAGCCCCTTACTTTCCCCATTCTCATCCATCTTTTCATGTCTGTCTCTCTCACACACACGGTTTTATACAGCTTTTAGCTACACAAAATTTAGAATCTAAGATGAGAGAGAGAACATGGTATTTATCTTTCTGAGTATTCTTCAATATGCTCTCCAGTTGCATTCATTTCCCTGCAAATGACACGATTTCATTAGTTTTTAAGGTTGAAAAAAGTCCATTGTGTGTGTATCACATTTTCTTTATCCATTCATCTGTTGACTGAACACAGGCTGATTATTGCATAACTGAGCTATTGTGAATAGTGCTGGGATGAACCCTGATGTGCAAGTATTAAGGTGCTATGCTGATGTAGAGTCCTGCAGGTACATACTTAGGAGTAGTGTATCTGGGTAATGCAGGAGTTCTATTAGTTTTCTTGAGAAATGGCCACACCAATTTGCATAGTCACTGGACTAATTTACATTTCCATAAAGGTTCCTCTACCCTTCCTGACAACATTTTTTAAAGTGTGTGTGTGTGTGTGTGTGTGTGTGTGTATACACAGGTACCTTCAGGAAGCCAGAAGAAGCCATCATATCCTTTGGAGTTGGGGGTGGTTGTGAGCCCATCAATGAGTGCTGGAAACCACACTATGGTCCTCTTCAAGACCAGCAAGCACTCTTACCTGCTGAGCCATCTCTCCAGCTTCCAGCATTCGCTATTTTCTTAGCGGCTTCCTTTCTAAATAGAAAGTGTATCAGTGTAGTTTTAATCGGTATTTCCCTGGTGGCTGGGGATGGGAGACATTTTTATATGTGCTATTTGTTATTTCATCTTTTGAAAAGTCTCTGAAGGGCACTAGCCCATTTAACAACAGGATTGAGCTTTTGTATTTGTTTTTTTTTTTTTAAGTTCTTTTTATACTTCCATGCTCTATGGCCTTGATGCTGTTTGTATTCTGGTGTTGATATTGGTTCCACAGAAGGGTTGCCCCTGACAAGCAAACCATCAGGTATTCAGGTGATGCCATGTGAACCTTCTATTCGTTTTAATTGGTCAGTAAAAGGCTAGAGCCTGTGATGAGGCAGTGGAGGGAAAAGGTGGGACTGGAGGCTTGAGAGGGGATAGCGGGTAGAGAGTGGGAGGGAGAAGCTGGAGGAAGAGGAGGAAAGAGGACAGAGGAAGAGGAGGAGAAGCCACAATGGATGAGAGCTGTGTGGCTGGGAGAAACCACAAGTAACAAGGGGTCTTAATAGCTGGGGGAAAGTTAGTATAGTACTAGGTTTGCCCAATTCAGGCATACAGCTTACAATTAAAATATCTAGATTGTGTGTCTTTGGTACAGACCCCATGTGGTCCTTTCTGCGGAGCCTCCAGCCCTGCCTCCAAGCTCATTCACATTCCTTTGTGGGCTCCATTCACTGGAGGCTCCAATTCCTGATACAGACCCAGGATCCTCCTATCCCTTTCATCCCTGTTTCTCCAGACATATTCTTTGTCTTACTGCAATCTACGTGCAGGAACCCTTTATCCCACCACACCTCAAGTTCCCTGGAGACTATTGCTTGGCGTGGACAGGATCCCCTTAGCTCTTTCCCAGAGCCCCTCTCAGCATTTTTGTTTTTCCAAGACAGGGTTTCTCTGTGTAGCCCTGGCTGTCCTGGAACTCACTCTGTAGACCAGGCTGGCCTCGAAATCTGCCTTCCTCTGCCTCCCAAGTGCTGGGATTAAAGGCGTGCACCACCACTGCCTAGCTCAGGCTTTTCTTCTAACCCATCTCTATTCCTCTCTGACACCCACCAGCCTGCAGAAGCACTCTCTACCAGGGAACCCACTGCCACCACACTTTCCTGAGGTCCAAAGAGGGCAGTGTGGTGGAACACATCTTTAACCCCAGCACTTGGGAGGCAGAGGCAGGCAGATCTCTGAGTTTGTGATCAGCCTGGTGCAAGGAGCTAATTCCAGTACAGCCAGGGCTGCATAGGGAAACCATGTCTCAGAGGATGGGCATGGGCAGGTGGGGTGGAAAAATTCCAGAGAGGGCAACAGAAACCAAGGAAGGGAACGCCCAACTAACAAAGACAATGCCAGACATCCAGTCCTAGAGTCATCTCAAACATCCTAACCCCATACATAAATGAAAAAAAAATCTAAGTGGACTTACCAAATAATGAAGAGTTACATCTAGTTGAGTCATTGGCCAAAGGGATACCATGGAAACCCCCAAACATCTCAGTCTATTGTCAAGGTTTCCGATTGTTTTCCACAAACTGATAGTGAGGCTCTATCGCTGAAATCAATACTTACTTGTCTCATAGAACGCAGAGAAGTCAAGCCGGTTCCTAACTAGAGTCTTCATCCCCACTCACTAATGTTCATGGTACTCCTTGGCTCATGGAAGATATGCTACGACAAACTGCAATCTACAACAGAGACATGCCTACATGACACGTTGGTGCAGTGGTAGCACAAACATTGTAGGAGTGACTAACCATTCTCTAACTGGATTTAGGACCAGCTACACAAAACAGAACCCATGCCTGACACTGCTCTGGTGGCCAAGAACCTGAGAGTGGATAGGACACGGGCCTAGAAGAAAACCAAATGCTATTGTTCCACTAAAAGGACAAAGCAATAAAATGATTCCTAATGACAGTCTGCTATATTAACAGATCAGTGTTACACTCAGCCACCATCAGAGAAGCTTCCTTCTGCAGTAGATGGGAACCAACACAGAGACCACAGCTGAGAAATGTGTGCAGAGAGAGGTATTTTGGAATGCTTAGTCTAAAATAGGATGTCTTTATTAAATCACTCTCCTAATGGCTCAGGGAACTCTACAGAAGGCAGGGAATCGTGTTTATAGTTATTTTGACAGCACCTAAGACACTGATTTGTCCTGAATGAATCCTGCAGGATGAGTTGATGGAAATAATACTTCACACACTGTGGGTTGTTTCATGGGAGTTAAAACATACAAAGCCAGAGCACTGAATAAATGCTCAATAAATGTCAATACTTTCTTTAAAAAAGGTGAATGATAAAAGTGAGGTTGACGGCCACTTGAGTATATGTCTATGAATTATCTTATCTTCTTTAGACTGAAGAACATATACTAAAGTCTCAACCATTTAAAATGTCGCACAGCTAAGAACTATACCTAACTAATGACTGTTTAATTTCCATAAATGTCCTCATCGCTGGTCAGTTCAGAGAACTATATTATCTTAATGTACTAGTAAATTATATTTCATGGCAGACGAAATTGCCTTCCAGGCTACTTTCCACGGCTCTGTGACCTTCAGTCAGCCAAATAGGTATGGCTGCTGGCTGACGAGACGAGAATTCTTTTTGTCTGGGAATTGGCTCATAGGAAACCATGAGTTATGGTGAGAATCCAAGATGAATATGAGAACAATAAAACATAAATATAAAATCAATTCTCTGAAAAACACCCACCTTCACTCTGTCATCTTAAAGGGGGAGAGATAAGGAGTCAGCAAAGTTGAATATGCCAAAAAACCAAAAAAAAAAAAAAAAAAAAACCCACAGCCAGATCCTAGGTCTCTTAACTCCACATGGAACTTCGGCCACTGAGAATTCAAAGGTAGTAGAACACAAAAGCATATTAACATTTATTTGCAAATGTGCAACATCACTCTGTGTCACTGTCTTCATCAAGACATTCATTTAGAATGCACAGAACTTAAGAAGTTTGGAGCTGTACAGGGGAATATTTAATGGCCTTTTCTTTCAAGTGAGAAAATATTCGGGGTGACATTATTGTTCCATCCACTCATTTATAAACATCTACTAGTCTCCTATAATAAGCCAGGTCTTAAGGACACAGAGAAACAGAAAAGTGGAGCCGCTCTTGAGGGTTGGGAGATGGCTCAGCTTGTCCAGGGTTTGTTGCACAAGCACAAAGACCTAGGTTTAATACACAGCAAAATGTAAAAGGCCTGGCAAGGAGGCCTCTTAGTCTGTAAAAACTGCCCTAGTAATCCCAACACTAGGGGGGCAGAGACAGGCAGACCCATGGAACTCAGCCACTAGCCTATCCTAATCCAGGAGCCTCAGGTCACAGTGAGAGATTGCCACAAACAACAACAAACAAACAAATTGGACAGCCCCGCCCCCAAGGAACAATACCCGTTGTTGACCTTAGGCCTCTACCAGCACCTGCACATACCCACACACAAAGGAATGGTAGATCTTAAGGAGCTTGCGTGGGGAAAATCTATTATACAGATGGTTATTATTAAAGAAGTCCCACCCAGTGGGAACAGAAAGGAGTAGGTCATCAACTCTGGTTAAAACACCAAGCCCCGCAAAAGAGTTAGCTATTTATACCATTGAAGACTCAGCAACCAAGATTTATCTTAAAACAGAGAAACCTTTTCAAATCCCCAGCTCCATGAAGAGAGGCAGAGATACCATTTTCTAGGCTGTCAGGCACTGCCTGGAGTTTTATATGCAACCAATCAATCCTGAAAACGGATGGGAAAAGCAGTGTTGTCCTCATTTTTCAAGGGACAAAAGCGACGGAGAGAATTCTCTCCTAAGACAAGACACACTAGAGACACAATTTGAGACAAGGGCATCCCTTTCCTTCTCTAAACTGTTAACACTTTGCAAAGATTTCGTCGCTTCAGAAGACCCATCCTGTAAACGGGAATTCTAGTCTGCAAAGTTGCCACTTCCTAAAGAAAATCAGGACTCAAAGTTTAAGAACCTTAATGAAAGAAAGGCAAGTAAAGGTCCTCCAGGTTTTCTCTTCTCACTAAAACTGAGTTTCAGGTGCAGCTACCCTCCACTAAAAGGAGCCGCACCTTCTCTAGTATAGGACATACCACAGGTGATCCAGAAATGGTAGTATTTCTTTTTTTTTTTTCCCAAAGTACTTAAAGGGCTAACTAAAATATGTTAAAGCACTGGAAATTCAAACTACTAGCTAGGCTGTTTTGTTTGTTTCTATCCCAACCGACATCTCTAACGCTAACCGGGGGAGGGAGACGGGGAGCGGGAGAGGGTGGAGGATCGGGCTGGGGGTGGTAAGCGCGAGCCCTGTTCCAAAGGAACCGAGATACAAGCCAGGAGACCAGGGGATGTGAAGTACCTAGCATTTCTTCAGCAAACATTTGCTTCTTCTAGCAAAGATGCTGCAGGAGCGAGGGAAGAGAGGATAGGTTCTAAAGTCTCAAAGGCGAGCATTAAGCCCAAAGTCTCCATACCGAGAACTAGCCACCAAGTGGGAAGCCCGATGACAGCGGCAAGCTCTTGGAAAGTTGTACCGAGGCACGCCCTACACCAACCACCCAATGGTGACAGCCACCTAACGCCAAAACCGGCCTTTTCTTTGCATTTGGGTGCTAAACTGGAACCTCATTCCGAATTTTCAGAAGAAAGGGAAACGGAGCCGAGCCCCGCTGCGCGACCGCGCGACCCGCAGCCCCGCCCCGGCTCACCTCCCCGCGCGACCCGCGCCGCCCCGGCCGATCGCCAGCGCTCCGCCAGCAGCTGCACCATCAAGAGCAGGCGCAGCGCGCGCCGCCGCGACCCCCGCGCCGCCATCGCGCGCCCGCCGACGGCTGCCTCGCGGATAACGCCGAGCCCTGAGGGACCGAGCACGCGGGCCGCCGAACTCCGCTCGTTCTTCGGGAGCGCTCGCCTCTTGCTCTTCAGCTTCTGAACGAAGCCCACCTCACCGCTCCGAGGAAGGTCCGCGGAGCGCGAGGGCGGAGCCGCGGCGCTTGGCCCCGCCCCGATGGCCCGCAGCCCCGCCCCCGGAGACACACCCTGTTCTAGGCTCCGCCCCGGGTCCAGCCCCATCAACTCGTAGCTCCGCCTTTCCCTTGCCTGGCGCTGCTTTGTCAACCCTTCTCAGCCTTCCACGAAAATTGTGACAGGTGCGAAGACTGTCCTGACTTTTGGTGCGGTTTTGTTTCCTTTGGTACTGTAAACTCTGGATTCCCGCGTGAGCCAACAAGATTGCCTCCCTGCTGCGGCCTCTCATGACCCTGTGGTAGATGCTTAGTGATCCTAATCAGGAGACCTGTATTCGAGATCTGCAAGACCATCCTAGTCAAATCACCCTTCCTTTGTGCTTCTATTTTCTCTTCCTTGTAAATGAGATGGATAAACAAGAGGACTCTGAAGGACAACTGTGACTGACAGCTCTGACATTCATTCAAGTCATCCGCGAAAATGATAGGCAATTGCTTCCAGAGTAGGCCATGCTGCCTGTGCCGCCCTCACTTGGAATTGTAAATATTAGTGCCTTCGACTGTCACGGCTCCCTTACAACTTTGATGGAGATCGATGCTGACTGCGTCGCAAATCCCTCTAGACTCTCCACTGTATCTCATTGCCTCTGTTCATAATTGATTAGAAAGCTTCATTTGGCTGAAGAGATTCAGGCAAATTATCTTTAAACTTCAGTGGCAGAGCATGCCAGATTTTTCACAGAAAATTATGGCGTTGGCACCTCTACAATTTATTATAGGCAGAAATCTCACTCCAACCTTCAGACTGCATAAATCTGTTAAAAGTGAGACCTGGTTGCAAAGAATCTTAAAGGCAAAATTCACTTAAGACTTCCCCCCCCTAACCCTAGGTCCAAGTATATCCAGGGAATGGAAACAATGTTCAAATGAGCTAGTGTATTTAAGCAGGTAAGTGAAGGAACCAGAGGATAAAAGATGCGTATGGTGTTCACAAGGCCAGCTGTCAATTACACCTCTGCACAGGAATGAGACAGTGTTTAACCTCCTACATGGCAAATATATACCTTGAAGAATTTATAGGACTTACAGCCACTCATACCATTTGTCCTAGCCAGTGTTTGGATGACTTTAGAGTGTTGTTCTACTTTTACAGCTAAGGGATTTGGAGACTGGAGTTGAATAATTGCTGAAGGTCACAATACCTGTCAGTGGTAAAGCTAGGTAAATGGTTGTTAGCTCAGCCACAGTGAGCATAATTAGAACTTGGGCTGCTGGAGAGTGTTACATCTACAATCACAGGAGGACAGTTACCTACATCATCTCTGCACCACCATTGCCAGTCGAGCAAAAGGTGTGGCCTCTAATGTCTTGGGCACTTTCAAACCCAGGCAAATAATCTCAGTTCACAATGTGTTCGTTTTGGATGCTTTCCCCTCTAGGATGATGTGCTAATCCTTCACCTTTGCCAGCTGTGTGTCTGCACCTAAACTGTTGACAGGCATCTCCACATTGCTAGGATACACTGGCTGACCAATCAACAATGAAGGCTATTGAGCAGCCACTGCCAAAATTCTCCTGACGTAGCATCTACCCACTAAATGTCTAACTTTAGCTAAAGGAACTATCGTGTAGTTTATTTTTTGTCTTGTGTTGCTTTTGCTTTTATTTATGTCTATGTCTGTGTCTGTGTGTGTGTATGCATATGTGCATATGGGAGGCTGAGGAGGCCAGTGTTATGTTCCTTGGAGCTGCAGTTACAGACAGTTGTGAGCTGGGAATGGGGTTTGGTGCTGGGAATTGAACTGTAGTCCTCTGGAAGAACAGCAAGTGTTCTTAAGACCTGAGCTTGGAACCCAGAACCCTTGTAAAAAGCTGGATGTGACTGCATAAGAACTCCTAGAACTGTATGGGGTGGAGTCAGGAGAATGGCCGAGGCTCTCTGGCCTCTAGCCCTAACTCTAGGTTCAGCGAGAGACCCTGTCTCAAAGGAAAGGGATGAGTGACACGGCAGGACAGCTGATATCCTTCTCTGGCCTCTGAACTCTCAAGCATTTGAATACATACTCATGTGCATATACCCACGTCCCAGAAAAGAAATCAAGTAGAATTTAATAATGATCTTACTGACCTGGCTGTGTATGGAGATGTAATATGTATTTTAAATATACAAGTTGGTTTACTCTCCAACAGCAACACTAGGAAGGTACTTTTATTGTCCATCCATTCCCTTGCGTGCTCCTCCCTTTCAGAAGCCCATTGGCTTCAGTAATCTTTTCCTTTTTCCTATGTAGATACCGCCTACTGCTGGGCGGAGCAGTGAATGACTGGAACCTTAGCACTCAAAAGAGGCTGAGGCAAAGTCCATACTAGCTTATGTTGTATAAGGAGACTGTCACACACACACACACACACACACACACACACACACACACACGACCAAATCAATAAATCCATTCTTATAAAGACAGTGCCCAAATGCATGCTCGGATGTTAATCTTACCTCTAGGCTCTAGTGAGCCTGACAATGAACTTAAAATCATTAATGTTAAACACCACTTATTAGATCCCAAATTACTCTTTCCTGTTAGCTTTTCCCATCACTATCCAACAAATTGCTCACACTCAGAATGTGGAAACCACCCCAGTCCCCCGCCCCCAGCTCACTTACTGAGTTCTTCTCAACCTTAAGTGCTGATGGCAGCACCAGGAACATCTGAGAAACCGAATCTTACATTCTTGCTGTGACTTTTAGAAAAGTCCCACTGCCTTCGATAATTCCGCACCACCACCTTACCTGTCCTCAGGTCTAGACACACTGGCTCCTTCACTCGCCAGAAAAAGCAATCCAGTCCTATCAGGGGACTTTCACACATGCTGTTAACTCTGCCTGGACCTTTCTCCCTTCCCTCTTCCTGTTCCCTGTTTTGCCTAATCCCTAGTGCAGCTTCAGCCCTGGCATTATCTGTCACTCCTTGAAAGATAAGCCAACCTAAGTCGAGTCTTCTACTCGCTCTGGTTGTCTCCATCACGATCCCATTTCCATCCTTCATTACTGCGTGAGTCAGACTGCCATCCTTGAGGTGGGGAGAGAGAGAGAGAGAGAGAGAGAGAGAGAGAGGTGTCTTAGTTAGGGTTTTACTGCTGTGAACAGACACCACGACCAAGGCAACTCTTATAAAGGACAACATTTAATTGGGGCTAGTTTGCAGGTCCAGGGTTCAGTCCATTATCATCAAGGCAGGAGCATGACAGAGTCAAGACAGGCATGGCGCTGGAGAAACTGAGAGTTCTACATCTTGATCTGAAGGCAACCAGGAGAAGACTGTCCCCCATGTGGCTAGAAGGAGGGTCTCAAAGCCCAACCCCACAGAGTCACTCTTCCTCAAACAAGACCACACCTACTCCAATAAAGCAACACCTCCCAATAGTGCCACTCCCTGGGCCAAGCATATTCAAATCACCACAGGAAGAAACCCGCTTTGGCTCATGGATCTCAGAGGCTTTTATCTTGGTCACTTGTCTGTACTGCTCTAGGTCTATGGCAGCATAGCACACCATGATGGAAGCAGGTGGTGGAAGAAAACTGCTGAGCTCATGGTGATTACAAGCAAACAGAAAGAGAGGAAGGGGCCAGGATCCCAACAGAAATACCCTCAATTGGTTAGTTCCTTTAATTGGTCTCCTTCCCTTAAAAGTTCCATACCTCACAAGAACACCATCAGGTAGAGACCAAGCTTTCAACATAAGAGTTTTTGATGGATATTTAGGATCCAAACCCCAGCAACCTTGTGTGTTACAATTTGTAATTCTCTCTAGATGCCGAGAGTCTGATTTCCCCTGATTTCTCCTGATAGGCAGCAGCTGTGCCTGGCTTATTCCCTAGTATTTTGAACACATGCTAGATGCCCTAAATGTTTATTGGATGAATAAATGAATGCTAATGTGTTAATCCACTATTCAAGGCTGGTGAACTAGAATGTAGTAGCGATTCTGATTCAGGTGACCTGACTTCCAAAGCTTTTTGTTTTTGTTAAAGTGAACTTTTATCTTTCCCGTAAGTCCTGTTAGTAACCTTTAACATAGTCCCTTAAAACATCCTCGATGGGAAGTAAAGTTTGAAGAGTATTTAGTATCGCACCCAAAGGCTCAATAGGTAGTAGCTATAATTATTTATGTGACAATTATTTTCAGATGTGCTTTTATACTTACCAAACCCCTAACCAGAGGGAATTTGGTGCTTTGGAGTTAACACATAATGCATGAAAAGGGAATTAAGAAGTTAAAAAATTAATACAAGAAGTCAAGAATAAGCATTCTCAACTGCTGCTGGTGTGACCTAGTGAGTTGTTTTTTCTACTGATGCTGTTGTTGGCGTCTCCTCTCAGTAACGGGGTCATCTGAGCTAAATTCAGAGCTGAGCAGTGGCCTCAAAACTTCATTCATTGCTTTCATTACAGCTTGGTGATAAATTCTGCTGTGAGCCTTTAAAATGAAAACCAAGCTGAAAAGTTAATTAAAGATAAAAATGGATTCTGTCAACTTTATTGCTGAAAGTAAATGATTTGTCACAGATTAGAGAAACGAAATTAAGAACCAATAGGATATTAAACTTCAACCCCTCAAAAAAAATGCTGTAAGATGCGAAGGTCCCTTTCAAGGATTATTTCAGTATTACGATCAAAACGTAAGATTGCAAACATAGATTCATGTACAGAGTTTGGTTTTATTTATCCTTGGAGTATGTGTGTGTTCAGCACATATGGAAGTCAGAGGGCAACTTATGAGAATCAGTTCTCTCTTTCCAATACATGGGTCCCAGGGATCAAACTTAAAGTCTTATTAGATTACAATAGCTATACTTATGTTTAATTAAACACAACATATAAATATGTAATATATTCATATAATAAATATATATTTAAATTAAGTAACTTCATTTAAATATACATTTACATATAAACCATACATGAAACTCAGCTATCCTAATAGAATAATCACATAGTGCAGTATGTCATAGATTTGACTGCTAGTAGAACAGTAGTTAACAAGCAAATGATAATTCACTTAGAAAATAGAAAATTATAATGTATCCAGGACAAATATCAGCTCTCATTTAAAATGAAGACACTGGGGTGTGGGGGAGTGGATAAAGCATCTACTGTGTAAGCTTGGGGTACTGAGTTCAGATTTCCTGAACCCACACAAGAAACTGTGCTGGGCAGGGCCCCGGGGCTTACTAGCCAGTTTGGCCAAAATGTGGAGCTTGAGACGGTGAAAGACTGGAGAGAGAGAGAGGAAAGCCATATGACTGGAACCTTTGCCTCCATTGTATATAGTGAACATACCTGCACACAGATGGGTACACACATAACACACACACACACACACACAGAGTGGAGATATTATTCCCACCTTAAGAGGGTACAATATAATATTGCAATCTCCCCAAAGTGTTAAAATCCTTTACACTGCACGTGATACATCATGTTATGAAAGATATTTTTTTCTTTAAGACAAATCTGGATTTCTGGAGGTAAAGTCGCCCAGCAGATCTGCAATCACAGGTATGCACTGCTTAACAGCAGAGACTTGCTCCCAGAAATGTGCTGCTAGGTGATTTCCTTACTGTGTGAACATCATGGAGTGTCCTTTCACAAACAAAGACAGGCGTGACACCGTCAAGAGATAGCTTCTTGAGGAATTAATATGCCACACGTGGCATCCCTTGTTAACTAGGACATTGCTTTATTCAGGGTAGGAATTGTTTACTGTGTAAGAGCTCAACACTGACGATTAGTAAAGACAATTTATTATGAATATTTTGTCTTAAGCTATGGTTCCCCATCAATAATACTGTTATAAACTTAAAGATATTAGGCCATTGTTATAATCTGTGTAAGATGCAATTGCAAACATTTAATCCTGTGCAAAGGATAGAATTTAGATATTCTTACCCAATGTAAACCCTATCCCCTCCATATTTCTGTTCTAGATAGGATATTTATCTATAGCTACTCCTACATATATGAAAAGTGAATTGAAAGTAGCTATTCTCCTGCAGGTGTGGCCACAGATGTTCCAGATGTCTGCAGTTGCTCACCAGAACCGCCATTTCAGAATGTAATTCATTGAACCAGGCATGGTGATACATGCCTGTAATCATAGCACATGGTAGGCGAGAGAATCAGGAGCTCAATGTCATCCACAGATGCTTTAGAGCTAGCCTGGGCTACATGAGACCCTGTCTAAAATAAAAGACAACCTACAAGATGGCTCAGTGAGTAAAGGCACAAGCCTGGAGGTCTGAGATTGACCCCTGGAGCCACACCCCTGTGGAAGCTGGAGAGCTCTGCCTCCACAACGCTTTCCCCTGACCTCCACATACACATTGGCACAGCAATCTTCCAACACTAATAAATAAAACAATAAATAAAAAATTTAAGCGAATTTAATTGAGTGCCAGTTTACTTGTCACCAGACTATTCCCACATTGATTTACTTATTTGTTTATTTATTTGCTTGTTGTTTTAATATTTATGTTTGTCGTGTGTATGTGGGAGTGTGGGTTCTTTCTCTCTCCCTCCACCTTGTTTTGAGCTGGGTCTCTCTCCTTTCTGCTACGCTGCCTGATTCTCTGGCTTCCATCTCCCGTTTGCATAGGAGTTCCTGAATTTTGGTTGCATGCCACTGAAATCGGCTTTTTTTTGGGGGGGGGGGAATTGGGGGCTTGGACTCTGTATGCCAAGCTTGGTGGCTGGCCCTTTATTTTGCTAAGCTATCTCTCTGTCCCTAAAATCTGACCTTCACAAGGCCACAGAAGCCATTTGCATGTGTCATGAGCAAACTATCTGTATCAGTTAATGTCCTCCTCGTTGCTCTTGCAGGGCTCAGACAAAGGGCAGCTGCAGGAAAGATCTTGTTAGGTCCAGAATGGCCAGGAAAGCGTGGTGGCTGCACGCAGCCTGGAGGCAGCCCGGAGGGCAGCCCCGAGGCAGCCCCGAGGCAGCCCCGAGACAGACCCGAGGCAGGGAGGCCCTGCCCTCTGATCCTTGCTGCCTCCCATTTCAGCAGATCAGGAGACAGAAAGATGAATGCTGGCCCTCATCCCGCGTTCTCCTTTTCTCCATTTTTTTTGGTGCTGGCTTCCAGTCCCTGGAATGGTGCCAGCCACGTTCAGGGTGAGTCTTCTCTCCTCAGTTAAACTCTCTGGAAACGCTCTCACCGACGCTCTCGGAGATGTCTCCCAGGTGATTATAAGTCTGGGCAGGCTAATAATGAAGAGTTAACTTCACACCGTGTGGTGTGGTAACACTTCCAGGGAAGTCAAGATACAGCGACACCCAAATATTCTGCTTCCTTACCAAGCTCTGCATCTCCCCTGCCATCCACTCTTCTAATGGATTTAGCCAGGGTTCCCTTTCTCATCCAGCTTCATTTCCTGTTGAATGGTAATTAACATCAAAAAGCAAAAGCTCCCTGGGAAGGTTAGCAGTAATGAATGGCATTAATCATGCCAGAGAATTGATTATCTTTAATCTAATTCAGCCACCTGATCCAACGATCTTAAAATTGGAAATCATTTGGTAATTCCTAGTCCCACAGCTGCCTCCCGAAGACAGGCTCTTTTCTCGGTCTTCTAATAACAAACCCAATTAATTTGAGGTATTTGCCATTCTTTTTTGAAAACTGAAATTTTCTTGAAGTCACTTATGTGGAGAAAGCTATTTTAATCTTTGCTTTTATTTGGTCTTCTCTCTGGGTGAAGCAGAGTCAAATCACTTCACACACATACACGCACACACACGTGCACACACACACAACTTCACACACATACACACACACACACATGCACACACACACACAGAGACAATTTATATCTATCTGTTATGCAACTCCCCACCCATCTATCTTTCCAATACTCTGTGGGATAATAAATTGAAAAATACAGAACTTTCTTGGAGTATTAGGAACCATGCAGCTATTACTCTGGTGTCAGACAAATTTGAGTCTGAATCTTCACTCTCTAGCTGTTCATTCACTCAATAGACATTTGAGGATGAACTGTTTGACAAATTCTATGGAGGACACAAACACAAAACAGAGATTATAAAAAAAACAAAAACAAAACCACCTCTCTGCCAAGGTGACCCCAGGCTAGAGCTGTAGGTGGAGGGATTGCTGGCATGCAGAATCCAGATGGAGTGAAGGAAGAAACGTGATATGAGGGAGGCACAGGGAGGAATCCTGTGATACATGGTTGCAGGTTCCAGTCAGAATGAACTCCAGTCTGAGGACAACTGTGAACAAGGAATGGTTGAGGTTTAAATGGAAGACTGTATAATTTGGGGGCCAGTCCTTGGTACTTGTCTTATTCCTGTGACAAAATATCTGATCAAAGCAACTCAGAGAAGGAAGGAAGTCACAGTAAGCAGCAGGAGTGTGAGGCCCTAGCTACGCTGGGTCCACAGTCCTGAAGATGATACTGACACGTCCCTCTGCATTCAGTTCAGAGCCCAAGCCTGTGTAATGATGCGACCCACATTCACAGCGGGTTTTCCTACCGCAGTTAAGCTATTAATCCCCTGTGGACATTGCCCAATATTTGTTTCCATAAGGACTCTAAATCCCACCAAGATGACAAGATAAATCATCACACCCTCTTTAAGTGAAATACAACAATGCAAATACAAAATTTCAAATGAAATTGGATACTTATGTAAAATAAAAAGAACTCAACCAATCAGAAAACCTTGGTATGTATGTTGGTTTTGTTTTATTTTGATAAAGACAGGGTCTCACCATGTAGCCGTGGCTGTTCTAGAACTCGTTATATAGACCAGGCTGGCCTTTAACTCAGAGATTTGACAGTCTCTACTTCCAAAGTGCTAAGATTAAAAGTGTGTGCCACTATGCCCAGCAAAAAAAAAAAAAAAAAAAAAAAGAAACTTTTAAAATACTGACAGACATCGTAATATCCAAGAAATTAAGGTTTGACTAATGGTCTGATACATCATATAGCTCTTGTCCCTACATTTCTTGGCATCGATGAGAATTGAATTTTTGGCTTATAATTTTGCCCACCTGCCACAGACTAGGTTCCAACTCCATCCATGTCCACAGCTTGGTTCTCTTTCACCATTTTTTTTTAAGATTTATTTATTTTCTGTAAGGACACTGTAGCTGTCTTCAGCACCAGAAGAGGGCGTCAGATCACTTTACAGATGGTTGTGAGCCACCATGTGGGTACTGGGATTTGAACTCAGGACCTTCGGATCTTTCACCATTTGTAAATGTCCAGCGATGGGGCCCAGAGATGGAGTTCTTGTGGTTCTTGTGGTGATATAATATATATACACATATATACTTATAAGTGTATTTAGTATGTGTGTACAAGCTTCCTTTTAATATGTGTGTGTGTGTGTGTGTGTGTGCGTGTGCGTGTGTGCACGTGTGTAGCAATCAGAGAACAGCTTTGTAGAATTACTTCTCTTCTTCTAGCTTTATGTCGGTTCCCAGTCACCAGGCTTGTCTGCCAATTGCTTCTGTCCACTAAGCAGTTTAGCTGCCTTCCATGACACAAGATCACTCCTTGCATCTTCTTGATACGGTCACCAAGAGTTTGAGGGAGGTTGGTGTCTTGGGAGCCAACCTTACATGGAGATGAACAATAACCTTACCACACATGAAATCAGCTCTGAATAAATACAACCACTTCACCATGGCCACTCCAGTATCTCCCTAATGAGAAACTTAATAACCTTACTACATGAAATCAGCTCTGAATAAATACAACCGCTTCACCATGGCCACTCCAGTACCTTCCTAATGAAGAATTTTCCTAAAGAAGTATATAAATAGTGCACTTATTAATTGTAGTTAAAACGTTTATTTGGGAGACTGAAGAAATGATGGCTCAGTGGTTGACTTCATATTGCTCTTGCAGAGAACCAAAGTTCAGTTCCCAGTGCCTTGTTGGGTGGTTCACAGCTGCCTCTAACGTCAATAGATCTGACTCCCTCTTCTGGACTCCACAGGCATCTGAACTCTCATAATCACATAATCTCACATACCCCCAGATATAAAATTAAAAATAAAAATAAATCACTGGAGAGATGGCTCAGTAGTTAAGAGCACTGACTGCTCTTCCAGAGTTCAATTCCCAGCAACCACATGGTGGTTCACAACCATCTGTAACAGGAGCCGATGCCCATACCTGGTGTGTCTGGAAACAGCTACAGTGTACTCATATACATAAAATAAATAAATAAATCTTAAAAAATAAATAAATAAATTGCCGAGCAGTAGTGGTGCACTCTGGAGGCAGAGGCAGGTGGATCACTCTGAGTTCGAGGGCAGCATGGTCTACAGAGTTAGATTCAGGGAATCCAAGGCTACACAAAGAAACCCTGTCTAAGGAAATAAACAAATAAACAAGCATCTAAAAAAAGATTTTATTTTATATTTAAGAGTTAAAGGCTCACTGTCTTGTCCAGGTTGGTGGTGAATTTCTGGGCTCGAGAGAACCTCCAGCTTTATAGTTTGGTCTGGTATGCATCAGCACACTAGGCTCAGAGGACTTCTACAAAATTCATGAAAAGCACATGAGCCTAAGAATACACTCTTAGTGTTCTTTCCAGGCCGTGGAAAGGCTGAGTCTGAAGCTTTGACTTCGTTATCACAGTAAATGTGTCCAGTTTACTAATGGAAGGCCAGTGTAGTGTGTAAGACATATTTAAATGTTCTGCCTTACGTTTTAAGACCATCATTCTAGCAGTTAAAGAATGGGGGTGAAGCCAGGCAGTGGTGGCACATGCCTGTAATCCCAGCACTTGGGAGGCAGAGGCAGGCAGACTTCTGAGTTCAAGGGCAGCCTGGTCTACAGAGTGAGTTTCCGGACAGCCAGGGCTATATAGAGAAACCCTGTCTCCGAAAAAACCAAACCAAATGGGGTGGAGACTGAGTATGAAGTTGAGGGATGGTAGTGACAGCTCCCGCCGAAATGGTGTCCCAAGAGTTGTAAAACTTGGCATAAGTCACTCAATCTTTTTGGCCTTTGGTTTTTCTCAACTGCGAAGTAGAACTGTATGCACACACTGCGCGCTCGGCGGACCGTCAGTAGCTGAACGCCGCCAGGATTTTTTGTTTGTTTGTTTCGTTTTATTTGTTTTTTTTTTGGGGGGGGGTTGTTTTTCAAGACAGGGTTTCTCCGTGTAGACCTGGCTGTCCTGGAACTCACTCTGTAGACCAGGCTGGCCTCGAACTCAGAAATCCACCTGCCTCTGCCTCCCAAGTGCTGGGATTAAAGGCGTGCGCCACCACTGCCCAGCTCGTTTCCAAGGCTGTGTGAGAATAAGCACTTATGGATTTGAAATGATTGACACATGCTGTTCACTCAGCAAACATGACTCCTGGCAGCTTCTGTATGCCGTGTAGAGACACGGGGCTCCCTGAGGATGCAAAGTGAAAGAACAGGAAGTGTAGCCCGCATTTGCTTTGTGGGTTCTTCTTTCCTTCTCCCCTCTCTGCCCCCTTTCTTCCACCCTAGATAGGAGAGAAAAAAGGATAGAAAGGAAAGAGGGTGACGTTATCATTAGACTACTTCCTACTGATTAGGGGCATGGAGTTCCTTGATCTTTGCAGTCAGGATATCTAGTTTCTTCTTTTTCTTTCTTCTTTGCCCACAACTATTTAACAAACTGCAATCAATAGCAACCAACCAACAACCCACCCACCTACCAACAGCCCACCAACAGCCTCCCCACCCCCACAACCAACCAATAAAACCCTCACCTCACCAGGCCCTAGCATTTATACACCCTCTGAAGAGTTCCCAGAATTCTGAACATCACACAGCTGCAAAAACTATCTGCAATTGGCAAAATCACACCCTGACCAGAGCACAAGGCAAAACATAGTCAGCTGCTATGGACAATCTGAAGCAGCCCCATATCCCACACCTGGGATTAAAATGAAAACATATTCTTATAATATTCCTGTGTTTTTTAATGAGCCCAAAATTCCATATTTGTCACTGCAAGTAAGAAAGAGAAAATGTCCTTTAAGTTCTCACACACACACACACACACACACACACACACACACACACACACACACATCTTTAACCCTAGCATTCTGGAGGCAGAGCTCAAGGCTACTTTGGTCTAAATAATGAGTTCCAGGCCAGCCAGGGCTACATAGTAAAACACTGTCTGTCTCAAAAAAAAAAAAAAAAAAAAAAAAGAACTATACTTTAAATGGTTTGTCTACAATTAGTTGAAGGTTACCAGTATACTTACTTGGTGTGGCAAGATGTCATGGGTGATTTAAATTTTACTTGTTTGTATATTTTCCAAAATGATCATGTCTTGTGGTTGAAATCAGAAAAAAAGTTACTTATTCTATTCTTCAAGACTTAGGAGACACATTCCCTTGAAGTTTCCCAGCTGCCTGATTCTGCAATTTTCAGAGAACGTCATTACATAAGGTTCTGCCACTGAACTACACCTACAGCTATGCAAGGTTCTTAGGTGTAGAATCAAAGACTTGGCTTCTCCAGGTGCCATGTATACAGGAACTTGGAGAAAGGAAAGGATCCCTCCTTCCAGTGTGAAAAGAGGTGAGAATCCCTTCCAGATCTGAGAACTACTTCAGTAACTGCCAAAAATCTTAGACACTCAAATAACCAGACCATTCCCCAATTTTACTGGGCTACTTTAGAAACAATCAGGGAACACAAACTCATTTTATAAACTATAACCCTAATATGAGTGTAGGGTACATTAAAAAAAGAAAAAGACAGGCTGGACATGGTGGTGCACACCTTTAATACCAGCACTTGGGAGGCAAGGCTAGCCTGGTCTACATAATGAGGTCCAGGACCCCGAGCTTTGTAGAAAGAAGAGACTCTGCCTCAAATAAGCAAACACTCCAAGATGGGCTTGTGAGATGGGGCAGCGGGTGAAGATGCCTTCACTGGGCCTGATGACCTGAGTCAAGTCTCTGGGATTCACAAGGCGAGAGGAGAATGTCACTCCCTCCCACAAGTTGTCCTCTGAGCTCCACATGTTCGCTGTGATACACACACATGTGCCAAACACTTGCAATATAAATTAAAATGTAATGAAAATATTATTAATATTAATACATGAGAGGCATTTTCTTTCCCTTAGTGACACAGATACGGGGCAGATTCGACCAGATTAAAAGTAGACTTTACTCTGTCATCATGAACTCTAACCCTGTGAAAACATAAGCCCAACTAAATGCTTTCTTTTATAAGTTGCTTTAGTCATGGGCTGGAGAGATGGCTCAGTGGTGGCTCACAACCATCTGTAATGAGATCTGACGCCCTCTTCTGGTGTGTCTGAAAACAACCCACTCACTCTCAGTTCCATCAACCATTCAAACATGTGAGCTGTTTTCATTCAAACCATCCTATTACACATCCTGGCCCCCACAGGCTCATGGCCATATCATAATGCAAAATGCATATAGCTCAACTTCAAAAGTACTGATATTCTGTCATAGTCTCAAGGTTTTTAAAGCCCAAAGTCTGTTCTGAGACTCAAGATAACCTCTTAACTGTAAATCCTTGTAAAATTAAAGGCAAATTACATACTGACAACATACTGGCACAGAACATATATTACCATTCCAAAAGGGGAGAATTGGGACATGGTGAGGAAATACTGGGCAAAAGTAAGAGCAAAACTCAGCAAGGCAAACTCCAAAGATGCAGTTCCATGTCTGAGGTCAAAGAGCCTAGATGTCTCTTTCCCTCTGGCTTTGCTTCAGCAACATACTTCTCTCTTTTGGACTGGTTCAACTCTGCAGAGCTCTCCTTGGTAGGCATCTCACAGCTCTGGCATCTCCAGCATCCTGGGGTCTCCAAAGCAATCCAGCCCCACTCAAAGGCCTCTCAGAGCTTCTTGACCTCTCAGGGTCTACTGTACCACACATTGCTTGGTGGACTCAACAGCTCTCCTTAATTATGAAGGAAGATCCACAACCCCTCCACTCATGTATCCTGCATAACTCCAAGCCACAGGGAGGACAACTGCTAAGTTTGGCTACCAAGTTCAGATGAATCTTGACACCCTTGAATCACATTTGTAGCAGCTCTGATTTGCCTTTAGGCACTGTAGGAGCTAGAAATTCCTTACAGCTTTCATGAGTTGGAAGCTTAGCTGGGTGGGGTCTTGCCCTGAAGACACCCCACCTTAGTCCACTGTGGATCAGGCCTCCCCTTGATCTCCTTATCTTTTTCAGCATAAGTCTTGACTCCAATAGTAAAGTTTTCTTGGTGTTATCTTCAAACTGCACATTGTGTAATTATTTTTGCCCCACTTGCCCTCTTTCACTGTAGACCTGCATAAGAGTGATCACTAATAACCACACAACAGAGTCAATATGAGGCTGTGCTGAAAACTCCTCTCCCAAAGAAATTAGTCTATTACTCTTCCATCTGCCTCAGGCAGATTCTTAGGGTAAGGGAAGAAACTACCCACATTCTTTGTTAAAATACCACAAGAATGAACTCTAGCCCAATTGCTAATACTGTTCCTGTCTTAGGGCTTTACTGCTGTGAACAGACAACATGACCAAGGCAACTCTTATAAGGACAATATTTAATTGGGTCTGGCTTACAGGTTCAGAGGTTCAGTCCATAGTCATCAAGGCAGGAGCATGGCAGCATCCAGGCAGGCATGGTGCAGGCAGAGCTGAGAGTTCCACATCTTCAACTGAAGGCTGCTAGTGGAAGACTGACTTCCAGGCAGCTAGGATGAGGGTCTTAAAATGCCCATGCCCACAGTGACACACCTATTCCAACAAGACCACACCTTCAGATAGTGCCACTTCCTTGGGTCAAGCATATTCAAACCATGACAGTTGCCCTCTGAAATTTCTCTTGAGCTGGGCCCCACAGTCTACATTGCTTCCAGCAACACTGTCTTCCAAGCTCCTATTAGGATGGCCCATTGAGCTTTGCTTACAACATTGAGCTGCTTTCCTAGTCCAAAGTCCCAACATCTTCCATACTCCTCCAAAAAGCCAGAATGGGCTGTGAAGTAATAGCACAGTCCCTGATAGCAGCTTCTGTCATAGTTACTAATCTGTTGCTATGAAGACACTATGATCAAAACAGCTTAAGAATTGTTTAATTTGAGGCTGATAGTTTCAGAGGGTTAGAGTCCATGACAGAGCAAAAGCATGGTGGCAGGAACAGCTGAGTGCTCACATCTTGCTCGGCAAGCATGAGGCATAGAGAGCACACTAAAATGGGGCAACTCTGTTAAACCTCAAAGCCCACCCCCCAATGATACATCTCCAACAAGTCCACACCTCCTAATCCTTCCCAAACAGTTCCACCAATTGAGGACCAAGTATTCAAACATATGAGCCTGTGTGGGGTCTGGGGGCATTCTCATTCAAACCACCACAAACCGAGTGGGTCAATCACACAAAAGACATGAAAGTAGAAAGAGGACCTCTTAGGGGAAAGAACAGCATCAGATAAATTAAGGGAAGAGAGTAAAGACATGAAAAGGAGTTAAATTAATTATATATACATGGGCCAGCTGATTTTGTGTCAACTTGGCACAAGCTGAAGTCATCTGAGATGAGGGGACCTCAATTAAGAAAATGCCTCCATAAGATCAGACTGTAGGCAAGCTTGTAGGGCATTTTCTTAATTAGTGATTGATAGGAGAGGGCCCAGTCCATTGTGGGTAGTGTCATTCCTGGGCTGGTGGTACTGGGTTCTATAAGGAAGCAGGTTGAGCAAGACAGGAAGAACAAACCAGTATGCAGCACTCTACCATGGCTTCTCCATCAGCCCTTGCCTCCAGGTTCCTGCCCTGCTTGAGTTTCAGTCCTGACTTCCTCTGCTGATGAACAGGAATATGGAAGTGTAAGTCAAATAAACCCTTTCCTCCCCCAACTTGCTTTCTTGTCATGGGTTTTGGCACAGCAATTAAAACCCTAAGACAACATGTATAAAACTGTCAAAAGACAATTTTTAAATTAAGTATTTTTATTTCATGCACATTATTATTTTGCCTGCACATCTGTATGAGGGTGTTGAATCCCCTAGAACTGAAGTTAGAGACAGCTGTGATCTGCCTTGTGGATGCTGGGAATTAAACCCAGGTCTTCTGGAAGAACAGCCAATGTTCTTAACTACTGAACCACCTCCCCAGCCACCAAAAACATATTTTTTAAAAAAATTTTTTGAATGATTGACAACTTTGCTTACACTAGCAAACAAAAACCATTTCAGTATATCAGCATATAAAATTAAAATGTGATCTGTGAGTTGTATCATGGGTATTCTGGACTTTTGGCTAATATCCACTTATCAGTGGATACCATGCACGCCCTTTTGAGTCTGGGCTACATTGCTCAGGATATTTCTAGTTCCATCCATTTGCCTGCAAAATTCATGTTGTCCTTGTTTTTAATAGCTGAATAGTATTCCATTGTGCAAATGAACCACAATTTCTGTATCCATTCTTCAGTTGAGGAACATCTGGGTTGTTTCCAGCTTCTGGCTATTATGAACAAGGCTGCTATGAACATAGTGAAGCATATGTCCTTGTTGTATGGTGAAGCATCTTTTGGGTATATGCCCAGGAGTGGTATAACTGGGTCCTCAGGTAGAACTATTTCCATTTTTCTCAGGAACCACTAGATTGATTTACAGAGTAGCTGTATCAGTTTGCAATCATACCAGCAATGAAGGAGTGTTCCTCTTTCTCCACATCCTTCCCAGCATCTGCTGTCACCTGAGTTTTTAATCTTAGCCATTTTGATTGGTGTGAGGTGGAATCTCAAGGATGTTTGATTTGCATTTCCCTGATCACTAAGGACTTTGAACATTTAACTGCTTCTCTGCCATTCAAGATCCTCTGTTGAGAATCCTGTTTAGCTCTGTAACCCAGTTTTAAATTGGGTTATTTGGCTTGTTGGAGTCTAACTTCTTGAGTTCTTTATATATTTTGGATATTAGCTCTTTACTGGATGTAAGGTTAGTGAATATCTTTTCCCAATCTGTAGGTTGCCATTTTGTCCCTATTGACAGTGTCATTTGCCTTACAGAAGCTTTGAAAGTTTCATGAGGTCCCATTTGTCAATTATTGATCTTAGAGCCTGAGCCATTAGAGTTCTGTTCAGGAAATTTTCCTCTGTGCCAATATATTTGAGGCTATTTCCCATGCTACAACTCACAGATCATATTAAGTTTAACAAGAAAGAAGGCCAAGTGAGGATGCTTCAATCCCACTTAGAAGGGGAAACAAAATAATCATGAGAAGAAGAGGGAGGGAGGGATCTAGGTGGGAGAGGGTAAAGGGGCAGGATCAGGTATAGGGGAGAGACAGGAGAGAAGCCCAGAGGGCCAGGAGAATGAATGGAAATACGCAGCTATGGAGGGTAGGAGGTAGGGGGAACCTCCAGAAAGTCCCAGAAACCTGGGATGTGAGAGGCTCTCAGGACTCCGTGGGGATAACCTTAGCTGAAATGTCCAATCATGGGGAGATGGAACCTGAAGAGACCACCTCCAGTAGATAGAGAGGGCTCCACAGTGGAGGGATGGGGCCACCCACTTACCTTCAAAAATTTTGACCCAGAATTGTTTCTGTCTAAAGGAAATGCAGGAACAAAAATGGAGCAGAGACTGAAGGAAAGGACATCCAGTGACCGGACCAACTTGGGATCCATTCCATATGTAGGCACCAAACCCTGACACTATTACTGATGCCATGTTGTGTTTGCAGATAGGAGCCCGGCATGGCTGTCCTCTGAGAAGCTCTATCACCAGCTGGCTGAGACAGATGCAGATACTTACAGCCAACCATTGGACTGAGGTGGGGGACACCTATGGAGGAGTTAGGGGAAGGACTGAAGGAGCTGATGGCAACCCCATAGGAAGAACAACAGCATCAACCAACCCAGAACCCTGGGAGCTCCCAGAGACTGAGCCACCAACCAAAGAGCATACATGGGCTGGTCTGTGGCCCCCTGGCACATATTTAGCAGAGGACTGTCTTGTCTGACCTCTGTGGCAGAGGGTGCACCTAATCCTGTAGAGACTTGATGCCCCAGGTAAGGAGGATGCTGGGGGAGGGAGAAGGAGGATAGGTGAGCATCCTCTCAGAGGCAAAGGGGGTGGGGTGGGGTGAAGAACTCTGGGTTGGGAAACCAGGAAGGGGAGTAACATTTGGAATATAAATAAATAAAATAATTTAACAATTAAAATGCAAAAACTAAAATAGGAAAATGCATGTAATGCAGATGATGAAGGGCTATCTTAAAAACCATGCAAATAGTGTCCACTCCAACAGCAGACATCCTAAAACTGGCATAATAGAAGATAAGCACATCCCTGCACAAGCATGACATGCAAATCCATCAGGCCTTACATACTTCCATAACGAAAAGGTGCTTCGTTATACACAATAGACCTTTTTCAGCCATAAAGGAAAATCATGACCTATGCAGAAAAACGGATGGAATGGAACTGGAGAGGATTAGGTTAAACAAACTAAACCAGACTCAGAACACACCTTCAGTGTGTTTTCTCTCATATGTAGAATCTAGATTTAGGAGAGAGAGAGAGAGACAGGAAGGGAGGGAGGGAGGGAGGGAGGGAGAGAGAGAGAGAGAGAGAGACAGGAAGGGAGGGAGGGAGGGAGAGAGGGAGGGAGGGAGGGAGAGAGAGAGAGACAGGAAGGGAGGGAGAGACGGAGGGAGGGAGGGAGGGAGAGAGAGAGAGAGAGAGAGAGAGAGAGACAGGAAGGGAGGGAGAGAGAGAGAGAGACAGGAAGGGAGGGAGGGAGAGAGAGAGAGAGAGAGAGGAGAGAGAGAGAGTTTCCTGAGACTGAAGACTAAGAACTGAGGGCCTAGTACTCATCCACATACACCCCATTACCAAAAATGAATTAGAAATGTACATGTTTAATAACTTACTTTTTCCCCAGTTTGAGTTTTTTCTTTTAAGGTTTATATTTTATTTTACGTGGATATGTGCCTGAATGTATGTATGTGAATCACTTGTGTGCTATGATCACAGAAACCAGGAGTCAGATCTCATGGAACTATGGGCTTTAAGCCACCCATGTGGGTGCTGAGAACAGAATGTGGGTCCTTGGCAAGAGCAACAATTGGTCTTAACCACTCAGCCTCATCTCTCCAGACCAAGGGGATTTTCTTTTCAAATCTCTCTCTCTCTCTCTCTCTCTCTCTCTTCCTCCCTCCCTCCCCTCCATCTTTTTTTCTTTCTCTTCTGCTAAAACAAATGCTCTGGAACTTTCAAAGTGCTAGACTGTAGAGATTCCAGAAACTTATTTCCGATTAAGAAACACACCAGATGAAATCATGCACAGGAGCACACAATTTGCCACCACACTGCTATTTTTAAAAGCATGATCTGAAGCTCTCGGAAGAAAAACTTTTGATTTTAAAGTTTGACTTAGAAATTAAAACCAGTGCTTTCTTTGGGTTCTTCATTGTTTCTGTCAGAGGTTTGCAGAGGTGGGAGTACCCTGAGAACCATCCAGTTCTGCCCAGATGAGAGAATTCAATGGTTTCTATTGGTGAAGGACGCCCATTAGGATAAGGGCAGCTAAGGCTACAATTGAGATGCATCAGACAACATCCTGGAACCAGAAAATCCTGAAACCAGGATAAAAATATGCCACAGAGCAGCTGAAAGAAGGCTGGGTGGGATTCTAGGCTAGCTGATCCCAAAGCAGGAAAAAGCAATTGGCCATTACAGGGTAGCCTCGGCTGCCCCTGCAACCTTTAACCTCTTGGTGTAAAAATCAGAGAGAAAGTATGCTGAAAGCCACCCATTGTCCTGCCAAGACTAAAGACTAGTTCCCAGTGCGGTAGTGAGGTACCCGGGGCTCTCTTATCTGCTAGTCTCTGAAGTGTCCTTGCTTTGGGGTGTGAAAGGGACAGACAGTCAGGACATGGAAAACCTACTGGTTCTACTAACCTAAGTGGAAAAGGGTTTTTCAGACTTTTGCACAGCGTGTCAAGAAGGGGTTCTGTTTATCCATGTCTCAGTGTTTGTTACCTTGAACGTGTCAGTTCCTGTATTGGCACTAGGTTGTGGCTACTGAAAGAAAACAAAAGTCCCTTCACTGGAGCATATTCCAGGAGATGGACAATATGACAGCCAGTGAGGAGTGTTATGGAGAAAATCAGCAGGGAAGGGGCACAGCAGATTGTTCTTCTGTTGGAGAGAAATGAGAAAACATTTAATCAAAAGAGACAGATACGCAGGGGAAGGGTGTTCCCAAGGCAGAGAAACTGGCAAGTATATGAACGAGATGAGGGTTTGATAGGTCTAAGAATGGCCAGAAGATCGTTTAGAGGAATGTGGGAGGAGGCACAGGTAGAAAGGGCAGCAGAGGGGCCAGAGTATAGGGTGCTTTCCTAGGCTAGTGTGAAGAACTGGACTTACAGAGGCAGTTGACTATGGGGAAAGAAAATCAGTCCAGGACCACTGATGATCAAGTGAGAGATCACGGTGTTTCAGTACAGACGGGTCCTGATCCCTACAGGGGCAACCGGTTAGACTCTGGACATAAACTGGAGATATGGCCAAGGGAATGTATGGATTCACTTCTCTATTCACGTTACTATCGAGTGTAACAAGATTGAACTCTACTTGAAGTCTACTCACAAACAGGTACTTGTGATTCCAGAATTATTATTCAATGTGTGATGGCTAGTTTTATGTCAACTTGATACAAGATAATCATTTGAAAGGGGGAAACCCCAACAGAGAAAATGCTACCATAAGATCAGGCTGTAGGAAGCCTGCTGGGCATTTTCTTAGTGGTTGACATGGGAGGGACCAGTCTATTGTGGGTGGTGGTACCCCTGGACTGGTGGTCCTGGGTTCTCTGTAAGACAATCAGGCTGAGAAAATCATGGGCAACAAGCCAGTGAACTGCACTCCTCCATTGCCTGTGCACCATCAGCTCCCGCCTCTAAGTTCCCACACTGATTTCCTTCAGTGATGGACTGTTACCTGAAAGTGTAAGCTGAAGTCAATAAACTCTTTCCTCCACAAACTGCTTTTGGTCATGGTGTTTTGTCATCAAAATAGAAACCCAGCTAAGACAGTGCTTTCACTGATCTTTGCTTGTTTTGAGTACTCGGGGCCCAGGTAAGGGCCAGGTGACCCTTGACCTTCCTGAGCCAGCTCTGTACTGAGCATACCACCTATCTTGCATCTTGCTTTCATGACAAGTGCTGTTGCTGATTTGCGGTTGAAAACCGGTCTTCGGGCCCAGTGCTTGTTCAGCACCATTCCTAAGCACAGGAAAGCCAAAATGTGCCTTGAGGAAGAAATGCGCCCCTAATGCTGTTGGTTGGAGCTTTTACAACTGTGTACACTGCACACACCTGCTGTTATCTCAGGACTTAGAAAACCAAAGCAGGGTTGTGAGCTCCAGGCTAGCCTAGGCTACACAGAAAACTCTTCAAAAACAAAACAAGCAACAAAGGGTGTCTTTTTAAGCAGAAACAAGCATAAAATAGGTATGAATAGATGAATACACTATATATATTTGATTTTTGCTAAAAGGCCCAAAAGTGAGAATAAGCTGTATAAACAATATAGCAAATATTTCAGAGACGTCACTAAGACAACTTTGGAAGCTCAGCAAATAGCTCAAAGGAACCAGGTTCCTCTACAAAAAAAAAAAAAAAAAAGAAAAAAAAGGGGGGGGGATCCTATGTTTGACAGACATCAGCTAAGGAAACTGACTGTTAACCCTCTATCATGAAATAACCCATTTTCTAAAAGCCATGCCAATGTCTGGGTCCCCTGCCAAATACTGAGCTAATACATATGGAGCTTAGCTTCGTGCCCAAGTTTGAAAAACTTACCTCAAAAACTTTAGCAGGTGTAAGAATCCCAATCTACAGCTCGTTAAATCAGGGTGGGGATGCATCCTTATGCCCAAGATTCTCAGTCCAGCTCCCTGGGGTTGAGGTGGATGTCAGCTCATGACCAACAGGGTAAGACTGGGCTTCAGCTGCAGAGACGGTAGGTCTGGGGTGTGATGCCCCGGTTTCTACTCCTGTACGGCTGATGGTGGCCCACAGACCACTCTAACAACTGCTCTCCTTTACTTCTGTCAAGTCACAGAACCCTAATAGGACAGGTTGAGCACTAGGACTCCCTTCAGCCTCGCTGGAGCCGCCCTTCCGTGTGCTACCCTCTCCTCCTCAGGCTGTAGCTTCTCCAGTATGACCTTCTATGAAGCTGTGGCTCCTGAGTGTGGACAGCCCCAGTCTCACTCAGCATTTTACACACACACACACACACACAAATTCTGGCCTGGCTCAGTCTGTTTAGTCGCAAACCAATCCGGGAGATGGCTGACAATTGGCCCACTTTTGTGAAATTGGGGTATTTCACAGCATATGTACCTCACAAAAAGGCAGCAATAGTTACCCTAGCAACCGTGGTACCTTTTGTTCACTCCTATTTACTTATGTATGTCTGGGTGGGTGTGCATACAACACAGATACCAGTGGCATCCCCTAGGAGACCAAGCTGTAGCTGTGACCCACCCAATATGGGCACTGGGAACTGAACTCGGGTCCTCCATAAGAGCAGTGCCATCTCTCCAGCCCCAGAGAAAGTATCCCTTCACCATAACCAATCTTTCCAAGTTTTATTCCAAAAATTATGTGTTGAGATTAAGATGTTTATAAAGATGTCCATCATTACAATAAAGCATCCAACTGGACAGACATGGACCCAATTCAGTATGTCATGTCCTATTTCCCCGATGGCCAAGGTAAGGAAAAAAATACAAGAAAACACTTCCAGGGTGGAAGGCCAGGACAGTTCCTAAGTGTTGGTGCCTCTAAGGACTTAAAAAAATCCGTGATTCTGTCTATTTATCCTTTTCTCTCTGTTCTTTTTCTTTCTTCTCCCGCTCAGCTTTGGCTTCTTCCTCTTCATGTTTTTTGATCAATTGTTCCACCTCCTTTTGCTTTAGGACTCTGATCACCGTCTTTCCACTCTCTCTTGTTAGTGTGGCGATTTCCACTAAAACACAAGCATACATTTGTATCAGAGGCAGGACTCAGCAGATGTCACCATGGCTTATTCTGTTCTCTTTACCCGAGTCTTGCTCTCCCATGTTCTACACTTTATGATGTACCCACATTTTTATGGGAACAGAACACCTTTGATCTTGTGATACCCTGATTTTTACCTGAAGGTCTTTTCTTCATCCAACAACTTTCTTAGCAAGCGTTATGTCACCCTGAAGTCTGGCCGGCAGTTGTTCTAACTGACCCACACAAGCTAACCAGAACAAGACAGAATCCTAAACAAAGCAACACTTCTTTGTGGACTTTTCTAATTTCTTTTGAAATCAATGACCTAAAAAGCAGCTTCCATCAGGCATGGTGGTGTGCACTCTCTGGGAGGCATAGGCAGGGGACGAGCAATCTAGTTTGAGGCCAGCTTTGGTCTAACAGTGAGTTCAAGGCCAGCCACTGACACGATGTCCAAACCAGGAGTTACATTCAGGCTCAAGTCCTTCAGCCTGCCCTACGGTGTAGGAATGCGGCTCTACAGCTCATCAAGGCTCATCTTATTCAAGACACAGAGTCCCTAGTGTCCCCTAAGCGGCAGCTTCAATGAACTGAAACACATTAAAAACCCAAGGCTGTTGCTATTTAATAAATTCTTCAGTAAGACAAAGCAGGAGGACCCAGGATTACCTTTCTCAGCTGACAGCTTACTAACATCCATTGTCTTATTTAGCACCTTGACAGCCAGAGCTAGCGCTGACTTCAGAGTCATTTCCCCTTCTTTGTAGTCTTGTTTCAGCATTGACACGGCTGCCTGAGAAACAAAACATCAACAGGGAGTTTCCTTGCAATCTGCGCACGTGGGGAGAGCACAGGTCGGTTAGAAGAATGAACTAAGGTCTGAATTCACACTGACAGTCACTGCTGACAGCAGGGAAGGTGGCATGAATGGACGGGGAGGAGACTCGGGTGCTACGGGACCTTTAAACAGGACCTCGGCCTCAACAGACTTGTCCTTAAGAGTTCTACAACTTATAATGGAAAACTAGAAATTACCTACAAAGAGCATCAACAAACTACCAAGACGCAACACTAGAAACAGGCATTCCCTTCACACTGAGGTGGTTATGAGTTGTGAAATGCTATGGTAGATACTTTAACACACATCGCTATTTAACAGTACTGTCCTCTTAATCTTTCACTACATTTAGTGTCACAGAAGTACTCACAGCACTGTTGTTTCCAATGCATGTGGCTTTCCATCCCCCGTAGTTCCCACTTGGGTCACTCTGATAGAGCTGAAAACCGTAGTGCTTATCCCAGCCGATATACAGCAAAGAAACACCAAAGGGACGTTTGCCTTTAACAAAGAAAAAGAACCAATCATTTCAACTCTAAACCCGACGACCTCACTTTAGAGCTGTCAGTGGACGTGGCCCAAGCCTCTGAGAAGTGAAGCATGCATAACTGGTTTGTATTCTGGCCACCACAGATAAGCTCAGTCACAAATGCCAACTCTTGTTTCTAGGAGATGGGCTTAGGCTGGGGTGATCATGAGGACGCAGAAGGCCAGTGATCAATTTCATTAATATGTAAAAAGAGTCTGTTTTCAGACTTGAAAATGTTACTGTGACCTCAAAGTATCTGTTGATGAAGCTGCCAACTGACATGCGGAAGCAGATTTGTTCATGAAGCAGGCATTATCTGCACGCAGTGTGCAGGAGGCTGTGACAGGACCGAAGTGCTCGTCAGAGGAGTTCAGGCTAAACTGTGAATGTCACAAACCAGTGTGGAGAATAAGAGACTTCAGGGTGCTCAGTCCTAACAGGACATCCAGAGCACTCCTCCAACACCCAGGGATCATGGAAGATGAAGGGACAGAGAGACTGTGAGAGCCAGAGGTGCTGATGACAGGAAAGTGTTTTCCAAATACAACAGAGCAGCCATGCACATGAGCTCACAGCAGCTGTGACAACATCTACAAGAACAGCAGCAGACAAACCCAGCCCAGAGGGCAGGGTGCTCAATGTCCCTCCTCCGGCTGAGGAGTGCTTAGCACTGGTGGCTGCTGGGAGAGGACGGTAGGTTTTTTACAGGTGTGACCCTTGGTCGTGTGACAGTGTTCTAGCACAGGTCCCCCACACATGAGTATTTAAGTAGCACAATCTGAACTGAAGGAGTTAAAAGGGGAAGGGGGAAGGGAAGGAAAGAACAGGAAGCTGAGTGGGTTGAGAAGTGGGGGATAGATATGGAAAGAAATGGTGAGTGAATATTATCCAAAGTCATTGTAGGAAATTTTCAAAGATGTGTTTTAAAGCTAGGTGGTGGTGGCATGTGCCTTTAAGCCCAGCACTTGGGATGCAGAGGCAGGCAGATCTCTATGAGTTCGAGGTCAGCCTGGTTTATTGAGCAAGTTCCAGGACAGCCAGGGCTACACAGAGAAACCCTGTCTCGGAAAAAACAAACAATAAATAAATGAAGTATTTAAAAAATCTAAAACCAAAAGAAATCCAACAACAACAAAAAATAACAACCTTAACAAACCTTAATGCAGAACAAAACAAAGCAACAAGTTTATTCTTCATAAAATGCTTTCAGAGTATTCAAAAACTCAGTACCTCCAAATTGTGTATACGCCTGTTTGATATCACATAGTGCTGTAACCAACTGCTCACAGGGAATTGGCTCCTGATACTGTAATAAGTACCTAGGGTAAAGAGATTGACATATTAAACAGGCTTCTCTAAAATATATACAATGCAAGAAGATCTCTCTGAAGAGCTTATTTATAATGGGGAAAAGTGTAGCAGTCATTTGTAATTTGAAAAGGAAGGAGGGAGCAAGAACACTGACCATCCTAATATTCTTATGTGTACACAGTATGTTGTAGGTTTTTAAAAATGACTTTAAATTTTACAAAAAAACCTCAAAGCTTTCCTTGGAGACATGCTGAGTATTAAACTATTTCCGTCCTTACCTTTGAGCAATGAGCCTTAGTTCATTAGTCAGAACGTTAGCATCAGATGTTATGCCTGCCACACTGCAAGCCATGTCCCTAGAAGGGGGAAAAAGCCACCATAAGCAGGGAAAATACTTGCTAGAGAATTTCTAAGTGTTATAAAGCACCTAAATCTATTAGGGATTCAACAGCTTTGCCTCACAGGACTTCTCTGAGGAAAAAGACTACGAAAAAAGGATCTTCTTAGGAGATGGTTACCTAGTGCCATTCAGCATAAATGATGAACAAATGCAGCCTGAACTAGTCAACAGATGTATTGATTACTGCTCTCTGGAAACAGCAAGTGAAGAAACACCAAGTGAAGACGCCAGACCACTCCCACACTTTGGGGTCTAACTCTCCATGCCTGGCCTGACAGGTGTTGGGGGTGAGGGGACAGGAGGGTGGGAAGTTCACAAGTTACCTAGGCATACACCCCATTTCTGCCTGTTCCCCAAAGCCTTCCCTGGCTCTCTACAGTCTAGACATCCACTTTGACTATGTCTAAACAAGCCCACAAGTTGCTGAGTAGAGACTAACGTGACTATGGAGGAAGATACTATGTCAAGTGAGTATCAAAGGCCCCATGAAAGGTACTAGGCCCATGCAGGGAGTGCATTTCTGAGGGCTAATTAACATAGAACCCAACTGCCTTCTAAATACCTACATTTTTACTCTCAGACAAAAGTGGATGCCAGCTTTTATCAGAGAAGCCTCAACTTACAATGCTGTAAATAAATGACAGTGTGGGACAGCCGTCACTTTGACCAAGCACTCCCTCTAAGATCTGTCAACTACTTAAGAGGAAACAGAGTAAGGGCTGCCAAGCACCTTCCCTAGGTCTGACAAGTGAAGTCACGCATTCACAACTGGTTTGGGCACAGACACGACCAGCCCTGTCAATAAGTAGCCAAGAGCAGCTCATAGGACCCTGCCCCTCATATAGGACCTATTAGTTACTGATAGATTCTGGGAAAGACTCGCTGTCCTTGGTTATGTACACATTGCTGAGCCCACCAGACTCCGACAGCTCTAATCCATGGTCACACAGATGGCCCTGGTAATGTCAGTGAATCAAAACAGACAGACCAAAATATAAGATTTGTGGGGAGAAGGGTGGAAGCGTGGAAGCTGGGAAGGCAGGATAGGTTGTGAGAGTGGTCAGTATGCTTGTGAACATGTCTGAAACTGTAATACATAAACAAATAATTAACTAGGCCCCAATGCCAAGTCTTCAGCAGGCCTACCACTGAGGCAGTCTCCATAGAGCACAGCCAGTTCCAAGTACTCGAACTGATCAGAATCAGACTGTACCCTGTGGCTGAACTGTGCCAGATCTTCAAGAGCCTTGTTCTTTGGTAAAGAGTCAGTACAACTGTACAGAGTCCCTGCGTGTCATCCTAAACAGCATCCTGAGGGCGGCTCTACACTAGCACTGTGTTAGTTTCACTATTTTGTTTCATCAGATTTCCATAACCACTATGATCCCCAAGTCAGATAACAGGTATGGCACCACCCCTTGTATTGATGAAATTTAGATTTGAAACCAAATCTGTGTTACCCGAAAGCACATACATACTTCTATCACTGCACAAGTGTTGCACCAAGTGTTTAGCTTTGCACTTCAAGTGCAAAATATACACATAATGAACACACTGAGACACAACGGGCTCCAAGGAGATTTCAAGTAAAATAAAGCAAATACACAAATTTTCACAATAATAATAATAGACTGCTCATTTTAGTTCTACCGCCTCACATAGAAGAGCCCTCCCTAATAGGCAAATCCCACTTATGCTGACAAGTGCAATAGTTCAATCTCTTCCCCATGATCTCACTTACTCATTGAGTTTATAAATTTTCTCAGAAAAAAAGACTTCATCAAGAAGCTTGTGGATGTTGCGCCTCTCCGCTGCAAGCAAAACTCCATCGTTGGCTAAAATTCCCAAACAGGTACCCGCATGTCCAATGGCTTCCATGGCATATTCCACTTGGTATAAGCGACCTACAAAACAGTGAGACACCACGGTTCCTCTGCATCCTTGCACTTCTGATCTGAGAGAAATCGGCAGTGACACAGGTAGGTTCACATCAACAGCCCTGCATTTACTCGACAACAACACATGATAACCTGGTGACAAGTTATCTCCAAGTACGAAAAGAATGACACTAACTCCAAAGTGTGTACAGCTAAACGCCACACTAAACCCCAACACTAAAAATATACTACTTAAAGTAACAACAATGACAGCAAAACACCCCAACTTTTTTTGGAGCAGGTTAAATCTTCTAATTTACCTTCTGGAGAAAATATTGTGGTCCTAGAGTCATATCTTCGAGACTGCAAAGGAAAGAGAGAGAAATGACGCCAACTTCCGGAAGCCCAAGCATCATATACAGTGACATCCGGGTGCGGAGTTCAGTGGGAAGAAGGAAGACCCCATTCAACACCCTCTACCCCTTCGGTTTCACTGTTTTCATGTCAGGCTGTTAGCTTCAAACAAGCTGTGATTTTCACCAGGCAAAAGTTAAAGGAAATGTGTCATGAACTCACCATGGCTTCTGAACTTTATGTGATTCCTGCGAAAAGAAAACAGGATCATTAAAATAAAAACCACAATTCTAAAAAGTGTCTTCTACTGTTTATACCATTTGATCCACACCATCACTCAGCTAACATGAACTGTACCACAGATGTCGGGACACCACAATAAAGGTAAACCAGGGCATCCTGAGGAGCTCAGAATTTAGCAGCCTGATGTGACATAGATTATAAAGCAACACGGAAGAGGATGGAGAGGGAAAGCGAGATGGCCAGCAAGGAAGTTTTTAGGAAACCAATACAGATAGTAAGAGTAAATTAGAGATGGGAGAGGCAAAAATAAGTTGAAAAACCTCAAGTCGAAGGGGAAGAATTGGGAAGGGGTGAAGGGAAGGGCATTCCAAGTAGAGCAGGCTGAGAAGGGTTAACAAAGTGGATAATTCAACAGATAAGAGACAAATTGCTTTGTCTCATACGGTCCTAAATTTGGGAGTGTAGGGAAAGGTGGTAAACCTGGTCCTCATTTCCGTTTCTTCGAAAGACAGCAATGGAAGCTCTGCCTTAGTAAAAAAAAAAAAATGGCAGAGTTCAATTCCTATGTTGCCAAATAATGGGATATAAGGAAGGCACCGTGGCTGGAAAGCTCAACGGACATTTGAAGGGTCTGCGCGCACAGGTGAAAACAACTTTATCTTACTCAAGACCGCTCCATCGAAGGGCTGGACTCAAGGACCACAGGAACTGACATTTTAGAAAAGTCGTTAGGCCTAAGGGAGAGCTAACCTGACGGGAGTCGATTCCAACATGTAGGAGAAACAGAAAGGTGGCCCTGAGCGCAGCAGCCAGGAGGCCACGGCGGGTTTCGGATTCGACTGTGAACACAGCTACCTCCTCGCCTGGCGCCGGCGCCACAAGATTTGGACTTTCCCCGGAGCTCCACTTTCCCGAATTGACTCGCTGGACCGCAAGCCGCCCCCACCCCTCGCACCGGCCCGGTGGGTCTCAGAGCCCGGGCCGGCCGTCAAGGCCGCGCGGGGACACCCGACGGCAGCCGGCGGGGGCCAGTCCCTGGCAGGCCGGTCACCGAGGAGGCGGGTGCAAAGTCATCGTGCCCAAGGCTCCTCGGTGGCGGCCGCGGGCCTGGGCCGTGGTCTCAACGCAGATGGCCCCCGCCCTGGAGACAGACACCTCGCTTCCGCGGCCCCTAAAGGACTGAGCCTCACCGGAGGAAGACGGTGAGGGTGCAGATCAGCGCCGCTTTACTCTGCTAGAGAAGAAACAACCCGGATGGCCCAGCATCCGCGGCGAATATGGCTCCCGCGCGTGCGCAGAACTGCGAGGGGGGCGGGACGAGGAGGACGCGGAAGTTCTCCCGGTGCTGGGGCGGAGACAGTCAGCCCACGTGGATTGTGCAGAAGCACAACCTCGGCTTAGGCCCGGGGCTGTCTTAGAGGATTGGCGGAAGGAGCAGAGTACGGAGAGTGGAACCAGATTCCCGCTTTGCACTCCACTTTCATTTTCTCTTCGGTGCCATTCTAAGGAAGGACAGAGTAGCAACTGTGTAGACAAACCAAATCGTTTGCTCTGCCAGCCTTGCCCCTTAACAGTTTTTCCTTTGTTCTTCCTCTTAGCCTCATTTTCTCCTTTCTCAGATCCAATTCTTTAATTGGGATAACTTGCATTCTAAATTTAAGAATTCTCTTCATCCATTTCTCCTTTCCAATCTTACCTACTTTCTGTGCCTATGTTAGGGTTTGAAGGGCTAGTGGGTTGACTACATCATTTAATATGGTAGTCATTTCAGTTCACTGGACAGGACCTTTGTCTTCTGTGTAGGCAAAATGATTGGATCTGGGTTTCTTAAGCGGGAAGCTTAGAAATTAGTTGCATATAAACTGGACCTGGCCTGTACTCAGGACCTGGTTTGCCCTGTAAACAGGGCTACATAGTGAGTCTGTTTTAAAAATGAGGGAGAGAAAAAAGAGACCAAAAAGTAAAATATTCATACAATGCAGTATATATTTAATATCAAACAGAAATTAGCAATATTTGCATTAGGAATTTAGTGGAGAATCTCTCTTAGCAAGAACAATCAAGAGAAACCTGCAGGGTTCCATTGTATAACAGGATAAACACTGATTTGGAATGAGACCCAAGTTTCAGCCCATTTTCTGGTCCCTAGTTTCCCGATTGGCCAAGTTAAATAAAAACCTTAAATATGAGTATCCTAGTGTTTCACATGTGAATGATCTCATTTGCTGCCCCCTTCATGTATGTGTGTGTGTGTAAAAACAGAAAAGGAGAGACAGAAGTATGGGATTTTGTCGTGATTAGAACAAGGGTAATAGCTCAAAGACCTAGTTTAAGATCTAAGCCTGGGCTTCCTTCTAAAGCAATAAATCAGCTTTTAAAGGCTCTATTTCTTTATCTAAAAATGGAGATTACTCATCAGAATATCTTTGTGATTCTGTTCTGGATTAAATGAGGTAGTGCATGTAAATTAATATCCAATAACCATTGGATTATAGTATAGTCTACCGAAAAACTAATGAAACAGAAAAGACAAAACTGCTCCAGATTTGTTAACCTAAAATCCTGATTTGTGAAAGCAGCAGGGCTTGCTTGAATATGAGAAGGGCAAGCAGCAAGTCACACCAATATTTTGAGCTTATGTGACCTGGAATATGATCCATTAGTTAGTAACTATTTATTATGCCTCTATTATGTGCCAGAATCTATGCTAAGAGGCTGCCATAGCCTCTTACAAAGCCCTCACAATTGACTCTGGGATAAGTACAAACATTATCTTGTTTTTTGTTTGTTTTTTTTTAAAAAAAAAGAAAATGGAGACATGGAGAAGTTAAAAATAAACCGTATAAGTAAATTCAGAGAATACATAGTTTGGGAAGTTTAGACAGGTAGATAGGCAGGCAAACATCAGACAAGAGTTATAGTATCAAGGCCTACTTACATAGACTGATAACTACTAATAAGATGTTTAAATTACTAGCGGTCTAGACCTGAGTCATCTGTAGAAAGCAGGAGGTTAAACAAAAGAATGCAGTGAGTGGGCTGTGCATGCCTACAGTTCCAGCTAATGGGTTGCATGGGGCAGGATTATCATGTGAGCCCAGGATAATCACGTGATGGCTTGATTCCCATATGAACAACACAGTGGAATCCAGTCTCAAAACAGAAAAGAAAAAATAAATCCTACCCTACAGGAATAAGTAAATAGCCACTTAGACTAGAGAGACATGAAAAGAAGCCAGTAAAGGAAATACTGAGACAAAACTTAAGCCAAATATGCAATGAGCTGCATTTTTACAGATTCCTATAAAAAGGTAATCATTAGTTATAGAGAACAAAGCACATCTGGGACCAGGCAGAATGGTGTATGACTATGGTCCCTGCACTGGGAGGATTAACAGGAGGATTGTGGGAGCCATTATGTTTAAGACCAGCCTAAACAGCTTAGTGAGCCCCCAACTGCTGAGGAGCCTTGCTGGTGACATGGCCTTGCCTGTATGTCTACATTTGCTTCCGTGCACTTGTGTCTGGAGTTCCAGTTGTAGCTACTCTCTCAAGTTTTTCTCATGATTTTCACTTGTGTCTTCCCTGAGGGCTTCATCATATCTTTCCTCTTGCATGCATTCATTTTGTAAATGTGTCCAAAGACTTTTCTGTGGGAAAGGCACTATCCCATGGGCAAGAAGAGACACACAGATGTAACTTTTTCATGGCTGTGCCGTGGAAATTCACAGGAGAGATGACTGTACGACTATAAGGTCAGAGGGAAATGCCACAAAAAAGACAGAAAGACCTTACTTCTAGAGCCATGAGATTAAGAAAGCGTTCACAGAATTAGTGATGTGCAAGCTAGGTATTTAAGTTTCTCAGGGTCCATGCCATGGCAACTTACAAGCTAGATGACTGTCCAACAATATGCAGGTAAGACAGTGAAATGCCAAAAGAGAAAAAAAAAAAAAAGACAGAAAGACCTCACTTCTAGAGAGGTGGGATTAAGGAAGCATTTATAGAGTTATCAGTGTATAGGCTAGGTATTTAAAATATGTGGATTATTTAAAATATGTGAATATGTGTGCAATGGTAGACGCCTTTAAAGCCAGCATTTGAGAAGCAGAGGCAATTGGATCTCTGTGGATTTAAGAGCTCCAAGGCAGCCAAGAAACATTGCCTCAAAAAAACAAAAACAAAAACAAATTAATATAGCTATACATATGTATTCTTTTCAAAGTTTAAAAGTCATTAAAGATTA